>CM060096.1:5566271-5646271 GCA_030522485.1 Stenchaetothrips biformis
AGCCGAAGGATCAACCAACTTGTCTCTCTCGTTCACAAAGTTTTTACAAGAATAAAGCTGGTTTAGGTCTTCAAGGGGAAATTAATTTTCAATAGGAATGGCAAAGTTGTTGAAAAGTTTTACCACCAGGAAGGGGGAGATTGAGTTGTACATGCCACTGGCACAATATTGTCTATGAAGGTAATTCCAGACTGTCATAATAGAACAAAATAACAACATGGCTCGCACATCTAACTTCTTTTTGGTCAATAAAAAAAATTGCGCTAAAATTAAATACAGCTTTGAAGGACCCACAAAAATTCTGGCATCAAACAAAATTCTTGGAAAATGAACAACTTAATGGCTAGAGTTTTCTTAAAACACAACTCATTCCACCACATAAAATCAATAAAAGTCCCTGAAAGTGTACATCACACAGGACAATTTTGGTAAGAAATCCAGGCAGTGTGCGTTAATAATCGGTCATGAACGCCGTACATTCGATCAACTCAGCAAAAGTGGCCGTTACCCAACCCAATGCCGCGGGGACCAGTAAGGACCTCATGAGGTAAACAAGCCAACCTCAGGCGCAGGGCCGCACCCTCAGGGAGCGAAGGTTAGAGCGGGACGCGTCCCCGCCAAAACCCGCGCCGCAACAAGGACCAGCATTGCGGGCAGTTAGGGACGGACATCAATTCCGGTGAAAGCGACTGGCGACTTCGTCTCGGACCTCGTTCACCACTATTTACACACGAGGCACAAAGAGCGACGAGACGAGACGAGCGGCGGGACGAGGCCACAGTGGACCTGCCCGACGACTAACCACAGCGCGGCCATCGTCCGCCCGCCGCCGGCCGCGGCCAGCACTCGCAGCGTCCCAGCGACAGCCACACTCCAATCACTCACCTTCACAATTCGAGGAGACTTGCGGTGTCAAAGATTCTTTCAAATTCACGAATTTGAGTTGGAGGTGACGCCGTACTTTGATGACCGCCAGTCGGCTCGGCACGGCTTCAGCGCGACGCCAGTCAGCGCCTTGTGGAAATCGGGGGAAGGAGAAAAGGGGCCCGAAAAAAGGATGATTTTTCGGTTCCCTCCTTCGCACTGATTTCAAATCATGAATGATGTTTAGGATTGCTCTTTAGCGTTTTCTTGACGATTCCACAGAACTCTCTAATGAAGTCATCAACGAGTCCGTCCTTAAAATCCAAAATTGTCGAAGGTGACGCCCGTCCTTAAGGCAAGACATCGAAGAAAACCAAAAAGAAGAAGACACTAGAGACATGTGAAAACAAATCCTTGTTTGGGCTCTATTGTGCAAGGAGAAGTGGCACTTCATTTTAGCAAATTCTGTCCGAAGTCAGAGAGAATTGTGACGATGTCGGAGGAAAAGGAAGCTTCGGATCCTGTTCTTCCAGTGGAGGAGACTTCTGAGTCGAACGACGCGTCGGAGAAAGGTAAGCCAGCTCACAAGTATAGTGACATTGGAGGTAACTCCCTGCATGGTAAGGCTCATTTTGCCGACAGCATATATTTGGAATAAAATGGGATGTGTCGCAGTTTTTATCGAGCCTATCATCAAGCCCAAACGTTTAACTTGCGCCAGCAATCAATGAGAAGGTTTGCCCGTGTCCTGTTGTACTCAACATTATGATTTATACATGCTGCCACAGGCTCTTTGTGTGTGTTGGGACAACTTTTTTCGAACCAACTACCCTGCTGCTGAAATATCGCAGCATCTTCTTTCCATCTTATTCCAGTACAAGTGCAAGTTAATAATCTGCCACTAGCATTTTCCTTGGTGTCACCATCATGTCCCAGACATTTGATACCTGCTCTTTTAGACTTGTGTCCTATGCTCCTAAACCAGCATTTTCAGTCCTGCTGGAAATTTTTGTCAAGAGCAGGGAATATTTTAAAAATAACAGAAAAAGCAGCTGCTGTGTTGCATTAAAATTGAACATTTTAAAATGTTTTACTGCTTTTTATCCTAACATGTAATTTATTTTTATACTTCAATTGCAGATGATCGGAAGGATACTGGCTTTACCTGGCAGGACTATTTGGAAGTAACAAATTCACAAGAAGTTCCCCATCCTTTCTTCCAACATGTAAGAGAAGTTCAATGTTTCATAGTTCTTGAGGCATCCTCTAAACTTTTTAAATTACTTTTTTTATTAATGACTATTACTAGGTTGAAGCTGGCTTGGATACTGAACTTGAGAATGGTATGATACTGGAAGTTCCCCGCAAAGATGATCCCTCACTATACTGGCTGGCAAAGGTGGTGCTTGCTTGTGGACCTTTTTCTAGGTATACACTTTGTGTGATTTCTACCCTCAAACATTCCCAGCGCTGCGTGCCTTACATCTGTCTTGGCTCCATTTTCAGGTTACGGTATTCTGGGGATGTTGATGATCAAACAGCAGACTTCTGGTGTGACTTAACTAAGAGCAATGCACAGCCTATTGGCTGGTGTGATCAAGAAGGAAAAGTGCTCACTCCACCAGAGTCAATAGCAAAGCTGATAGGAGATGTACAGTCACACATTGAGGAAGTGAAGAAGACTGCAAAGCCAGTACCACCCCACCTTTTAAGTGGAGTAAGTTGAATGATGAAGTAAATTATACAAATTATTACCCCTCTTCTTATTAACCAATACTCTCTTTTCAGGAGGGATTTGTGCCAACAGAGCGTATCAAGGCAGGAATGAAAGTTGAAGTTCAAGATGTGGTCAATCCCTACAGTTTATGGATAGCTACTGTAAGTACTTGGCTTGCAACCATTTGATCACTTTGAAATTCATGTCTAAAACTAGCACTGTCTTCTTGTAGATTGTTGAGAATGTTGGTGGCCGCCTTCTCCTCCGATATGATACACCAGACTCTTCATCTCCTGAATTCTGGTTGTACTTCACATCATCTCGTATTTATCCTATGGGATGGTGTAGTGAAAAAGGTATAAACTTTAATTTTTGTTTCTATTGAATTCATATTGTGACAACTTGTCAATTCTGACCAATAACATCTTCAAAAAATTTAGGGGATCCTTGGGTGCTGAGGAGACCAGCCCATTTCCAATCCTATCATGGAAAGGAAGAATGGGAGGCTGTCATTGAAATGGCTAAGGAAGATGCCCGACGCCTTCCACTTCCAACAGATTTCTTTAAGGTACTTTCATTCACTCAGGAATGAATTCCAAAGTTTCATAAAATCGTTAATAATTCTCATTTCCAGCACTCTGATGAAATACCTCCACATTCTTTTATGATGGGTATGAAAGTGGAAGCACTTCACCCAATAGATCGCACTCAGATTTTTCCAGCTACAGTCATGGAAGTTTGGGGCGATGCATATTTTCTTGTCGAATTAGATTACAAAATTTCTTCACATGGTGAAGAAGAACCTAGACTGACATGGCTGTGTACCTCAAATCATCCATATATATTTCCTACTGGTATGGACATAACCGGTGATGGTTGTCTCATTGTTGTTGAAACTAATTTTTATTATTTAATATTCTTGCCATAAAACTTAATTTGTTACAGGATGGGCTAATAAGCATGGTGTCAAAATATCTAAACCTGTTGGGTGGAAAGATAATGTTGAAGATGAATTTCACTGGGATGAATACTTGCAACAAACCAGTGCTGTTGCAGCTCCTGAAAAATGTTTCCCTCAAAAACCATGTGCTAAACATAATGGTATATTGGCTCACATGAAATTAGAAGCAGTCAATCCACTAGACCAGTCTGAAATATGTGTTGCAACTGTTGGACGAACTACTGGTCATATTGTTTGGATTCACTTGGAGAAAAATGAAAGGTAGGGTCTTTAGCATTTCTGTGAATCTTCTAAAAGCTGCATCCAAAGTAATATTTTAAAAAAAATTAAAAGAATCTTTTTTTGCCCTGTGTAGTGACTATCCTCGCCATGCTGTGTCCTACGATTCTACTGATATTTTTCCTGTTGGTTGGTGTGATAGTAATTCATATCCACTTAAGCCCCCTCTATATTATCAAATGCCCTCAAGCAGTAGCAATAGTGTTCTAGGCGATGAAAGGTAAGCAAATATTGTGTAAAGTTTTGAAATTGCTTGTAAAAAGATGAAACACTTAACTCATTTTCCTTTCTTTTTACCAAGTAATGACAAAAAAGATACAGACTCTGGACAACGAATGAGCAAATTGTGGTGTCCCAAGATATACTTCAATCACAGATGCTTCTCTGGTCCTTTCCTTTCCAAATGCAAACTTGCTGGTCTGCCTCAAGCAGTCGGGCCTGGACCTGTAAGATTAGTCATGCGGGAAGTGCTGTCCATGTTGATATCTGTTGCCTACAAGTCAAGCCGAGTGCTGAAGGAAATACAGTGTGATGGGGATCTTAAACCTGGTGAACATGTGGAGGTCCTAAAAGCTAAGTATGTTTCCGCCTATTATAGTACTGATTCCCCCCTAGGATAAATGAATCCAAATATATTAAAGTCAACATTTTTCAGGTTTAATCAAACAAATTATAGAGCCCGAGTTGCAGTTGTTAATTCTTCTGATCAGGTAGCAGAATTTTGTCAAGACATATGCCTTCGTCTAAAGGTTTGTCCTTATTTATTTGGGCCAACAAGAGTAGAAGCAGGACGATGCCCTGAAAGTTGCAACATCTCTAAAACCAAGTTTAGTATGTATTTTACCATCAGAATAATCTCAGATTTTGTGAAATGTCCCTCTCATTGAAAATAATAACAATAATAATCTTCCTTATTAAGCATCACAATATTGGTCAAACCGGCAAAAAAAATCAAATAGACCAGGAGGGGATCCACTTCCTGAGCTAGAAATTGTTGGTCCTAAGAAAAGAAGAGGTCGAAAGAGAAGGTTTTCTAGCATCAAAACACGAAACTCAGCTACTAGTGCCAACTCAATCCAAGGTAAACTGCATTTTCTTATCTCAGGTTGTAAATAATCACAATTCTGAGTGTTGTGTTTTTATAAAATTATTGTCTGCCCAGGTGCGGAAAGTGATGCGAGTGGGGATGATGCAGTGGAGCCTAGTGGCCAGTCATCGGTGCCTGAATCAACCCCTCGTCGCCGTGAGATTGTTACAAGAGGTGCAAAGCAGGCCCTAAATTCTACCAATGCTCCCGCTACTCGGTAATCATCTTCACAGTCTCACTTTTAGTTCATTTACTTAATTGTGTTCTTGCTGTTATGGTGTGGTGCTCAAGGTGCTTCAAGCCTTGTACCCTGTAATTTTGTTTTCATGGATTCATATTTGTTGCAGACAACGGCCAGAAAGACGGGGGGTTAAAAGGCAACGAGAACCTGAATCCACCGACCAGAATTCTCCTGACAAGGTAGAGTTCCCTGCTCCTGGAAGCTGGCTTTATCCATTACCCAAGGTTGATTCAAATCCTCGTGATTGGACTGTAGATGACGTTGAAGCATATCTCAACCACACAAAAGACTGTAAATCAATTTCCAAGTTACTAAAGAAAGAGGCTTTTGATGGAGTCTCTTTCATGTTGCTTAATCTCCCCACTGCAGTGAAGCAACTCAAGCTCAAACCACTCCAAGCTGTTAATTTGTGCAGGCATGTTGCACAAATCAAGTACATATTCTTTAAGAGATATGTTTATGACATGGAATGAACTTGAATGCAAACTTTACTCAGCTCATAGATGTCCAACATCAAGCATTAATTTAAATCATGTTGAAGTGCTGTATCTTCCTTACAGAAGTATTGTACATTTTTTTTAAACATTTAAAATTCCTAGAAATGAACTTTTTCACAAAATCAAGAAATTCTTTCACTTTGTGTTCAATTTCAACAAATTTATTACTGCATTTGTATTTCATGATGTTTACAGCAAAGCTATGTGATAAAACTTACTCTCCTAAACTGTTCTGTGACTAAATGCCTGATAACTATTCTTGGTTAAGTATAATCAAGTGAACTCAAAAATATGTTTTTCTGTGTACCACACTCAACACCTATCTACACAGTGTGCTCACACAGTAAGTGCTCTGATCAACACAGATGAAATTCACATTTAAAATCTATACAAGATGTATTGCTTGATTAAGAAGAGAAGAAAACATAAGCATAAGAACACTTGAAAGTACCCAAAACCTGGTAGATAGTGAAGGAATGTAGCAGGTTTCTCATAGCCAATGATTTAACAATATCACAAACCTCAGCTGATTTCAATCCCATTGAAAAGTAAGACAGCATAATGGAGAAGCAAGACAACTGAAAAGCTGCCGTAGTCGCAGGCAGAATTACATTGATCTGGTTATCAAAACGATTACTGGTTATCAAAACGATTACCAGAATATAGAATTTCATATTTCATGTCATAACTGGACCACAGAGTACATTTTGTAAGACTTGTCAAAATGTCTTATAATTTTGATACAAGGCTACATCAGTCTAAAGTTAATTAATACAAATTGCTATAAAATTAAAACTTACACCTACTCCAGACATTGATTTACACTGGGTATCTACAAATAAGAAGCTTAAAATTACATGCTAAGCACTCATACACAGCCAGTACTTAAATTCATCTTCTAGAGACCTTGACATTCATTGGTGTTGGAGTCTCGATGGATTTTCTCTCACCCCAACAAAATGAGAAATGAACAAGCAAGAAATCATAATGTAGGGTAAAACTTGCTGTCTTATGTCAAATTTAACAGTTTATATAAAGTGAGCAATTAGAACAGTTGACTTGAGTAATAGATGGTGCCAAGGTTAATGCAATCGGTAAATGCACAAAAAAACTGTGATATACAAAATATATTATATGTGTATCGGGCTAAGATTTTGGCATCAAAGATACATAAAGGAAAAATATAAGAAAGCATATTGTCTGTAATAATAAGGGTTTATAAAAGTTCAGAAGATAAAAAATTTGAGTAAAATAGTATGACAATTGTGTCAAACATAAAAAGCCCAGGAAACATACCAGTACCCTTTGTGTCTTGGCAAACATGAAATCCTTTTTTATAATTTTTATTATTATTAATATTATTATTATTATTATGAAACATGCAACATCTTTACCATCCTAGACTTGCACATAATGATCACACCATTAACATGGACATATGAGCAGACTTACACCAACATGGCTACAACTCTTCAGCACATTGATTAAATAAATACTGTGAAAAAAACAAATTGCATTTAAAAACAAGAAGAAGAATTTGGGTTCATAATGATAATCTGACTACTTTTGAGCTGAGAAAGACAATGGAACCAAAACAAATATGCACACTTAAAAACTGCCACCTGAAACATGAAATCCTTCCAAATATGAAGACCAGTCTATTAAAAAACGTCATGGCCACTTTGATGAGCTACAAACTTTGCAAAGTAAAAGAAATAAATATGAATGTAACAAAGTATATCTCGATCTATAATGATCAGGTTTCAAATTTATGGTGAGCACCTTGCTAGTTCCACATTCCAAGTAGGTAAAGCAAACTTGCCTTCTTCAATATAGCTAGACTGGTGGTGCTGATGGAGAAGGAGACTCTTGCACTCATCTCTTGACAGAAACATAAATGATGATTCCCAACACAGTAAGAACAACAGATGCTGTCACAAGGAGGCAAAATAATTTTCGTCGATATTTTGACTGCAAGAAAAAAGGTGTGCATTTAGGACAAAATTTAAAACAGATGAACTTTTTTAAAAAAAAAAGATTACAAGGAAAACTAAGAAAAACACACAAAGAGTTATGAAACTTACTTGATATCCTGCTGCTTTGTCCAGTTCTTGTCGGCCCAGCTCAACGTTACCATGGACATTCTCGATACCATCCTCAATGGATCCTAAACATAATAACAAGAAATCAATCGCATCAAAATTTTTGAAGACTTAAAACACAACATTGCTTTACTGCATTTTTTTTACCAACTACTTCGCCCTGCTGCTGAACCATAGCACTTAGATCTCTCATAATTTTATTTACATCGATGATGTCATTTTCAATAACTTGAATACGCTGAGTGCGCTCTTCAATAAGACCTGCTTCAAACTCAAGTTCACGCTGCTTCAGCTTTTGTTCTTGTTGTCTCCTCTCTACAGCCAACAAGCGCTCAGATTCATCATCAGGAAGGTCCGGTTCTGGATACCCCGGTGTAGTCACTGGCAAATGCAACTTCATCTTGTCAGAGATTTGCTGTAAAGATTTCAAAATGGTGAAAAATGATCCCAACAACAAATTAAATGAAGATCTGCAAATGAAAAACAAAATGCAGAATTTTACCTTTTGAGCTCTACCATAATTAGTAACAGCCTCCGAAAACTCCTCTCTGAGACGTTCTGATTGCAACTTCTGTTGCTTGTTTCCTCGTCTTACAACTTCTGTAAGGCGAGCCAACTCCTGAGTTGTTTGAGCCACGACGTCATTACAACTGACATGGGTGACATGTCTGAAAAGAAAACGTAAAAGTTAACAGATACTGAAATCAGTTCTGCAAAATTAAAATGAACTCGGAACATAACTAAACACTTACATCTGGTCGCGCAAACCTTGAGTGTCCTTAGGAGTACCAATGGACCGCAGCTCTTTCTCCACCATTTTCCGACCATTGTTAATTGTGTAGATGTTTGTTGTTATATTTTCACAGAGATTGTAGAGTTCTGTTGGACTAAACTGTGACACATTGCTGTCACCAGCTAGGCCCCCCCCAGCTAGAGCGCTGCGGCCCAAACCTCCAGCAAAAGCAACTCCAGGCACACCATCAGTAGCTCCGTAGCGCCGCTGGTTGCCATTTCCTGCTAATCCTTGATCCATTCTGCAATATAAACAGAAACAAGTATTTAGAAAATAGGGAATTAAGGAGTAGAACCAAATCAGACATAATAGTTCAAAATAATGTGCTAAATTTATCAATATGCACACAAGAATGAAACTATACAATTTCAAGACAAACATGTTTTTATTTATAAAATGAAATGAGGTTGTGTCATTAAAACCTCTTGACACTGTCACGTCAGCAAAGTTAGACACAACCATACAAATCACAGCAAAATTATTGTTACTTTGACACCTCCAAGTAAGACAAGTTAATTCACAACTTTGCTGAGGTGAGGTTCCAGGTGGGTTAGGTTTTCGCAGTGGTGATAAAACACTTGTCTTGGGAATACACCGGCATTTAAGTCACTAACGGGTGGCGAGACAGCGAGTGACAGCGCTCAAATTCTCGCAGAGAGACGGTTCAACAACTAATTATGTAACTCACTGAAGGGAGTGTTCTGACAACACAAAGGCCTTTCACAGGCCTGGTTATGAGGTGCAGATAGGAACGCCTGGAATCGTGACAATACTTACCTCAGATACACACAATGTCATGCAGCAGTGGCGGGCAGGATACGACACACACAGCCCAAAAATTACTTTAAGTGTGAATCAGAGAGGTTGAAGTCATTCCGACTTGTTTCAGCTTGATGGTGGTGGGTGATGGGTTAGCCCCCACTCCGCCCCCTTGTACTGGTCCCCTCTCCCCCCTCGAGAGGGAAATTTCCCGCACCGTTCGCCAACTGTTTCTTACTGCTCCACAGCTTCTTCTATATGTCTTTTTGATTTCTTTGCGAGGAGAATTTGTAGACCTGTCACTATGTCTCAATAGTGTTTCGAATTTTCGACTTTAAACGCGACAGAAGTTCGTGGGTTGGCACACTCTACACATTCACACTTTCGCAAACGTCAAAAAATGAAAGAGGTCCATAACTGAAAACAAGTTGAATGTTTTATGCAACAAATAAACACGTTTCCCTCCGTATTTTGTGCAAAAATGCTATTTTTCGCCGCACTTTAAATGCTGTTCTATATTGTACAAAATATTCAGAATGCATCTTGTTGTGCTCGTGGTAGTGCTGAATCGTTTCCGATCATGCGCTGATTCACGTAAAATTCAAACGTGTTGCGGCACGCCGACTGAACAACATTCAGAAAAAGATGTGGAAAAAAGAATCTGAATAGGCCGGGTGGTCATGCCACTGTCGCTCATTAACGTTTATTTTATTTTATTTCATTCTAAAAGTCAACAGCTTGAAAAACGCGTAGTTTTCACGGACTTCTACACATGTTAAATATTTAACTACAAACGAAATATTGCAAATGAAACACTTCAACGCTCTGCCACAATTTGCTCCGTGGCATGATTTTTATTTATTTATTTTTTCCTTTTGCATATCGTAATTTAAGCTAGTCCCGCCGCCCCGAGGGCGACAAGACGGACGCATGCTTCCGCGTCCGTACGCGTCAGCACCTTCTGCCTTTCTGCTCTGCCGTTTCTCTCTCTCTCTCTCTCTCTCTCTCTCTCTCTCTCTCTCTCTCTCTCTCTCTCTCTCTCTCTCTCTCTCTCTCTCTCTTTTCCTCTGTTTCTTTGTTTACATCATTCTTCTTCTCCACTTTCCTCGCGGCGCTCCGTCTTCTCCCCTCTTTCCGTCTCCCCCACCACCGCAAAGACCGTTTGGCCCAACGAATGTTCTCGCCATGTGACGTCACGTGAGGGACTACTTCTAGTCGGGGAACCTTACGCTCTGTTCCACATTCTGTGTTTACATCCGAAAATACGGCCACTTCGAGGTAAAAAGCGTTAGAAAAGGAGCAAGCAAAAATTAGTTGAAAAGAAATTGGGTGTCATACGCCGACTTCCCGCGTTTCACTCCTGAAAAATCGGTTTGTTGACATGGACTATGTTCTGCGGCGGCAGCTGTGCGCTATGCGGTTGCCAGAGCGAAGGAAAACAACAACACACCACAGCCGTGCAAATCGGGTTTCATTCATTGTGGAACGAGAGCCCGCCGAGAGCTGACCCACCGTCGTCGCCATTTTATCGGAGAGCCGTCCCGTCCGCAATTGAAGCCAACTCGGAAACACGCGCAGCAAGCGAGCCTTGCCCCAAGGATACAACAAGGAGCACCGCAATGCCCAGCATAGAGGAAACCTGCGTGCTCTCGGCCGCCGCGCCCGCCACCGCCACCACCAAGACGTCGGGTGCCTTGGTGCCCTGCAGAGCCGCGGCCGCCGCCAAGCAGGACTTCTTCGCCCGCGACATGGAGGAGCTCGTGTCCGAGATCAAGGAGAACCTGAGGCTGTCGTCGGGAGGCCTCAAGTCGAGGCCAGCCTTCTCTGTGATGCACAAGTCTTCCCGGCCCTCGCCCTACCGGATCCCCAGCAGAAGCAGGAGTTGGGGCGACCCGAACTGTGACGCCTGCGCCAAGGCCGGCACCGTGTGTTGTGGACATTCGTGCAAAAAGTCGACCAAGGTGGCGACGGAATCGGACGATCCCTATGAAATGCTCCAGGAGCTTTTGAGGGACGGCGGACTTATCAAAGAGGCTGTGCGGCGGTTGGGCATGGGCCTCTCCCCGAAGCAGAGGTATTTCTACGACTCGGACGAGGATACGAGAAGTCCGATTCGAATGTGCCATGTGGAACTGTGAAGTTAAGTGATCTTAGGCCCGTAGTGAAGATTGTGTTGAGTTCCTTGCAAGTGCTTGTGATGTACCGCCGCGAGCTGGCCTCCAGCGCTGTGCCACTTGGCTGGAGAGAGTGCCTGGCGCTGCGCGGTGCGCGGCCGCCGTGCCTGGCCGTGCCGCGTTACCCTGGTGCCACGCTCCGCCTGCTGGCGCTTGGATTAACATGGATTACCCTTCCAGCAGCTCTGCGCGGATTGTCCTAAGTTTTTTTTTTTGTGTTGTGTAGGATTTATGTAAACAATTTGACGGCTGTGCGTGGGTGGGGCTGTGCTATGTCCTGCCCCCATGGTACGTTGTCTGTTAATTTATTGTCAAGTCTTAGTCAGATTTAAATTATTTCACTAGTGAAGGTCGCTTTTTATCTTGATTGGTCTACGAAACCACCAGGATTGTTTGATCGTTATAGGCAGTATTATGGCTGCTAATGTCCGTCTCTGCTGCTAATATTTTCTCTCGTGCAGTCGAAGACATTAAGTGAAGTATAACATTTTGTTTTTACACTTGTTTTGATAAATTATTTGGCCTTGACTATGGAGCAATATGTGTATGCCTGTACCTCTATAAGGGATCCCTCTTGACAGATGCAAATAGATTAGAATGTCTTGCATTTTTTGCCTTAGCCATTCTTATCTGGCTAGATAAATTGACCCTTCTTATTAAGGTAAATTTTCCACCTCTCGTTTTGTCTAGTGCGGGATCTGCTCATCCCAAGAGGTTTGAAAATGAAGAGGACCTCTCGATGAGTTTCCCTACAAGGTGTGCATTCCTTCCCAAAGAATTGCTCTAGTGATATGGGAATTAGGAAAAAGAAATTAAATTTGGTATGAAAAGATAAGAAAATGGTGGAACTGTAGAATGTAATAGTGATATTGATCTCATTTGCAACATAATTTTATGTACAAAAAAAATCATTTTACATATCTACCAAAACTACTTACGCCCTGCTTTGAAATGGTTTACTCACAAAACTGTATTGAACATTTCACTCTTGGTAGTGTGATTGTGATGATAAATGATAAATATTTAATTGTCATGTAATGCGTGAGTTTTTATGTACATATGCTGGTGATAAAATTAATGAAAAAAATGTAGTTAGTTAATACATAAATATGGTGTTTCCATTTGTACAGGGCAGTACCTTTTTATGTTAATTGGGTTAGGGAAAGGATGTGTCCTGAAATCAAAAGTTGAACATGAACTTGTCAACTTTGTAAACTGGCAATCTGTTGTTGATTAATACTATTTAAACGCCGTCCAATTTGTGCTGGTCGTAGCTTGATTTCTATTGTTCAGTGTTTGATTTCAGTGTGATATTGGGAAAATCAAGGAAGAATTGGCTCAAGAGATGTGGAGTTAAGCTTTTCATTTTTTCTAAATCGTTTCCTCATTTGCATTTTCTTTGATGTACCTTAAACTGTTATCTTAAATGTATAAATTAAACCTGCTATCTGTGTCATATGACTCATCAGCTTGTTTTATCCTTAGTTATGTTTATTTCTTTGAATTTTTCCTAGCCTGAATAAATTGTAATTACGCTTAATTTTTTGTTAGAACTGAATGGAATATCTGACTTAGTCCATGAACTTCATAAATGAACACTTTTTTGTGTTTACATCGTCATGTATCATGACAATACTGTGTAGTAACGTAAATGATGAAATGTTGATCTTTTTTTTAAACAGTTATATCAGTTAAATGATGTGCTTTTGCTGCCCTCAAACTATACTTCTTGAGTATTTTGTCTTCTAATTATCTCCTCTCTAAAATTACATGTTCCAATTCATGTGTGGTGTTCTGTTGACTTTGTTTCTTTATAGTTTGATTTTTGAAGTATTGTCTTCTAATTGAATAATATTGATGATTGACATGCATGTTTTAGTGCATAATGTGTCTTGAGCACAGTAAAAGTACCTAAACAAAAAAGTAATAAATGTGATAAAGATCTAATGGCTGTGTTGTATCTTCACACACATTCCCTCTACTTTTCCTGTTCCCACACATTTTTTTCAAAAATGGAAGTTTTCCTACACTGAGAAACCTTAGGCTGGAATTTCGGATTCTGTACATGAAACGCTTCATGAAGAGCTCCCAAATTTTGGTGCCAGTTGGTTTCCATAGTCGCCGAAGCACTGAAGAGAGAGCACTTCTATGTGTGCTGTTTGACGGAGAGAGATACAAGTTCCTGTTTGTGTGTTTGACGGGGAGCAGAGCAGGAAGCCCATCGAGATTCCGAAACTTTGCCGTTGTTGCCAGCGGAGATAAGCTCGGAACGCCGCCTTATCTGCGACAAAATCAGGGTACGGCCATCCGCGGCACTGGCATTGGCACCCCACTGCACGCCGCTGCCCTGGCCGGTCAGCTCGGGCTTCCAGAGAAACGCCAACTTAATCGCCGCACTCGTCGGACGTCCGCACCGGAGAGCGGTTTGAAAACACGCGCGCCGCAGCCGCCGACGCGAGGACCAATCGCAGCGGGGCAAGCAGCTGTCGCCGCCGACACAACACGGCACTGTCACTCTGCCGTACGCCCATCGCGTTTTCCGCCGTTTCTGAGCTTCAATCGACAGTAATGTCTTCGTCAGCAGCACGGTAAGTGTCGCACTGAACGTTTCTTGCAGCTAGGGCAGTCAGTCAGGCGCGAGTCTGCGCGAGCGACACTGTTTTCGCGAAACAGTGTTCGACATAACCTCACTTCGTTGTTTTGCGGACGGCCGGGCGTTGGGTTTTTATTCCACGACTGGGGCTTCGCGACATTTGCCGTGCAGTTTCCCTTTGAAAATAACGAACCTGCAGAGATTTGACGTGGTTGTTTCGATTGACAACACGTAACGCACCGTGCGAGCGTCGCAAAGTGTTTGGCTGTCTGCTGTTGGCACCTCGGTCTAGCAGTGGTGGCTTTCTGCTTTCCTGGCTGTCCGCAGGGGCGCGCCCATTTGAGTTGAGTGGCCGTCGCCCAGTGGGCCTGAAGACCTGCGCAGGGTGGCAAAACGCTAGACGCATTTTGAGAGCTATAGTCGACAAATCAGACTCCAACCTAACCTGTGACCCCACCTAGAGACGGAGTGGTGGTGAACCCGTTTTCTTTGGCATCGCTCGGCAGGCGGGGCCCATCATAAGACCGCATCCGAGTTTATGCTTTCCGCTGGGCACGGGACCGCCGTGCCGTGCCGTCCAGCGACCGGCGGGGCGGGGCGGGGCCGTAAGGGAAAGACTTGCCTAAGCTAGCAGGCCCGTGCCGCGCTAACTGCGTCTCGGCTGGAATGAAAGGGGTTCAACAACCGCCGCGCCTCGCCCCACCCCGCCTCGCTGCGATGCCCAACACACACGGGGGACGAAACCTCCGCGACGAAGCGCGTTTTGCGCGGTGTCGGCGCTGTGCCGCGACGCGCCACCACGCCCGCCACGTGTTGCCGGCCCACTCGTCCTGGGCGCTTTGTACCCGTCACACACACTCACACAGAGGCTTTGCAGGGATCAGATACACGATATGCACGTGTCTAAAGTGCATCTGGAGGCCGATAAGCAGCAGGAAAGTGCCGCGGGGCTGGTCGCTGCACTGGAAGTGCCGGTTATACAGTGGGCCAGAAGACCGGTGGAGGTGGCCTAAACCTTAGACGCGTTTTCAGCTCCAGAGTCGCTGAATGGGACTCGAACCGAACGTGTGACCAGGGCGAGGTCATACTTTCGGTTCGCGTCCTGTTTAGCGACTCTGGAGCTCAAAACGCGCCTCAAATTTTGGGCGCCTGCATCGGTCTTGTGGCCGGCCCACTGTGCGGTGTCGGCCGAGCAGAGCGCCCGGTGGGGTGGCCGTCCCGCAGCACTCGGGAGCTCGACGGGATTGGCGGGCTGCAGGCGGCCGGCTCCACGTCGCACAGTGGGTCAGATGACCGTGGAGACGGCCAAAATCCCAGACGCGTTTTGTGCTCCAGAGTCGCTAAATAGGACTCGAATCGAACGTGTGACCGCACCAATGGATTCCTCATTTGATCAGCAATCCATTGGTGGGGTCACACGTTCCGTTCGAGTCCCATTTAGCGACTCTGGAGCTCAAAACGCGTCTGGAATTTTGGCCGCCTCGACGGTCTTTTGACCCACTGTGCGTCGGTGCTGCGCCAGCGCGTGACTACACGTGACGGTCGGGTCGTCCTAGTCGTCCTCACTCAGAGGAGTGGTTCGGCGGACGACGGGCCGCTTTTGGTGGAAAGGATGCACCGCTGGCTAATTTGCCGGGAGTGTCTCGGCCCTGAAGCAGCGCGAGCGGAGCGTGGAGAAGTGCGTCTGTCCGTCCGTCCGTCCGTCCGTCCGTCGCGCCGCCACCATGGAGGGAACGCCAGCCTCTGTCTCGCGAACGTCGCGCCGCGCTGGCAACATGCTGGCAACGCCGCGGTACCTGGCCCCGCAGTCTGCCGTCTCGCGGCGTGCTTCTAATAGTGCCGGTGTCGACGGGCTGTTATACCCCCCTAGCCGCCTGCACCCCCCGGTTAACCATGCCTGGGCTTGTTGTTGCCGAGGGCGTGCGGTGCGGGCCGGGGTGCTGGCGTAGCCCCGCGCAGACTGGTCCCTTTCGGGGCACGCCGCCGTCGGCTGCCTTTCCCCCGAGGCGACCGGCGGCGTGGGCGAGCGGAGGGCCGCCAGGGATGGCCTGGGAGAAAGCGCGCAAAGCTGCCATTGACTACGGTGGTCATGCCGTCCATGCAGGCCGCCATGCAGACTGCTGCAGGGCCCCGCTGCTGCGATGCACCGCCTCCGGGCGTAGACCTCGCGCGGCTGCGACGCCGAGGGGGAAGGGGGGCCGCGGGGATCGGAATGCTCCGCTGCTCCTTGCTCGCCGAGGCGGAGGCACGCCGCTGCAGAGGCGGGCGGCGGGCGGGGCGGGGGCTAGGCGGAGTGCCAATCCCGAGGTGCACCGCTTCCTGTCTCGACGAGGAAACGCAATGCGGCCCGGTTAGCCCGCTTAGCGGCGGCCCCTCGGCGGTTATGGCCGCGGTTGCGTCGACGGTCGCCGCGGCGCGACGGACTCCTAGACGCCGCCGGCCGGCGGCCCCGAGCGAGCGACTCTCCATGACCCACATAGTTTCCGCGGCCAGACGATGCCTTTTCATGCCTTGTTCCCTTTCAGCCGCGTCCTGCTGGGGTCGTGGCGGTGCGGCGCGGGCCGGTCGCTAAGCAGCAGCCCGCCGACGCGCTGCCTCTGGTCCGAGTGGCGCGCGCCCTTAGGGCCGAGAGCACCGCGGGGGTGGCAGCCCGGCCTCGGCCTGCCCGCCGGCCGCCACCGCGCGCTGCACCGAGCGCACCGCGGCCGCTCTAGGTAGGGCTGCATGCGAGGGGTACCTCACTTCGAAAATAGCTGTTCACTGACTGGTGACTAGACTAAATTTCCACTTTGATTAGATCGAAAATCTCACAAATTGCGTCACAAAAATGCCTCAAATGGGGCAAATTTACGAGCCTGTACCTGCTTTTTATGTGACCAGACTGAGACAAGGCAGTGACTGGGGTCAGGGGTGTCCACTGACTGGATGAAGTGAGGCATCCCTCGGCTGCATGGATGGCTATCCACTGGCTCCCAGACCGCCGTGTGTGCTGCGATAACGCCGCCATCAATGCTCAGCTTGTCTCTCCTCATTTGTTTACGGCTGGAAAATGGGTTATCGCCGGCTCACGGCTCCCGTGTTTGTGTCACGTGTTCGTGTCACACGCGCCGTTCCCCGCCTAGTCACGTGTCAGGCGCCGCCGCGGGATGTGGGGCGTGCGCGAATCAGTTTATTTCCCGGCCATCGGAACCAAATCGGCAGCGCTTCTAACGGTGTCCTTCTCTCCAGCAGGTGCGAGCCAGCCGGCTACTCCATGGGCCCGCACACGCTCAAGGTGCCCATGGAGCTGTTCGCGCTGAACCGGCAGCGCCTGTGCGACGCGCTGCGCGCCGCCGCGCCGAACGGCGCCGTGGTGCTGCTGCAGGGCGGCGACGACGTGCCCTTCTACTGCACCGACGTCAACTACGAGTTCAGGCAGGTAAGTGAAGGCCCTTCTTCTTTCCCATCCGGAGCGTGCTGCCAGCAGCCGGCCTGCCTGCCTGCCAGCCTCGTCGGCCGATAATCAAGTTATGTCACAATGTGGGTCGGGTGGCTGCCAGCTCGGGCCGGCGGCCGCGCACTTTGCCTTGATTGCCTGCGCTGCCTGCGCCGCCGCCGCCGGCTCGCCAACAAGCCCGCCGAGTGGAAGGTCGGCGCGGAACGCTCCGCGCTGCATCTTGACACGCCGCGCCAGCTGCACTCGCGGTTTGCTGCCGTGGGTGCAACGCTCTCTGCAGACGGCTCGCAGCCTGGCGTTGCCCCATCCGGGCCGCCTCCCCGTCCCCGGCGTCCCCGGCGTCCCCGCCTGGCCGGGAGAAATCGTGACTCATTCGCCCACCGCCTTCGCCTCGTCCTGTCGTGTAAGGTGTACCGCGATTTCTCCCCTACAAGGCGAGCGCATATCGCCCCTCTCGCGGCGCGGCCGTCGCTGCCAGCCAGCAGGAGGGCACAGTGGGCCAGAAGATCGACGCAGGCGGTCAAACCTCTCGACGCATTTAAAGCTCGAGAGTCGCCGAATGGGACTCGCACCGCGCGTGTGTCACCCCACCTGCTCTGGCCCACCGTGCGGCGTCACAGTCACGTGACATGCGGTCACGAGGCCGGTCGGTCTTCCCCGTGCAGCTGTCTGGCGAGCCGCAGCACACTCCACACTCACACGCCGTTGGAAAGTTCCTCGCGCGCCGCTGCGCCGCTGCTCCCCGCCTCGTGTCCGCGGATATCAGTCGCCTCGCGCGATGGCCCCGCCCCGTGTGCACACTGCCCGCTGCTGACTGATTCTGAGAGTCTCTTTCGTCGCTCTGTCTCTCTCGCACCTGCACGAGGCGCCCCATGAGTGCGAGAGAGACATGAGCGCGACGAAAGCGACTCTCTGAATCGGCCTCCTGGTGACTCAGGCTAACGGTGCCGTTGTTTGCGCCGTGGGCTGGCGTTGCTGCTGGAACGACTCCACGGCGGCGGCTTCCCACTCCTTGCGGTGGACACCATGCATGTCGTCGCGCTGCGCCCTTTGCCTGCCTGTGCCTCCGCCGTTGCGTGGCTCGGCCGGCTCGGCTTGGCCGGCTCGGCTCGGTCGTGTTGGTAAACACGGTGTGACGTGGCTCGGCGCTCCGCTCGGCCGCACCGCCGCCGCCGTGCGAGGACCTTACCGCAACAGTCCTTGTTGACCCCGCGGGCCCCGCGCGCTCCGCTGCTCCGCTCGCCGACCTGATTTCTCCAATAACGCGTGCGCGCGCGTGCGTGCGTGTGTGTCGCAAGGGTGTGGGCGGGGCCGGCGGGCGTCTCCGCCAATGACTGTAGAAATACAACATCCGTGGTCTTGGCGATGCTACGCTAGCACCCCGGCGTCGCTGGCTCGCCGTCGGGTTCCTCCACTTCCGCGGCCGATGCCCTCGTTCGCCCCGTTGGCGTCATTGTTGTCGTCCGCGCGAGCCTCCCTCCCTTCCTCTCGTTTCCGGGAGTTGGAACAAAAGGGGGCCGCGCTGACGCGCTGACCAAGTGCGAACGCGGCGCGTTTCCTGCCGCGTTGTTGCAGCTGTTGCAGTCTGTCGTGCACCCACACAGTGGTCCAGAAGACCGGCGCAGGCGGCCTGAATCGAGACGCGTTTTGAGCTCCTGAGTCGCTAAATGGGACTCGAACCGAACGTGTGACCCTACCAATGGGTTGCTCGCCGAATGACTCAGACTCAGGAGCTCAAGACGCGTCTAGAGTTTTGGCCGCCTGCGCCGGTCTTCTGGCCCACTGTGCGTGGCAGTGCCACAGCTCGGCAGTGCCGCCGCGCCGGGTCGCGCTATCAGTCCATCTGGTCCATCTCAAGGCTGTTTGGGTTCGGCCGTTTGGCGTGGAAAGAGTGGAGCCGGCCGGCGGGCCTCCGTGGAAAGGTTTCCGGCGCGGGGACGGCGGTGGCGGCAGCGGCAGGCGCGCGGCGAGCACCCTTCGGGCGCCCCACGCCGCGCGGCGCGGACTCGCTGACGCGTTGCGGCTGGCGCTCCCGGCCCGGGCCCCAGCGTCGCGACGCCTCGCAGACGACTCTGGCCGCGGCGTCCCTCCGGCCTATGCTGTCGCCGTCCTCGGCCTGGTTGGCCTCCAGCATTGATTGGCCGCCAGACGCTGGGCAGGCCGGGCGGCAGGTGCGGCGCCGGCGTGGCGTGGCGGTCAGGCACGCGCTGCACCGCGACCACTTTCCTTCGACTGTCCCTCGGGCAGCGCGAAAATACGAGAGCGACGAACGCGCTGAGAGAGACGACGACGAGCGGCGCGGACGGAGCGCGACGCCAACGAGACATTGCCGCAGGTTGCGGACCCGTGTGATCGCGTCGAGGGAATGTTTTTGTTGTGTTTGCTGTCGTACAGCGAATGAATCACTGCAGCGCCCAGTCACACGGCCAGGTCAGCGGGCCGTATCGCCCGCGTCAGATTAAGGACAGGTCGAATCAGACGCTGAGCGAATGGGTCTAGCGTTTTGTTTTATCTCGCGCTCCGCGTCGGCGACTTTCCCAGGCGCTCGTCTAGCCACGTCTCGCGCGGCGGACCGCCCCCCTCCCTCGCCGCCGCCGCGCCGCCGCCACGCTGGATGCGGCCGCGGAGTGCGTCATGTGGCAATCCCTCGCAATACCGCGCGCCGTGTTTTGTCGCGACAAGTGGCTTTACAAAGCGCCGCGGTGGTGCTTGCTCGCCCGCTGGGGCCCCGCCTTGCCTTGATCGGCGGACCGGCCGGTCAACACAACACGCGGGGCGGGCGGGCCGGCCCGGGGAACTGACCTCCCCGTCGCCGTGGCCGCCGGCCCGCCCCACCACGCACCACGCTGGCCACAACACCGGCCACGTCGCAACACGACTTCGCCGAAAGAGCAGTAAAAGGGGGACAGCCGACAGCGCCATGGAGCGGACGCTCGGCATTCCTGGCTTGGCGGGGCGCGGCGGGGCGCGGCGGGGCGCGGCGGGGCGCGGCGGGGCGCGGCGGGGCAGGGCGGGGCGGGGCGCGGCAGGGCGGGGCGGGGCGCGGCAGGGCGAGGCGGAACTTCAAATACTGACAGTCACGCCGTGTTTTTCTCTGCTATCGACTCGGGGCACTGACTGACTCACGGAGGAAGCGGCCACGTCGCACACCGCCTCGACGTGCGTCTCGCCGGCGGGCTGCTCCGGCGCTGTCTCTCTCGCTCTCCTGCGGGCACGCCCGGCACGCCCGGCACGCCCCGTGAGTGCGAGGGAGACAGAGAGCTCTGCTCGGAAGCAGCCGCAGTCCTGCCGCACGATAAGCACGTCGACGCGGGCGTGGCGGCGGCGGCGACGCGGCGACGGCGATGCACTTCTAGTATGCGCGGCTATACTTAGGCGGGTTGCCCGTCGACGGCGCGCCGCAGCTGTTGTCGGGGGTCGAACCGAAAGCTAACGCACACACGCGCCCCCGGTGGAGCCCCGTGACACACGATGTGTTCCTCGAAGCGGACCCATGTGCTTGTGCTGCCCCCGTGACGCGCGTCTCTGTGAAAACAAGCCTTCGCGGCCGGGGAGGATGTTTTACGCACCCCGCTGCGTCTCGGAAGTCGCAGTCCAGCCCGTCGGGATGACTGGCCATTCGGTGCGGCCGGCTGCAGGCAGCACGCGGATGCAGCGGGTGCATTAATTAATGGAGCCAGAAGACTGGTGGAGGCGGTCAAAATCCCGGACACGTTTTGAGCTCCAGAGTCGCTTAATGGGACTCGAGCCGAACGTGTGACCCCACCCATGGATTGCTCTCTGAACGAGGAATCCATTGGTGAGGACACTCGTTTCGGTTCGAGTCCTGTTTAGCGACTCTGGAGTTCAAAACGCGCCTAGAGTTTTGGCCGCCTGCGCCGGTCTTCTGGCCCACTGTGTGCCGCCTTGTCCACCGAGTCGCCGCAGTCGGCCCGCGTATTTCCATTTCGGGCCACGCGGCACGGAGCAAAGTGGGTCAGAAGACCGTTGAGGCGCCCAGAATTCTCGACGCGTAGGGTCCCTTATTAGGACTCGAATCGAACGTGTGACCCCATCAATGGATTCCTCGTTTGGAGAGCAATCCATAGGTGGGGTCACACGTTCGATTCGAGTCCTATTTAGCGACTTTGGAGCCCAAAACGCGTCTATAATTTTGGCCGCCTCAACAGTCTTCTGACCCTCTGTGCGGAGCCCGGCCGGCTCTGACCGCGGCGGATGGAGGTCGTTGAGGACGCGGCGGCTCACTTCTTGTCTGACGCAAGGGAGGGCCACGCCGGCCACGCCGGCCACGCCACATGCCGCGCGTTATGGAATGTTTTGCGCCGAGCCGCGCCGGGCACGTGGAGGTGTCGTTACTAGCCGGCCGATGCAGTGTCTTGATGGCCGGTGTCACGACTCGTTGACTCGTGACCCAGCTGCAGCACCACTCCAGCCAGGCAGTCAGCCAGGCAGTCAGCCAGGCAGTCAGCCAGGCAGCCAGCCAGGCAGCCAGCCCAACCCCCGCGGCACCGAGCTGCATTGTGATTGTTTTCGCGGTCCGCTCGCTCTGCTTGGCTCTGCTGCGGCGCGCTGTCCTGCGACGCCGCTTGTTCGGCCGTCTGGAACGTCGAGGCGTGCGCCGCACTGTGCGGCCCGCGCGAGCCAGCGCCTCCAAAACACGGCCGCGCGCCGTGCCGAGGTCTCTGCTTTCCTTCGTGCGGGCCCGCCGCGGGCCGGCAGTGCAGTTCCGGCCACACCAGTCTCCTCACAAACTGCGCTTAATAAGAACGAGTCCCCATTTAGCGCCTCTGGAGCTCAAAAGGCGTCTAGCATTTTGGCCGCCTCAACGCGGTCCTCTGACCCTCTGTGCGCAGTCGTGGCCCCAAAGTTGTGGCCACAAACAGGGACTTAGGAGAGGTCGCCAGCCAGCCAGCCCCCTGATGGATCGGTGTTGCAAAACGTCGAGAAAGTGTCGCGGCCCGGCGGCGTGGCGGCGTGGCCGCACAGCTGGCTCTCTTCGACCGCGCCTGGCGAACGGCTTGTTTTGACGCGGCGGGCTCCGCGCGGCACGCAGGGCGCGCAGGACGTCGGCCGTCGGGACTGCGGTCACCGCAGACACGCGTCGGCGTCGGCCGCGCGCCGGAAGAGGTAGGCACGCCGCGGCCCGCCTCGCCGCGCCACGCCTCCTCGCCGTCGTCGCCCACGTCGCCATCTGCTGGGTGGCCCACCAGGCCGGCCAGAGCGCGCACAGTGGGTCAGAAGACCGCCGAGGCGGCCAAAAGTCGAACGCGTTTTCGAGCTCCAGAGTCGCTGAACAGGACTCGAAATCGAGCGTGTGACCCCACCAATGGATTGCTCTCCGAAAGAGGAATCCATTGGTGGGGTCACATGTTCGATTCGAGTCCTGTTAAGCGACTCCGAGGCTCAAAACGCGTCTAGAGTTTTGGCCGCCTCGACGGTCTTCTGACCCACCGTGGCGCGCCCCGGAGATGGCCGTGACGGCCGTGAAGCCCTGCATCGCCGGTGGGGATTTGTAGCTGTCTAACGACGCCGCCGCCCTGTGCACGGCCGGATATCGGTTCGGCGAACGCGGCGACCTACTCACCACGACCTGCCCGCGGCGGCCGGCGGCGGCCCGCGGCGGCCGGCGGCCGGCCCGCGGCGGCCGGCACTGCTGGAGCTCAATGAGCCGCCACGACGGCGACGTCGTCAGCCCACTTTTACCCCTCGTGCCTCGTGCCGCCGCCTTGCGGTCGCCGCCGCCGGGCTCCAGGCGCTGCTTGCAACAGCCAGCGAGACTGACTGACTGTCTGGCTGACACTGGCTAGACTTGCTGCTGGCATTGAGCGGATGACTATGGCGTTGCCTCAGGCCGACCTTTGCATGCAGCCTCTGTACTGTACGCGGACTTTTCGCACGACGCTCACTTCGCGAGCCGAGACCTACTTTCCCTGCAAACTAGCCATAGAGCGCGGCGCGCAGTTTCGCCCGGCACGGCCGGTCGGCAGATGAGATGGATTCCAAACAGTGCCTTCTTCTTGTCCGCCGCACCACGGGGTAATCACTCGCCAATTTTGTGGACCGAGAAAATGAATTAATATCTATGAATGTTGCGCACACAGAGAATACCACTGCGTGTGGTAGTGCTGGCTACCACTCATACCGATTGCACATATTTGTCTGAACACTGGTGAGTGCCAAGGGTGCCGGTGAATATGCTTCCATTATTCCCAATCGAGAATGGGCGGTGATCTTTGGATGTTCCCCGGCATGCCTCTACGCGGGTCTTTCTCTCTCTCTCTCTCTCTCTCTCTCTCTCTCTCTCTCTCTCTCTCTCTCTCTCTCTCTCTCTCTCTCTCTCTCTCTCTCTCTCTCTCTCTCTCTCTCTCTCTCTCTCTCTCTCTCTCTCTCGCACCCCCTACGGAAGGCCCCATGAGTGCGAGGGAGGAAGACAGACAGACAGCCTGCAGGCGAGAGACACGTGCCTCACTGACCGGTCCATCGATTGCTCTGGTTTCCGATGGCAGCGATCGCGATGCCGTGCGTTGTGAATGTTTGAAAGCCCGTCGACCAGTCTGCCTTGGACGGAGCTCGGAGCTCGATAATGCACTACACAGCTGAGGTTTTGCCTTGTTTTTCAAGGGGTCTCCTCTCCAAGTAGGATGACTCCAGTAGGCACTTCCCGCTGCTCGAGTCGCGCTGGCGCACAGGTGGCCATAAGACCGTAGGAGGCGGTCAAAATCCCGAACGCGCTTTCAGTTCCAGAGTCGCAAAATTGGACTCGAGCCGAACGTATGTGACCCCACCAATCGATTGCTCACCGAAGGAGGGATCCATTGGTGGGGTTCTACGTTCGTTTCGAGTCCCATTCAGCGACTCTGGAGCTCAAAACGCGTGTAAAGTCTCGGCCGCCGCGCCGGGCCTCTGGCCCACTGTGTGGGCGTACGCGGGCGGTCGCGGCGTTGCGGCACGCTAGTCGCGCCGCCTCACCGGTTTCCACCACGTGACCGCGCTCTGCTTTGTCCCGTTTTTGTGCGCGAGTCGCCCAGTTTGCGTGGCGAAATCAGAGCGGAGGAGAGAAGGCTGTATCGACCCTGACGGCGTTGATGACGGGGTCTATTCAGGACGCGAGGACGAGGTTGACGAGGTGCTGCTGCAGGGCCTCCGACGCCAGAGAGAGAGAGAGAGAGAGAGAGAGAGAGAGAGAGAGGAGAGAGAGAGAGAGAGAGAGAGAGAGAGGAGAGAGAGAGAGAGAGAGAGAGAGAGAGAGAGAGAGAGAGAGAGGAAAGGGCACTCGCCAGCCTCGGCGCGGCTCCACTTGCAGGGCGTCGATGACTCATCGCTGGGCCTGCCCGCAGACGGCCCGGAACTCCGCCTGGGACTTAACGGCCCGCCGGACGCGAGCTAGGCCGGCGCGGCGGTCGGGCGGCGCATAGCAGGTCTCGCACGGAGCCGCCAGCGCACAGTGGGCCCAAAGACCGGCGCAGGTGGCAAAAATTTTGACGGGTTTTGAGCTCTAGAGTCGCTAAACAGGATTCGAACCGAACGTGTGACCCCAGCAATGGATTCCTCGTCCGGAGAGCAATCCATTGGTGGCGTCACACATTCGGTTCGAGTCCCAGTTAGCGGCTCTGGAGCTCAAAACGCGTCTAGAGTTTTTGCCGCTTGCGACGGTCTTTTTGCCCAATGTGCAGCGTGCTGCTGGCTTGGCTGCTGACCAATCGGGGAGCTCCCTTTCCAATGCCGCCGCTGGGCTGGCTTGGCTGCGCCCGCGACTCGACATACCAAGGGAAGGACCGAGGGGCAGCGATGCACCTGTCACGGAGCCATGGGCGTAGCCATGGGCGCAGCGGGCCGGGTTACCCTGCGCGGAACGCCCCGATGGCGTAGAGTGGGGGTCCTGCCCCGCCCCGCCCGCAGCGGTGCTGGGTTACACTAGCAGCCACGACCCCCGCGTCGCCGCCAGTGCACTCACCCGTCGGGGTCGGATTTAGCCTTAAGCCGCGCGGTGCACGACGACGCGGTGCACAGTGGGTCAGAAGACCGTTAAGGCGGCTATAACTCTAGACGCGTTTTGAGTCGCTATGTCGGACTCGAACGGAACGTGTGACCCCACCCTTGCTCTCCGAACGAGGAATCCATCGGTGGGGTCACACGTTCGATTCGAGTCCCATTCAGCGACTCTGGAGCTCAAAACGTGTCCGGGATTCTGGCCGCCTCAGCGATCTTCTGAGCCACTGTGCGTCGGCCGGCGCCGCATCACGGAAGGGCGTCGTGATGGCCGCCGGCATGGCGTGGCGCGAGGTCGCCGCCGTGCCGCTACGCTGTGACACGCAGGACTGGCGTACCGCCGCGCGCCCACCGCGGCCCACCGCGGCCCTCACCGCCGCACCGGCAGGCAGGTGCACCGGCAGGCAGGCACTAGTGTGCCATGGCCTCGATGCCGACTCAATCACATCGACCAGTCTGAATGACCCGGCCGGCCGTTGGCGGCCATCGGCGTAGCCGCAGCCTCGGCGCCCATTCATTCCCGGAGTCCTGCCGGAGTCCTGCCGGAGTCCTGCCGGAGTCCTGCCGGAGTCCCGCCGGAGTACCGGTTCTCAATGAAGGCTGCTGGTCGCCGCGCCGCGCCGGACGCTCAGGCACTTCCGGCAGTGCGCCGGCCGATCAAGGTGGTGCTATGTTTTGGTGTACACATGAGTACATGAGTACGGGTGACTACACCTCACAAAACTCGTAAATTTCACAGTTTTAAACGGTTTTCGGCTTTATATAGCGTTGCAGACGACATACAACGCCAAATCGTGCAAAAATAAGCAAATTTTTTCCCTATTTAATCTTTTGAGTACACTGAATACGGGCCAATGTGTACACATGAGTACACTGGTGATTCACCCCTTGTGCTAATCACCGTTGCGTTTTCACGAGCGCGTTCCAGTTGGCCCGCCGGGCCGCATGCGGGCTTGCGGGCGCGCAGGGGTCCTGGCCTGCAGGCTGATTCAGAACAGGTGTGCTTTCGTCGCCGTGTCTCTCTCGCACTCGTGGGGCGTCCCTCACGGGTGCGAGAGAGACGGAGCGACGAAGCACAGACCGGCAAGCGGCGGGCTCCTTCCGGACTGGCCGTGCGTGCTGCGAGCAGCGTGCCGCGATCCAGGCCGCGTGAGTGTACCGGCCCGGCGGGCTCGTTACCGCCGCACGGTGGGCCAGAGGCAGGCGGCCAAAACTCTAGACGCGTTTCCGGCTCCAGAGTCGCTAAATGAGACTCGAACCGAACGTGTGACCCCCCACCAATGGATTCCTTGTTCGGAGAGCCATCCATTGGTGGGGTCACACGTTCGGTTCGAGTCCCTTAAAGCTCAAAAGAGCTCAAAACGCGTCTAGAGTTTTTGCCGCCTGCCTCTGGCCCACTGTGCGCCGCGGCGCCGCGAGACACCCGGACATGCGGGGCAGCGGGTTGTCCCCGTTTTGGGAGGCGGAAGGGGAAGGGGACTTTCGGGCGAAGTTGAGGCGAGGTTGTAAAGGTGAGCCAGCCCCAAAGGGAAGGCGGGGCTGCGGCGGCGGGCACACTTGGGGGGCCCTGGACCACTCGAGCAGCAGCGCCAGCATGGCCCGGTGGGTCCGCCCCGTGCGTGCCGCTGACAGGTGTCGTGCCCCGTACCCCGCCCTGCCGCCCGCCAATGATAAATCGGTCCGCGTACTCCTATTTCCGTTGTGCCCGCCGTGCGGTGCGTGTCTGAGGGACGGGGCGGGGCGGGGCGAGGCGGGGCGAGGCGGGGCAGCGCAGCCAGGGCCGCGCGTTGGCAGCACTGGCCGCTTTGTCGCCGGTCCGGTCTGTTGTCAACCCCAGAATTGGCAGCAGGAGGGTTGCGAAGAAGTCGTCACGAGGACGTGCCAGGCGTGTTTATGTTATCGCCCATTGAAAGGGGAACGTTTTCTGTGCGGCCGTTCAATGGCGGTACACCATTGTATCGCCAATAAAGATACCCAAGTATCGCCATTGGATCGGGAGTGGAGCAGCGAGGAGAAAAGAGAGTGGCTGTAAATGCCGCCTCCGCCGGCTTGGAAGAAAAACTCGCGTCCGCGTCTGCAAGTGGAAACGTGCTGCTTGACCGAGTGCTTGACCGCCGCGGAAGCGCAGGCTCGCCGCGGTGCCGCGGTCCAGGGCGGAGCGCGGCGACAGCTGCCGCGGTGCCGCGGCGCCCCCGGGCTCCGCTTTTAGAACGCGGTCCGGGTCCGTGTCGTCTGCACGTGCGCGTATCTGGCGGCGCCGCGGCCGCGAGTTGCGTGGCTGTGCCCGCGGGGGCCCGCTCCGCCACCTGATATGCGGGGCCCACTGGGTGGCGGACCGAGGGCGGGCCGCACAGGGGTTCATTGTTCAGGGGATGAGGCATATTTTTAACCGCGCGCAGCTAGCGGCACCGCGGAGCCTAGACGCCCTCGTCGCCCCCCCCCCTCCTCCTCCTCCTTCCCCTCCCACGCCGACAGGCCGACAGGGAACCGCAAACCCCGGGCCCGCGGAGAAGAGGACCGCCGCCACCTTCACGTGACTCGCGGCTCGCGGGGAGGGAAGGGGAGACGGTCCTCGGGGGCGCGGCGGCGCGGCGGCGCGTTGAAATAGACTGGCCGGCACGGTCCCTCGCCGCGGCTCACGCGCGAGGCAATGCGCGCCGTCGTGCCCCGCCTGCACTGGCTGCCCGTCGGACTGCTTCTGCTTACTCCTCGCCGTGCTCGGCCACCGCCTCAAAGAATGCTCCCCGATTCCGAGAGTCGTTTTCCGTGCTCTGTCTCTCTCGCACCCGTATGGGACGCCCCACGAGCGCGAGAGAGACGGAGCGACGAAAACGACTCCCAGTCTGCTGCTTGGCGGCTTCGGCGTGCGCTTTGTGTAGCCTTGCGTGCTCTACTTACTGCCCCAGTGCTTTGATGGCATCGGCGTGGCGGCGCGGCAGGCGGGCTGCCTGCCTGCCTGCCTGCCTGCCTGCCTGCCTGCCTGCCTGGCATTTGGCAGGGCTCCCCGCGCTTCGTCTCCGTCATAGAATAGACATGTGTGACAAAGGAAAAGGGGGTCGCAGGCAGTCGCAGGATGGTGGCGGTGGTGGTAGATCCGCGGGTTCGAGTCCCAGCCGGTGCGGGAGAAAAAGGGCGCGCGCGGAGGCGGGGTGGGGGATGTGGGGGCCGATAGCCACTTTTTAAAGGCGGTTATAACTTTCCTGAGAGCCATCTTGATGTGCCGCGGCGAGCCGCGCCGGGCGGGGCGGCTATTCTGGGCGCGGAGTTGACGGAAACGGCGTGGAAGGGCGAAGGAAGGGGAGCGGCAGGGCGCGCGTTGTGTGACAGCTTGTCTCGTCTGTTTTCGCGCAAGAACGGCCGGCGCGGAAACGAACTTGCAAAATTTTGCAAGCTTGACTCGAAACCGGGCGTCGATTTTACGTAGTTGACCTGCTCTGGCCAGCACACCTAGAGATTTTTTTCACATCAGGAACGAAAACTTTAGTGCCTGTGTTAAGGTTGGACGGATGACACACATTTTGACCCTGGAGACCAAAGTTTTCGTTGCTGATGTGTAACAAGATTTCTCAGTGCACCACCACCACCACGCAAGCCTCTTGCGAGGGTTGGTGTGTCGTTACGTAAAAGGGTCCCTGGGGCTGCTGGCTGGCTGGCCGCGCCTCCCCAGCTTCGTGTACCTCTTGCTTGTGCTCGGCCGCGCGCGTGGATTTCCATCCCGACCAAATGAGGTTTTCCTTCCGCCGCGCCGACCCCGTCCACTCGGGGCACGACCTTGACGCCCTCGACGGCCCCGCCCGCTGCCAGGCCGCCGGCCGGTGCCGGGGGTGGGTCACGTTGCGTGGCTGCGTCGAGGCGCTCGGGCCGCGCGGATCAAGGGAGGGCGAGGCCTATTCTAAAAGCCAGCTCCCTCGCCGCGCGGTGGGGGTGGGGCCTACGGGGTGGACGTGCCCCTTGGCGTTACACAACCCGGCGCACGCGACGCGCCCCGCGGCCCCACGGCTTCGTGATGACGGCGAGGCCGGACTACATGTCGTCGCCGTGACCACGCGGCGCTACGACGGCACCGCCCAGGCTCCCTCCCTCGCACTCATGGGCATGGGGCGCCTCGTGTTGCTGCGAGGGAGACGGACGAAGGAAACGGCTCTCGGACCGGGCAACGCGCACGCGGCTAGTTTGGAAGCCGCCCCTCCCGAGTTGGCTGCGATGTTGTTCCGGCTATTGGTGAACGACTGAACGGCGGTCGTGACTGAGAGGGAAACTTTGAATGTCTCTTCCGCCCGGTCGGTCGTCCTCCCCCCTGGTCGCGCGGTGGTGGAGCTGCTTCCTGACGCGGCTCCACTCGGCGGCCGCGAGGGAAGGCCGACGGTGGAGGACGGGGTATAGGAAGGACTGGCACGCCGGGTCGCCGCGGCACAGTGGGTCAGAAGACGGCACAGGCGGCCAAAATTCTTGACGCGTTTTTTTGAGCTCCAGAGTCGCTAAATGGGACTCGAATCGAACGTGTGACCCCACCAATGCATCGCTCTCCAAACGAGGAATCCATTGGTAGGGTCACACGTTCAATTCGAGCCCCATTTAGCGACTCTGAAGCTCAAAATGCGTCTAGAATTTTTGGCCGCCTCAACGGTCTTCTGACCCACTGTGCGCGGGGCGCAGGTGTCGCAGAGGGCGGCGGCGCGTTGAACCCGCCGCGCGTCCTCGAACAAGGCAGCACGGCAGCCCGTGGGGGTGCCCCCCTAAGGGGGGTGGCCCCAAGGGCCCCCCGTGCATCCGGATACCGGGCAGGCCGGCACCCACTCCCCCACTCCCTCTCCGCCGGGCGTCCCTAGCCCTGCCTTCAGCCCGGCGGGTAGGCCGTCCCGTCACACAGGCGGCCGCGGCGGCACGGCCCGCCCGCCAGGCGCTCGGTTCCCTTTGCTGAAACTTGTGGGCAAAACAAAATGTAATGCGGCCATTAAGGACCTGTGTATGTGTATATACACATACATATTTTTGAAAAAAATATATAAAACTTGTTTTTAAAACTTTTTTTTAAAAATTGTTTGTTGATTAATTATTTTATTTTTTTGTGACCTGCAGGAGTCGTTCTTCCAGTGGGTGTGCGGCGTGCAGGAGCAGGGCTGCCTGGTGGCGCTGCGGGTGCGCGACGGCCACTGCGTCGTGTTCGTGCCCCGGCTGCCCTCCGAGTACGCCGTGTGGATGGGCCGCCTGCGCGCCCCTGAGGAGTTCAAGGCCAAGTACGCCGTGGAGCAGGTCAACTACGTGGACGAGGTGAGTACGGCGACCGCCAGCCGGGGATGGGCACTAGCTCCAAAGCATTCTATTATACCTTTTTTTTAAATACCTACTAGACGCCTTGTACAGGTCTCAAGCGCAAGCGTATACAGTGGTTTGTTAATCCGCAAGGCCCGTTCTCCGATCTACGACCCCCCCGCCGAGAAACGCAAGCTCCGTTTTCCGATCGTCGAGGCCGGTGGGGCGGGTTGGTAGCGTTCGGCCTTGAGCTATCTCAGCAGAAAGGGAAGGCGCACCGAGCAGGGCGGGGTGGGGCGCTGGTTCTATTTGAGCGCCCTCGACCTTGCCTGTCGCACGGCACTGCCCTGCCGGACCTGCTGTATAAATCAGCAATTCACTCACACACACACACACACACACACACACACACACACACACACACACTCACTCACTCACACTCAGAGAGAGAGAGAGAGAGAGAGAGAGAGAGAGAGAGAGAGAGAGAGAGAGAGAGAGAGAGAGAGAGAGAGAGAGAGAGAGAGAGAGAGAGAGAGAGAGACCGAGCCCTGCCGGCAGATGTATACAGCGGGCTCCCTTCCACAAACAGTGGTGTAAATCGGGCGGCCCGTTGATTTGATGCGACGAGTGTGTAGTGTGTGTGGGCGGGGTATCGCTCGCAGGCAAAGCCTGGCAAAGCCTAGCAAAGCCTAGCAAAGCTTAGCAAAGCCTGGCAAAGCCTGTCAAAGCCAAGGACGCTCGGGGGTGGCGCGTGTATCTATCCCCTTCCCGCTGCACCGCCCGTCATCTTCATCTTCATCTTCGTCGCCTTCGTCGTGATGGTGGTGGTCGCTGCGTGGAATGGCTCGATCGTGCGGAGCGCCTGGAGGGTAGGCCGTACCGCTGGGCTGGGGGTTGTGGCGGCACCGCCTGCCCTCCAGGCGTGCCGTCTCAACCCTCAAACAACTGGGTGTCTGTCTGTCTGTCTCTTCCTCTCTGTCTGCCCTGGGGCTGGCCGGGCCGGGCTGGCGCTGGCGGGGGTTGGAATGAATCGTAATGGTCGTCCTGTCGGTCGTCGTCGACCTGGGCGGGCCAGGCGGCCGGGCAGCCCGGGGGCGTCGCCTTATGTTTAAGCGATGCCGGGCCGGCCGGCATCGATCCGACCGAACAGTCCTGGAGCCGCGGGAAGTGAAGTGAAATCGCCTCTCTCTCTCTCTCTCTCTCTCTCTCTCTCTCTCTCTCTCTCTCTCTCTCTCTCTCTCTCTCTCTCTCTCTCTCTCTCTCTCTCTCTCTCTCTCTCTCTCTCTCTCTCTCTCTCTCTCTCTCTCTCTCTCTCTCTCTCTCTCTCTCTCTCTCTCTCTCTCTCTCTCTCTCTCTCACTCTCTCTCTCTCTCCCGCATTCCCGCACTCGGGCACGTGCCGCGCCGCTAGTCTGCGCGACCCGGCGTCGTCGTGCGCAAAAGCCTTTGCCAAGAAAAAGAGACGCAAAAAAGACATAGTGGAAAAATAAAAAAAATGTTTCGTCCACCTGGTGTGGCGGCGCGCGTGCTGGTGTGCGCGGGTGTGGACGGCGCGCGCGCGCGCGCCACACACACACACACACACACACACACACACACACACACACACACACACACACACACACACTCGCCCTCACACTGACGAGAACGCGTGGCGCGGTATGCGCTGCCAGTGGAAAAGTTGGGGAGCAACGGCGCAGTGGCTCCCCGCGTATTACCGCCGCGCGGCCGTTTGGCAACTTGACGGCGATTTGACTATCGGGACGCCTTGGTCACGGCGCGCTGCTCGGGGCGCTGGCGGCGTGGTCGGCCGGTCACTGCGTACCCGCCGCCGCCGGCCGTCGCAATCAAAATGTAGCCGACCGGATGCCGCCGCCGTCCGTTTGTGATTCAGACTCGATTTTGTTTTTTTTTTCTTCTTTTTTTTTGTGGCTTGGTTCCGTATATTTGAAAAGGACAAAGTTGACTTTTGTCGTGCATCGTGAGTCGTAGTCGCGCAACTGCACTGTTTGAATGTCTTTGCGTCTGCGGCGCACGCGGCGTTGCCACTGTTTATTACATACCCGCCGAAAAGTGGAGCGGGGCTGCGTGTCGTCGCCGTCGCCCCGGCGTCGCCTCTGACGGACAGGGCCTGCTGTCGCACAGTGGGCCAGCCCAGGCAGAGCCCAGGCAGCCAGAACTCTAGACGCGTTTTGAGCTCCATAGAGTCGCTGAACAGGACTCGAATAGAACGCGTGACCCCACCAGTGGGTTCCTCTCCGCACCCCCTTTGCCCCGCTGTACATCCGGGCCGGGGCCGGGGCCGGGGCCGGGCGCAGCGACCCGCTGGCATGGCACCCTCCGTGCGCTGCGGCCGGGAAGTGGGTCGCAGGGCCGCACCTGTTGGTATTTGGACGGGGGGGAGGTAGCCGCGGGCTGGTCGCCCTGTCTCTCTCGCTCCCCCACGGGGCGCCCCTGAGACGGCGCGGGATGAGCCTGCAGGTCCGCGATGCAGGGCGCCGACAAGCGGCGCGATCGCGACCTGCTGCTGTGGCCTACTTCCTGCCGCTGCATGGCTTGCCTCGCTGTCTCGCCGTGTGCCGCCGACCTCGCCGAAGCGTCCAAGCGCTGTTCACGGGCCGCTGGCTGTTGGCTGGCTGCTGCCGCCGGTAAATGCAAAGTGGGCCAGAGGACCGGCGCAGGCGGTCAAAATTCTAGACGCGTTTTGACCCCACCAATGGATTGCTCTTCGAGCGAGGAATTGAAGGATGGGGTCACACGTTCGGTTCGAATCCCATTTAGCGACTCTGGAGCTCAGAACGCGTCTCGAGTTTTGGCCGGCCGCCCCGGTCTTCTGACCCACTGTGCTATGGCGGCGCTGGCCGAGCCGTTGAAGCGGCAATCCCGTTTACCTGCCCCCTTTTTCCGCGCTAGTGTTTATTTTTCACGTCAGTCTTCTTTCGCAATCCTTCGTCGCGGACTTGACTTCTTTCGATCTTTCGGAATGATCAACGTTGAACCGCGGGGCTTGATCGAACCGCGGAAAGCAGCCGTTTTGTTTGGCGAGGAGCTTGCCCACCGCCATTAAACGAATGTGACGTCATCTTCGTTCGAATGCGAATTTTGTTACCTTCGTTTCAATATGACGTCACATTTTTTTGAATGTTGACCCAACGTTCAAACGAATGTGACACGTTAATGTAACGGCCGTGTCACGTTCAAAAGAACGTGACGCACTCGTATTCAAACGAACGTGACAAAATTCACATTCTAACGAGTATGACGTGACATTCGTTGAATAACAGTGCCTGCGGCGAGTGTGCCGAGCCACGCCCCGTCCGCGCTGGCGGCCGTCACACAGTGGGCCGTCAGGCCGTCACGTGGTCGACCCCGGCCGTCAGCTGACACGGCCGCGTGACGAGACGGAGGCGTCGTGGCCGCCGTCATGGCCTGGCGTCGGCGCGGCGTCGGCGCGGCGTCGGCGCGGCGTCGGCGCGGCGTCGGCGCGGCGTCGGCGCGGCGTCGGCGCGGCGTCGGCGCGGCGTCGCCAGCCTGCCTGCACGGCGTGATGCAACGCCATGCCGCCATGCCGCCGCCCATCCCGATGGGCGGCGCGGCCGCGCCCCCGATGGCGCCTCGCCCTCGACTTCCTATCGGCGGGTAGAGCGACTCTGGCGCTCGGAACTCGTGATGAGTTTTAGCCGGTCTTCTGGCCCACTGTGTGACGGCCGCCGGCGCGAGTCCGTGAGGAAGCTCACGGCCCGGACCGTCCCACGTGACGCTGTCGCGCCGTCACGCGGCGGCCACGTGACGGCCGGCCTCGTCGCGTGGCGTCCTGGTCGTGCTGATCGTGCTGGTCCTCGTTGCTGTAACCAACACGCTGGTGGCCCCTGCTGGTGCCGCCCCTAAAAAATCAATGGTCGCCCTCGAGGCCTCAAGGTCGTCCGGGAGTTGGGGGAGGCACGCAGCGCGTATCAGCGCGGGGCGAGGCTGCGTAGGCCCGCGGCAAGCGGCGGTCTTGCCCAGACGACGACGCCGGCGCACAGTGGGCCAGAAGACTGGTGGAGGCGGTTAAAACCCCGGACGTGTTTGGAGCTCAAGAGTCGCTGAATGGGACTCGAACCGAACGTGTGACCCCGCACCAATGGATTGCTTTCCGAACGAGGAATCCATTAGTGGGGTCACTTGTTCGGTTCGAGTCTCATAGTCTCATTTAGCGGCTCTAGAGCTCAAAACGAGTCTAGAGTTTTGGCCGCCTGCGCCGGTCCTCTGAGCCACTATGCGGCGGCCCGCACTGACTTTCCACTTCCCGTCTAGGGCAGGCAGGCCGGGCAGCCGCCGCCGTCCTGGAGAGAAAGTCTGCATGCGCGTGTTGCCGCATGTCCCACTCCAGGCCCACTCCAGTTCCAGCCGGCCCGGTCCACGTTCCAATTGTCGCCGGAATGAGGGAAATCCGGTGGAAATTGACGCTGGCGGGATCCGTGGGGCCTGCCGCTAGAGGAAACACCCCCTCCCCCGCGCCTGTCGAGCCGCGCCATGGTCGAGAGAGCGGCGCTGCCGCCGCGGCCCGCCAGTGGGGGCCGCGAGGTCTGCCAGTGCGTCTGTTTAGGTTGGCTCCGCGCGGCCTGGGCGCCATGGTACAGCGAGGCCCGCGGGGCCGGGCGTGCGTTTGTTGTGGGCTCGCGTCGCGGCCGTCGCGGCAGCCTAGGGAAGTAAAGCCCCAGGAGGGCAGGGGGCAGGGCAGGCCGACAAGTGGGGCGAAGTGGAGCACAAAGCCTGGATCCTGCCGACGGCAGTGTAGTCTAGCAGCAATTAGCACACAAGCTTGCAAAGTACACCCGTTTGAAGTACCACCACCACCACCTACCGTGAACTGTACACAACCTTTGGAGATACCCGCGCGCGCCCCACCTATCTGATCCAACAAGACTTGTGTGCACTTCGTAACCAATCTTGAAAGCCTGTCTTTCTGCCAAGCACGTAGCCTCTGTGGTGCCGGGACGGCCCGGCCGTCTGTGTACAGTGTGGATTGTGTGCCCTGGCGTGTGACACGGTGACACTGATGTACGTAACGGAGTCGCGACGTCTAACCTTTTATTTAGCCCGTCGAGAATGACAAGCTCGGCGCAACGCCACCCTCCTGCCTCTTCCCTCGCCATGGAGTGAAGCCTTCCTGGTCGCCGTCAAGTGCTCCCTGCATCACAGTGTGCGCTGCGGACGCCGAGGGGCAAGCACAGAGGATGTTTGGGGACACAAGATTTCTTTCGGGAAGAGATTTCGTCGGATTTCGCGAGATTTCAACCGATTTCACGCCCAAAATTTGCTTGTTTTTTTGCCTTTTCTGGGGGAAAATTTCAGATTTCCAGAGATTTCCGGCTCCAGCGCTCAAGTGGACACAGGATTTGTTGAGTGGTTGCCCCGCTCGGGGGACGCGCTGCCGGTGACGCGCGGCGGGGCAGCAGAACCTGATTCGGGCACATTATCAATTCGCGGGGAATCGTCCCGTTTTCTGAATGACCTTTGCCGCTTGGACCTCCGCGGGACGCTGCGCAGCACGCATTGACGTCGGCGACCCTGAAGACCGTCCCGGCCGCGGTGTGGCGCTGGCGCGGCTCAGCGCGCACCAGGCAAAACGCGCCGGTGGAGGCGGTCAAAACTCTCGACGCGTTTTGAGCTCCAGAGTCGCTAAATGGGGCTCGAACCGCGGCCGCAGAGCATTTTTCTGCCGCTGTGCGCGTGAGATCCAGTGGCGAAATCCCGTAATCTGCGAGTGCCGCCACACTCGCGCCCACGATGCTCCTGCTGCTGCGCACTGTCGAGTAAATGATTAAACCGATACAGAGGAATTTGACGTGGCGCCATTTGTTATCATTTTTCTTTTTCTTTTTTTTTTTCGTCTCTTGCTATTTGGCGTCGTAATACTCCGCGCGTGGCGATACGCGGAGCTGATAGCAGAGAGCCGATACTGCGAGAGCCCTTGTTTAATGTTGCAAGTGCCGCATCATGAGAAGGCCCTTATGCCACTGTAAAGAGGCATGCGAGAAGGTAAGGGACACTTTGGCGAAAAGGTGGCTTGAAAAATTGATTGTTTTCACAGACACAGAACAAATAGCCCGATCCCTGATCGTTTCCAGGCGGGCGCTTTTCTAGGCCGCAGGATTTCGTTTTGGATTATGTGGCGGATTTTCCTTCGTCTCTTCTAGTCCGCCAAATGCGCGCCCTGACCTGTCGCCATGGTGGTTGGGCTGGACGATTATTTCGCCGCAGAAGGCGCTGGCCCGCTGTGCCGCCGTCATCGGCATGGTCGATGGCGCGCTGCTGAATGCCGGCCATGGGGAAGTAGAGGGTCTCGGAGTCCCTCCGCTTCACCTTCTGTTCTCCTTGGCGCTTCCGGCGGCACTCCCTGTGCTGCCGGCCCACTGTGCCCCGCGCCCCCGGGGTCGATAGGGCCGGGTATGGCCGGCCGGTCTGCTGGGTGCCTCGCTCGCCGACGCGATGCCCATCCTGCCCGTCCTGTGGCGCTCGTTTGCCTCCCTTTGTCGCATCAGTCGCGTCGTGCTCATCAACCCCCTCGAGACGCACAGTGTCCCCCCACCCCCTTTTGGCAGATGATACCTTCACGCTTTAAACATACCTAAAACTACGAGACACATGAAGATGTGAGCTTGCTTTTCCCTCCCTCGGACTGCCCGCGGAGATGTGTGACTGCGAACGGCTGGCGCCACTGGCGTCCCGGCGGCCTGCAGGTGCGGTGGGCCCTCTGCCGCTTGCGTCCGGCCGGCCGTTAAAGTGGACGCAAGTCGGCAGTAAAGGGCGCTGTGTCATGTCACAACGTGGCGCCATGCGCGCCCACGCTCCTTGCCGCTCCCCATCACCCTGTCGCGTTGACGCCACTGGCGTCTCTCTCTCTCTCTCTCTCTCTCTCTCTCTCTCTCTCTCTCTCTCTCTCTCTCTCTCTCTCTCTCTCTCTCTCTCTCTCTCTCTCTCTCTCTCTCTCTCCCCCCTATCACGCGCAGCGCGGCAGCCCACCCGGCCTGCGCGTCGCCACTCTTCGTCTCGCGAGGATAAGACGTGAAGGTCGCGTCCTCCTACGCTCCTACGTCCCAGCGCAAAAACCAAGGTCACAGACATTTTAGCAGATGATACCTCTATTTTGAAACAGGCACGGAAAATTACTAGACACATTATGGTGTTTATAAACGACCGATTTTTCATAATTTTACTGTGGTTTTCAAATTTTTATCACGTGGACCAAGAAAAGGTTTCATCTTCAGAGTCTTGACAAAATCGTGCAAGCCCGTTGTCCGGCAGACGTGGTCTGCCTGCGGGGCTGCCTTCCGCCATGCCTCCGCCCCTTCCCCTCGCCCGGAGACGCGGTCTGCCTGCGGGGCTGCTGGCCGGCATGCCTCCGCCATGCCTCCGCCCCCTTCCCCTCGCCCGGAGACGCGGTCTGCCTGCGGGGCTGCTGGCCGGCCTCGAGCGCCACGTCACGGCCAGCCAATGGGAGCGCGCCGCGCCGGGGGGTTGGCCAATGGCGGGTCCGATTCACCTGCACCGCTGCACCCCCGCCCCCTAGCTGCGTGGCCCCCACGCCGGGCCCTCCGCGGCGGGCCCCATCGATCCCCCCGCCGCCACGCCCCCGTAGTCCAGAAACGCCCCCGCCGGACGCGCCCACGCGGACCAAAGCCGCAAACCCGGTGGCTGTAGTGCCGGAACCCGCAGCCGGGCACAGTGGACCAGAAGACCGTAGCAGGCGGCCAAAACTCTTGACGTGTTTAGAGCTCCAGAGTTTCTAAACAGGACTCGAACTAAACGTGCGACCGCACCAATGGATTCCTCGTTCGGAGAGCAATCCATTGGTGGGGTCACACGCTCGGTTCGGTGGCCTTCGCGCGTGGGAGGTGTTCATCGTGTGGCCGTCAAGGCCGCGCGCGCTGCCCTTTGCAGGGCCCTGCCCTTTGCGCCTTGAAGGCGAGGCCCTTGATGGCGTGGGCCGCGTCGGCAGGTGCGCGCGCACGTCGCGCTGCTCATTAGCACGTCCCCGATGGCGGCGGCTCTTTCGCCGCGCAGGCCGTGCCGGCTGTGCCACATATCGCGTCAATGACGCGCGCCGCCGCTTAGCACTCGGGTGCGGGTTCGAATCCGGGTGCCGGCGCGCTGGTTTGCGCTAAGTTGGCCTCGCTCCGTGCGAGTTTGAGGCGCTTAGCGGTCTTGACGTGGTCGGAGGGAAACATGCATGAATGGGTGGTTGGAGCTGCCTGGGGCTTGTAGCTGCCTGGAGCTTGGAGCTGCCTGGGGCTTGGAGCTGCCTGGGGCTTGGAGCTGCCTGGGGCTTGGAGCTGCCTGGGGCTTGGAGCTGCCTGGGGCTTGGAGCTGCCTGGGGCTTGGAGCTGCCTGGGGCTTGGAGCTGCCTGGGGCTTGGAGCTGCCTGGGGCTTGGAGCTGCCTGGGGCTTGGAGCTGCCTGGGGCTTGGAGCTGCCTGGGGCTTGGAGCTGCCTGGGGCTTGGAGCTGCCTGGGGCTTGGAGCTGCCTGGGGCTTGGAGCTGCCTGGGGCTTGGAGCTGCCTGGGGCTTGGAGCTGCCTGGGCCACACGGACGTCCGCCTCCCCGGCCGGGGGGGCTGCGCCGTACGCGGCCTTGGCCTTTTCGGGCCTCGCCGCCCCCGCCCGTCGGGTCGATATAGGCCTCGGTGCACATTTGGAAGGGTCGCGGCGCGCCTCTCCTCCTTCTCTCCCGTTCTCCCTTGCTCGAGAGGAGAGAGAGAGAGAGAGAGAGAGAGAGAGAGAGAGAGAGAGAGAGAGAGAGAGAGAGAGAGAGAGAGAGAGAGAGAGAGAGAGAGAGAGAGAGCGCTCTAAAGTCTTGAGTCCCGCGGGGACTGCCGTGCCCATTGGGCCCGGATCTGCTGGTTTCGCAGGCTCGGTGCGACACGTCCTGATAGTGCCTCGCCTCGAGTGGGCGGACGCGGCACGGCGGCACGGCCAGGGGGCCCAGGGGGCTCGGCGCCACCGCCCCGGCCTTGCTGCACACCCAATGCCCCTAGGCTTTTAAAGTCAAGTGAGCCAGGATCGTCGAATTGTTATCAACGGCAATTTTTAGGTTCGGCCGTTCGGCATAGGGCCTGCAGGCCTGGCCGCCTGATACTGCGCGGGTATTTCGCCGTACTTGCCTCCCGTATCAGCCTCCCCAAGGACTTGGCATTTATTTGCCCGACGAAGTTGCGCTGCGGTCGGAATGGAGGCGGCCAGTGCGTGCGCCGCAGTCGCCTCGCCCTCCCCGTGCCCTTGGTGGCGCAGCATGGCACTGCCGAACGCTCTGCCGGCTCTGCCGGCCGGCCTCCGTTTTGCAGACACGGCAAAGCAAAACCGCCCCGCCCCGCCCGCCGCGTGAGCAGAGGCAAAGCCCAGGGCGATGAAAGCCCCTCCGCTCGCATGCTCGCATTCCCATGCGGCGCGTCGCGAGAAACACCGACGAATTGTATTGGTGTTTGGTTCGGCTGGGACTGGAGGGAGGTGGTCTGGCTCTGCATGGAGCGGCCACGTTCGGCCCACTGGACTACGCGTCCCGTCAACCCTTCGGCCTCCTCGCCGTTCCTTGGTTGTCGGTGCGATTTTCTCGTTGCGGTCCTGGTTTCTCCCTCCCTGTCCACCCGCGCGCCGACATTGGCGCTCGCGTTATGCCTGGCCTGGCGTGCCGACGACAGGGTTATCGAGTGTGCACCCAGCCGCCCGCAGCCTGTCCGCGTACGGCGTTGTGGCCAACCCTCTTTACTTGTTTTTGTTTTTTGTTGTTGTCTTCGTGTTGTTTTTGTGAGGAGGGAGGGGGGGATATCATTTCCTGATAAGCGGAGTACGGTCACGTGGTCTTCACAACTTTCGTCAAACGGAAACGAAGCCGTCGACAGGAAAAAAACGAATTCGATGGGGAGGGAGGGAGATAGGCGGGTGTAGGCGATACGCGTGTGTGGAAGGTTGAAAGGTTCCTCCACGCCTCGGGGGCGAAGGGGCATGGCTGTGGATACCGTCAGGCACGCTTTGTTTTTCTGTCATATAATAAATGCTATATAATTCTTTCTTTTTTTTCGTGGAAGGAAAAAAACGCTGTTATCGAGCCTTTTTTTGCGTTATTTGCAGTGCAGGTTAGTCGCGACGTGCAAACTGATACACTGCCATTGTGCGGGATAGACGAACGCGGCGAACCCGAGTTGACAAACGATGCCCAGACCTTTGTCCGCCGAGCGGCGCGACTCTCTCTCTCTCTCTCTCTCTCTCTCTCTCTCTCTCTCTCTCTCTCTCTCTCTCTCTCTCTCTCTCTCTCTCTCTCTCTCTCTCTCTCTCTCTCTCTCTCTCTCTCTCTCTCACACACACACACACACACACACACATACACAAGAGGCTCGTCATATTTTTTTTTTTTTTTGAAAATTGTCTCTACAGCGGTAAAGAAACGTTGACTGCGCGCTAGGCGCTAGGGTGCAAGGACTAGACCGGCGAGGCCGCGGCAGCAGCCGACGCCGGTAACGCCGGCCGGCCTGCTGGCCGTGCCACGCGGTGGATCGCTAGGCCGAGAGGTGTGCCTGTGCATGCATATGGATGTCCGGCCGGCCGGGTTGCGTCGCGTCGCGTCGGCCTGGTGTATCCGCCACGTTCCGCCAGCCAGGCCAGCAGCGCCTGGCCAGCGCCAGGCCCACGCCAGGTTCAGCCGGCCCGGGCCATTGGAACGCACGTCCGCTGCCGTTTACGCAACGCCATGGCGTGAATTTTGCCGCACTGTCGCCGCGTTTTTCCTGTAAAGCGTCGCGTCGACTTTGGCCGGGCAACCACCTCGTCGTCCTGTCAGTGCCAGTGTTGTTGACCGAGCGCCTCCCCCGGCCCCCCCCCGGCCCCCCCTCCCCCCGCCACGCCACGCCGAACATGGGGCCCTGGTCGCGGATGGGTGGCCTCCTCTCTTGGCGGCGGTGTGCTGCGCGCCAACGCGGCGGTGCCCACGACGGCCATGGCTCCGGCCTGCTCCGGCCTGCTCCGGCCTGCTCCGGCGTGGGGGACGCGCGTCACGGGGCCTCAGCATACAAGAGGAATCCGGGCCGATTCATTTGAGCCCGGCATGGTTTGTGGCCGGGCGCCTAAACAGGAGGGGTTCACTGGCCGCACCGGGCCGCGCCGGGCCGGGCCGCCGTGACTAGCCTCTTGGCGGGGCCCAGCAGGGGACCTCCACGTGCCGCGGCCCTTGCCGGGGCGTGGGTCTCTGGCCTCGCTGTGCGACCCCTTTCCCCCTTCCCTTTTTGCACGGGCAAAACAGCACGGCTAGACGGAGCTAGGCGAAGCTAGGCGAGGCGAGCCCCCGCGACGTGGCCGGCCGCGTGCTGGCGGGGCCCGACCACTCGGACCGGCGCTTGCCAAGGACTCGAGGACCCCGCCGGGCTGCCGATCTAGGCGCACAGTGGGCCAGAAGACCCGCAGGCAGCCAAAACTGTAGACGCGTTTTGAGCTCTAGAGTCGCGGAACAGGACTCGAACCGAACGCGTGTGACCCCTACCAATGGCTTCCTCGTTCGGAGAGCAATCCCTTGGTGGGCTCACACGTTCGGTTCGAGTCCCGTTTAACGACTTTGGAGCTCAAAACGCTTCCGGGATTTTGACCGCCTCCACCGGTCGTCTGGCCCACTGTGCGGCGCATCCTGTCCCCATGTGACACGGCCGCGCCGAGTGACACGGCATCATTTGAAGCAAGGCCGCGCTTATGGCGTGGCGTCGTGGCCGCCGCGCTCGCGCTGCCTGCCGCCGCTGCGCGTTTGTTTCTGCGTGCAAGTCGCCTTGCCTCGCTCGGCCACTTTACTTGAGGAGCGGAGCGGAAAAGTTTGGGTCGGCTGCGCGGGCTGCGCGGGCTGCGGGCGACGACGGGGAGGCGCGGGGCTAAAATAAAAAGATGCCACGCCACGCCGGCCGCCATCGCGTGCCGCCGTGCGTGGGGGCGCGGGCGTGTCTCTGTCGTGGCAACCTGTGTTCGAAATGTCGGTGCTTGCGTTCCATTTCCAGGGAGCGGCAGCAGCGGCGGCCTCCCCCTCCCACGCGACGGCGGCGTCGCCGAGGCGTACTCCGTTCGGAGTTTGGGGATTTGGACGCCAATATTTGTGGTGTGGGCCGACGCGACACGGTGACCTTGGCTCCCCTCCCCTTCCCCTCGGCGTCGGCGTCGGCGGCAGACGGGTCGCCCAGTCGTGCGGCCGTGTTGCCTACCCTGGCGGGGCGGGAGCCGCGTCGGGCCGGTTATGTCACACCGTTTGCGCGCTAGCAGCTTAAGCCCTCGGCGGCAGCACACTCATTCCGAGAGTCGTTTACGTTGTTCTGTCTCTCTCGTACTCCAAGGGCGTCGCCTTCAGGTGCGAGAGAGACAGAGCGACAAAAACGACTCCCGTAATGAGGGCACTGCCGCGTTGTGTTTGCCTTGTTTGTTTGTTGTGGTCCGCGGGTCCGCTATCGGGCTGGCGCTTCGCTCCGCCTTGCTTTGGGTCGTCTGCTGCACGCCTCCCCGCCGTGATCCCCCCCCCTCCCCACAACCCCGTTTCGCAAAGTGGATCATTGTGTTTCCTTGGCGCGCTGTGCTTGCTGTGCGGAGAGTTAGGCCCCGCGGTGGTGTGTGTTGTGCGGCGCGTCTTGAACGCTATCAGGATCAGGCTGGCCGAGGCTGGCCGATGTAAACAACAACAGAGACTGGCCGGCCGGCGCCCATCCGGTCCGGCGCGGCCTCGGGGGGCGGAAGGGGTAGTCAAGGGGTGTACGGCTGGCAGTAGGGACCCTAGTCGGCACTCCCGGGGGTGACGGACGAACCCGCCCGCGGCGTGGCGTACAGGACTGCAGACAACAGTCCAAGCGTCGTTTTCGTGTGTGTGTGTGTGTGTGTGTGTGTCTCTCTCTCTCTCTCTCTCTCTCTCTCTCTCTCTCTCTCTCTCTCTCTCTCTCTCTCTCTCTCTCTCTCTCTCTCTCTCTCTCACTCATGGGGCGTCCCGCATGGCTCTGGCTGCACTGGCAGTTTTCACGCCCGCCCACGCCACGCACCTGATAACACAACGCGGTCCGGTGTTTGTTTTGGCGCCTGATGAGTAATACGGCTATTCCGGGCGCCTTTGTGTTCCAGATCCCAGCTGTGCTGCAAAATCTAGGGACAACGGAGCTGCTCACTTTGGTAAGCACGGTTAAAAATCCAAAGGGATACGAGAAAAAATAAGTTTTAATATTGTTTATTGGTTATGCGGAATGCAGCCAGGGCACGAAGCATTCTGTATGTGAGACGAGCGAGTATCGACAGCGTTTTGCTGTGGTAATAAGCAGGGATGGCTGCTCTAGTTTAAGATTGTGACTTATTGTGGCTTATTGTGACCCTTTTCGTTATCGGTGTCAAGTAGCGCGTTGAGTGATAGCGGGCGGTGCATTGTTTACAGCATGGAACCAACTCGGACAGCGGGCTCACTTGCAAAGCTGCCTCCTTCGACGGAATAGACAAGTACGTGTCGGCCATGGGAACTCATTTCTTTCAAGCTTGTGCACTGCCGCGGCGTGGCAGCTGAGTACTGATTGTGCCCCCTCGGCTGGTCTGGTTACAGGTTCAAGGTTGACAATGCCACTCTTCACCCTATCATATCGGAATGGTAAGTTCTTCCACATCGTGAATCGTGAATCGCTAAAAACGGCAGTTTATAAGAGAAATCTACGCGGCGGATGAGCTTTGCCGCGTAGATTTCTCATATAAACTGCCGTTTTTAACTTCCGTTTCTCTTGTTCTTACTTCCGTTCTGGGAGAGCGTTGGAATTCCCTATACATCCACACTTGAAGCCCGCTTGCCGCGCCCTGCGTCCGCTAGCCGGCTTTGTTTCCACCGGGTCTCTGTGTCAGCTGCTTCAGTTCCCCGCCGTCGTTTGATTCACCCGCGAGTCCCGTTTTTGTTTTTGTTTTGTTTTTTTCGGAAGGAGTGCTGCCACCTGTCGACGAAATGAGAAACTGGGACAGAGCGCGGCGCTGCCAACCGCGTCACTGTGCGCGCAAACATTCCCACCCATTCGAAACCTTTCCGCCTGACTGACACGTCCCGAAGTCGCGTTTCTATTTCGTCGCGACGGTGTCGTTTACTCTTTCGCGGTCCGACTAGCTGTCTTTGTGGCAAAGTTGACCCGCTGGGGAAAGGATGGGAAAATGAAAAGGGGGCGTTGACGTTGCTTACGTTTGCGACGATCAGCTGTTGTTTTTTTAAGACATGGCTCCTTGATGGGCAACAAATTTCTTTTCACCTCAAAAATATCCAAGCCAGCCCAGTGTGCAATCTGCAAGTGCTTCGTTGAGGTCCAGGGCGAAAACTGTGTGGTTTGCGACCATGTCGATGGGTTTGGCGGGCCAACTTGCCAACCGCGGCGGAAGATACCTGTTTTGTGCGGCGGTGGTACCTCCTAACCTCTGCGTGAGCAGAAGCTGGAGGGCTCGCCGGGTAGCAACCAGCTCCCTTGCCCTTCACGATGACAGGGGTGGCAAGGAGGAACTCAAACACACAACCATCTTGTCTCAAAACGGCCGCCACATCCAAGAACTTCCTGTCATCGTGAGACAGGCCAAGTTGACAGCAGCTCTGTGGGGAGAAGACACAGAGCAGAATGACAACAGTGATGACGACAAGAATCTGCTCATCGATGTGCCACCAACTGAAGAGGAACTGAATCAGCTTCGTGATGTTTTGAAAGGCTGTCGCACTCTGAAGCACCTACTTGAGTTAATTTGGGAAATGCCATCAAATGAGGTCTCTCCGATTGTATTTGTTGAAATGTTACGCAAGCTGATTGAGCTTGAAAACAACCAACATTATCGAAGGAAAACACCCCCAAACAATGGATATGAAGAAAAAGATAAAGATAGTGCCCAAACGAGAGATGCTGCAGTATGCTCACTTCTCGAAACCATTGTTAAACGAGGAAGCCCAAGGCACATATTGGAATCATTAAAAATTATTACAAGGGATATGACCAGAGCAGCTACTCGCAACAATAATTCGTGGGTGGGTCACTATCGTTTAAGACTGAGTCATGAAGCCTTAATCTTAGCGACAGACTCTAAGTATTCTATCACAGAGCTTTGTGAAATAGTCCACGCCTTTTCGTACATATTTAAAGAAGATTATGAACTAATAGATATGCTTTGGGTTGGATTTGAAGCTAAGGCTGGTGAGATAGACTCATCAAATATTGTGGATGTGTTTAGAGTTTTGCCATTTTTTCGAAAGAGTCGCAAAGTTGTATTTGCTGATGTTGAATATTCATTTCTACAAGTTTGTTGGAGTCTTTCTGGAGCAGCAATTGCAGAGATTATGGCCTCTCTTCAGACTTGTAAAGAGGTAGGTTTCTCTGCTCTACGTACTCACTTGGTTGTAAAATGAATACTAAATTCATGACCATGTTTAATACTCTGACTAATCTCCTGTTGCAGCAAAATCATAATCCATCTGAACGCATTCTTGCTGAAATTTCACACTGGATTGCCACTAATATTGATGCTATCACTGAGGAGGAATTTGTTGACATTGTGGCTGCTTTGTGTGGCCTAGAATATACCAGTCCTAGAATTGTACAGTCTTTTGAGAAATATGTCAAGACTCACAACACAGTAAGATTAACAGAAAGCATTTATTTGTTGTTTGTTATGCCTATTTTACTTATTACTTATTTTGTCTTTGTCTCTATTTTTTACAGAGCTCAGAACTTTTTGCTAATGTTATGGAATTCTGCTCTAAATTTCGTCTACGATCATTGCCAATATTAGAAACTTGTGCAACTCATACCATCAAGAACTGTATGAACATGTCTCCAGTTGTCTTAAAATCAATATTCTCCCCTTTTGGAATTTTACATTACAGTCCTAGTCAAGCAAGCTTATTCCTTGATGCAGTAGAAAAATCATTCAATGAGAATTTTGCTAGATTCCGACCAGAGGATGCAACTGACATAATTTTGTCTCTAGTTTACCTTCACCGCTACCCAATACAATTTGTTAGCAAGATTTTCAATTCTCATTTTCTTGATCGGCTTGATTCTTGTCAAAATGAAGAGACAGTGAGATCCACACAAAATAAGCTGAAGTTATTTGATATGGCAATGACTTTGGACTGCAAGGACTATCAAGGACCACTTTTACCACGGGAAACAAATGTGAAGTCAATGTGGGTTGATAAAAGACTGACCAAAATAATAGATTCTGTTGTATCTTCTCTAGAAAAGATAGCTGGTGCAAGAAAGAAAATTAGTCAGTTTGTATTAATGAAAGGTACACCTGCTGTATCACTTTACATTGTGGACATCCTTCTTCACCCACGTTCTCCATCTTCTCAGCATAAAGGAAGAATAGCCCTGAGCGAAGATGAGCGAAGATCTAGTATAGCTTTTATAATTCATGTTCCTGAACATTATTGTGCTCAAATGGATCATTTAACTGGGCCTCAGGAATTGCGACACCACCATTTTCACAGGCTGGGCTTACGCACTGTAAAATTAAGATATGATGTAATGACACGGTTACAGCCTCACCAGAGGTCTTTGGACAGATATTTGCAAGAAAGTTTAAAAGCTGCTAGAGAAACTAAAGCAAAACAATGAGTGGTGTAATACTAAGAGGATTTTTAAGGTCAAAGCCTGTTGAAATGCTAGGTTCTCTTGCCAAATGTTCACATAGTTGACAATAGTAAAATTGCTGTTAATTATTTGTTTTCCACTTGGATATGACTGACTTCTTTGAGGTGGTACATAATTTTTTAAATAAATCTTGCTGTATATTGCCGAGAGTGAAACCCCTCCTTTTCATGAAATATGTAGAATTTAGAACAAACTAGTGATTTTCTAATATAATATGTTGTGAGAAATGTTCACTGCCCTCCATTCTTCCCGCAGCTAGAGTAAATGATGCTATGAATTTTTTTGGAGGGAGGGGTTCAATGTATTAGTTTGTGAAACATTTTGTTCTGTGATAGCTTTTAGATTTGTTGCATAGATTTTCTTGCTTTGTTTTAGGTCCTCTCTCTCACAGTGAAAAATTCTAATCTTAAGTCTTTTAGTCTGATGATTATTTGAAATTCCATGCAAATGTAGAAATTCTTGATTAAGTGTTGATGATCTAAGTTCACTGTATTCTACATTACTGTGATATTATAGTTAGTTTCAGGTAGCCTTTATATCACTGCTGAGTTTGAAGGACTAGTCCAGCTCTCATTCTGTAACCCATTTGCCCCTAAATTTAGTGACAGTTTTCAAGATGTAACTCTTAATGATGACTAGTCTACAAATTGTGTTCACAAGTTCAAGTTGTCCTCTTGTGCTGGACATAACCGCACCGCATTGTCCAAAAGAATTGTCATAAAATTCTTATTATTTATGAGATTGTGCTTGTTGGATATTAAACCCTCCCCGAAAATATAATTTTCATTCGTTTTCATGTCGCATTATGTTCATTTTCTCACTTCTTTTCCCTCTACGGCAGTACATTCCCGTGAGCACACGCGCACCAGCCGGCAAGGCAACGGTTTGCACTTGTTGCCTCCTGTGCCGCCAGCCCCACCCTCGCGTCTTTAGTTCGGAGCGCCCGCGGACGTGAGGGTAGGCCAGCCCGGCACGCAGACGTGCGCCTGGAGGGATTGGTTGCCTATCCCTCCCTCTGCAGGGGCCCGGCCGTTGTCCTGCTGACGGATCCCGTGAATCGTTTTCGTCGCTCTGTCTCTCTCGCTCTCATGTGACGTGCCCTGTAGGTGCGAGAGAGACCGAAGGACGAATGCAGGCCGGCACCGCCCCACAGTGAGCCAGGAGACCGGCGCAGGCGGCCGGACCAAAACTCAAGCCGCTGAATTGAACTCGAACCAAACGTGTGACCCCACCAATGGATTCTTTCTGACAGCAATCCATTGGTGGGTCTCACGTTCGGTTCGAGTCCTGTTTAGGACTACTAGTGCTCAAAAAGCGTCTAGAGTTTTGGCCGCCTGCGCCGGTCTTGTGGCCCACTGTGTGCCCCCTGCATCGCGTGGCCTGTGTGGTTGCAGCCGCGTCATCAAGACGCCCCTGGAGCTGGAGGTACTGCGCTACGTGGTGCGCGTGTCGTCCGAGGCGCACGTCCAGCTGATGCGCTCCATCGTGCCCGGCATGATGGAGTACCAATGCGAGGCCGCCTTCAAGAACTACGTGTACCAGCACGGCGGCTGCCGCCACGTGTCCTACACGTGCATCTGCTGCACCGGCGAGCGGGGCGCCACGCTGCACTACGGGCACGCGGGCGCGCCCAACGACTGCGGCGTCATGGACGGCGCCATGTGGTGAGTGGAGCTGGTTTGGAGGAGCAGTCTGTTGGAACCGTCCTCACTGGTTTGTGTTGTGCAGCCTGTTCGACATGGGGGCCAACTACTACGGCTACGCCGCCGACATCACGTGTTCCTTCCCCGTCAACGGCAAGTTCACCGCGGACCAGCGTCTGATCTACAACGCCGTGCTCAAGGCGAACCTGGCGGTGATGAAGGCCGTCAAGCCCGGTGAGCTGCCCGCCCCGCCCCGCTCCCCCACCGCCCCCCGCCGTCCCTCGCAGCCACAGCTAGGCAAGGCGTGCCCCTGGCGACACAATAATATTTATTCGCTCTTGCAGGCGTGTCCTGGGTGGACATGCACCGCCTGGCGAACCGAGTGATGCTCGCCGAGCTGACTGCTGGAGGGCTCCTGCAGGGCGACGTGGATGAGATGCTCAAGGTGGGTGGACAAGCCGCAAGCCGCTGGCAGGTTCTCTCCCCTTCGAAGACGTCGAGCGGCGAGTCTCGTGTCTTTCTCGCTCTCACGGTGCGAGGCTAGCGACAGCGAATGAGTGTTTGTCCGGTTCGCAGGCCGGCCTCGGCGCCGTCTTCCAGCCGCACGGCCTCGGGCACCTGCTCGGCCTGGACGTCCACGACGTGGGCGGCTACCTCGCCAAGGACCCCCCGCGGCCCACCGAGCCCGGCGTCAGCAAGCTGCGCACGGCGCGTACCCTGCTGGCGGGCATGGTGCTCACCATCGAGCCTGGCTGCTACTTCGTGGACCACGTGAGTATGGCGGCGCAGCCCCAACCTTCCCCCAGGCCGTCCCACAAGGCCATTGATGAGCTCCTCCTCCCCAACAGCTGCTCGAGGACGCCCTCGCCGACCCCGTCCAGTCCAAGTTCCTGGTCCGCGAGGTGCTGGAGCGCTTCCGCGACTTCGGCGGCGTGCGCATCGAGGACGACGTGCTCATCACGGAGACCGGCTGCGAGAACCTCACCAAAGTCCCGCGCACGTCAGTGTTGCCCTGCCTGCTCCCCTTTACTTTTAGCGGTGTGGCCCCTTGGCTGATGTCGCCGCTGCCTCGTTGTGTGCTTGCAGGGTGGAGGAGATCGAGGCCACGATGCAGTCCCGGGACGACGGCGCCAAGCTGCCCGCGCACATCACAAAGGCGCCGCACGGACTGCCCACCAACTGGCATCCCTGCTGAGCGCCGCGTCGCACCCTGCATACCAAGTTACACCTGTTTTATATCGTTTTGAAGATTGGATTAGTCTCGTTGACTGAGAGATCAAGATGAAATCTTTGTTGTTAAGTCTGATTCATATATTATTTTTGTATTGATTTGTGTTATTGTGCATGGGTACTGAAATGTCTTCTTTCCATTGTAATGAAAATATATCAAAGGACTGGAGTCATGCTTTGTCACTCGGGAAATTCCCTTTCATGAACCACACATGGCAAAATGAGTAGGAAGACATTCTGTTTTACTATGAATATTTCTTTATTATGTAATTTGCTTACGTTTCCTGTATTAACTTTACAGTTTTTACATCATCTTAATTTGTACAATCCTTAACAATCAGTCATACGTACAAAAAATTTAAGATGAAATATCACATACCTATACCTCCCTCAAGAAATGAAACAATATCAAGGAGGAAGGGTTTCAATATCAACTCTCCATGTCAGTAAAACCAAACATAGGACAAAAGAAAAGGGATTACATTATGCTCTCTACTTTGAAGTGATCAAGAAAATGAGTTTGTTGGTAAGATCCATTCTAACATTTAATGGCAGAATTTATGAATGCCATGCAATTAAGATACTTCTCAAAAAATTGATTAAAGGGACAAATAAAAATAGTACATTAAGAGCAAGACAAAAATGTTACCGTTTTATATCTTCCACCAATTTCTATGCATTTAAATATTTTCTAAAATTTCACAATTTGCTACAAGTTTAATATAGCAAATCTTGGAGGATCCAACTCAGCATATTCATTGCTTCATCTTATGCCTCGCATTTACATTTGGGGATGACATCGAGATTGTGATTACACCAGTTCATTCCAAATCAATAATTAACACGGCTGAATTACTCATGGTTCCAAAAGGACGCATTGTGTAGTTCCAAGTGCTCAGAAAGTCACCATTTTACAGAATACAGTCTTCTTGATTATCTTTGATCAGAATACAGAAAACGGATAGGATATTTTGGTTGAGAAATTACACTAACTTGCTTTCAAGAATGTTCTATTTTGTTTTCTTTTGCTCTTCTTTAGCTCGAAAGGGAGTACAGCACAAGACAATGCACAATTAATCAAACCTTGGTTTGCAAGGTGATACAGGCAACAGTACCATCAATTAAAATTCAGAAAAAAGAAACTGGCACTGAATTAGGGACTTCATTAACATAACAGGGAAACAAACTTACTATAGCTTGTTAGGAAAACAAAAACTTAATTTGAAATAGATGAACAGGCCAAATGATTTGCCAGGAGTGGAACTACAACACAGTAACAAAGTCTACTCAAACTTCCAGAAGTCAGTTTATAGCAAAATAAAACATACGTTGGCATTTTAAATAAAGGTAACAAAACAAAAATAAAAGATCATTGCCATGTGACTTGATACATTTCCAATGAAGTTCAATAAATAACAGAGCATAGCATTCCTTATCTGAAGAGCAGTTTGTCAATGAGTGCTGAGCTGATCCTGCTTGAAACTTCAGTGACAACTACTGCAAAAGAGAAATAATTGAGTTAGGCAACTATTGAACAATGGCATTTTACAGCAACATGTAAGAGCAGGACACCTACCTATTAGTTGTGCACTGACTGTTGCAGACGTTCTATGTCTTCTACGCTAAGCATGCCTTGGGCAGGCACTGAAGGGCCTGATCTGGCTTGAGCCAGCAGTTGAGGTGAAAACCAGCGGGAAAGTTGATTGCCGTTTGATCCTACATCTCCGGAGCCACCGTGTGACATTTCTGAGAAAAAAAAAGTAAACACCGCTTAACGAAATACAACCTTTGTGAAGTTAGTCAGCCTTTGAAAAGACAAAAAGAGAAATACAGTACCACTCTTATGATTTTGGGAGAAGTTGTTCCCCATCAGCATTTGCTGAAGAGTAGAAGTGTTGTGTTGATGATTCTGCACACCACTAGGATGTGGCTGCATGTGTTGGCCTGTCAAAAACGGAAACAGTTATTTTGATTATCAAGTCATAAAAAAGTAAAATAATGAAATGCTGACACAATCGAACACACACACACACCTCTTGGATTTAATGATTGAGATAAACCAGGACGGGCTTGCATCATGTTCATATTGTACTGTGGAGGTTGCTGAGCCATATTTGGTGGAGGAGTACTCATAGTCATCTTGGAACGAGGGAACTGTGAAGGTGGCGGACCTCCACGCATGTAAGCAGGCAGTGCCGGCCCCTGCTGCGGATGGTTCTGTGGTGGACCACCAGGCTGAGGTACAGAGTCGTTTCCTGAGTAGGAGAAGTTGTTGCTGGACTTCAAGATAGGACGACCTGCATATGGAACAGACACAGAAATTACTCAAAGCAAACGATTGTACAAAGAAACAAGTTGACATCCAAAATACACAAAAACTGAAGTACAATTGCAAAATTAAAGACATGCATGACATGCAGTCATAAATAAAAAGCATGTAGTCTGGGTGCAGAGCGACTATATCAAGTTCATAAAACCTTTCAATAAAATGCACGAAAGAGTAAGTAAAAAGACAAATAAAAAAATAAATAAATCTGTGACCATAAAGTCCAAGGAAACACAGCACATAGGCGAGGACACACAACCAGACAAACTCATTTGTAAACAGAAGCAGAATCTCAGCTTTGGAAGGCACACTTCATTTATGTCAGGTGGTGCAGCTACCAAGCATGGAGTTCTTGAACACAAAATAAGGGCACAGAAGCTGATGAAGCAGGAACAGTGCTACATGCAAGAGAGGATCACACCAGAGCCAAAATCTTCATGAAGCAAAATTAAGAGCAGCACAGAACTGACCCTGAGGCTGATTCTGAGATTTGTTTTGATTCCAATTTTGAGGCAATCGATGTTGAGGTAGCTGTTGTGATTGTTGTTGCTGCTGCATCTGAGGGGCTGAAATCTGCATAGAGGGATGCCGAGAACCCTGCTGCATTTGCTGAAGGTCATTCAGAGTGAGTCCAGCTGGCAATCCACCTGTACACAATGTCACATAGTAACCCACTCGAGGACAGTTACCAAATGCAGTCACTACTGCTGGCTTTCCAATTGTGAAGAACCATGACGGAACAGATTATGCACCAAAACTGTCTCCACAGACCACATGTTAAAAGCTTCTTACCTATCTTTTGATCACCGTCCTTCTCTGCATTCATTTTCTTTAGGACTGAGGTAGGAGTGAAGGCTAATGGAGATGGGGAAGACATAGGATGCTTCATATCATTCTTGTTCATAGCATTGAAATTTCCAATATTTGGAGAAAGCGACCTGCAGCAAAATTCACAAACTGCTATAGGATCTGAATAAAATAAGACATGCAAGACAATAATGGATACAATACCTGTGAGGTTCCTGACGTTTTCTTAAGGTTTCCTTTTGTTCCTCCAACTTCTTCTTAATCAATGCTGACTGCATGTTCTGGTTATGAAGAGCCATGTCTCTAGGTGATGGAACTCTTTGACCTGTGAATTATTTAAACAAAAAAAAAACAAAACACCAACATGAAATAGTTGCAGAATACTGAGTTAAGACAGCATCACAAGGAATGCTACCACACAAGGAATACACACCCATAAAATCACCACTTGCTTTGAAGGAGTGGGTTTTCAAAATGCTCAGCAAAAGCTCTTGATGACGTCGAGTAATAGCAGGGTTTTGAAGTTGCTGAACAAGATGCTGAATTGTGATTTCTCCCTGCATGAGCCCTGAAATCAAGACATAAATAAGCACACTTGATGGTATTTGAAGTAACAATAAAGTCAATCAAGTTTGAAACAAATACCTCTTATAATGGCTTGAGCTTCAGCCCGCTGAAGCAAGTCATGGTTCAAAGGGGTGTTAGAAATAAGAGATTGAACTTCAGGAGGCAGGGGTGATCGATTTGAAGAATGCCCACTGTAGTGTCCAGACTGCATCATCTGACCTTGGCGCCTGTTAGATTGTTGGTGCATTTGATGGGGCTGGTGCATTTGTTGCTGAGACATACGCGCATTGTTCATAATCTTTGTCAACATATCTTGCTGCTGTCTTTGCTGGGAATTTGAAATAAATCTTAGTACTTAGTTCTCAATACAGAGGCGAGTGGAAGAAATGCTCGGCACTGGTTCAAACCTGCTGTTGCTGCTGAAGTTGCTGTTGAGTGTGATGTGGATGCTGCTGCTGCTGCTGCTGTTGAACTTGAAGTAACTTCACTAGCAAGTCCTCAGGAATTTGCATCTGCTGTGACTGCTGGTGTGGTGAACCAACTGAATTGAACGTCTGCGGAACGCCTGAGAAAGCATTCATCATAGCTAGCAAGAGAAAAAATTAAAAAATAAATAAATTTACAATTGGTTTCACTTAAGGTAGGTGAAAATAAAAACAACCAGAAAACACCAACATGCCAAATGCAACACACCATTGTTTGCACCACCAGGAGCCTCACTCCCAACTTGAGGTTCGTGGTTCCGTTTCATAATCTAGAAATTCCAGAACAGTTATAAAGGCATCATCAATATTTAAAAACAATATGTTGCAATTTCTGATTAAGATGGGACCTTACCAGTTTTTTGAAAGCAGCAACGTCATCTTCCCTTTGCTGAAGCATTTGAGGAAGTCCACCATGATGCACAACACTGGCGATAGCCGGATCTGCCAACCGAGGCTCTCTCACTGGAGGCATGGCACCTCCACCATCAATAGGCTTCGGACGCATTCTGGCTTCCAACTCTTCGACACTGTGTATCTTACCAGAGGCTTCTAAGGACAAAAAAAATAGTAAGCAGGAGTAACAACATAACGTGCGAAATAAGGTTTCATGCGAGATAACAACCTAAGTCTTTTATACTAGGAATTTCGCCTGGAACAGGATGAGATTGGGATTCCGATCCTCTGTGCAGCATTTCTAATAACTTGTTCGGCTGGTTTTGTTGTCTGGCCTGAAGTTGCTGCTGCAGGAATTGCTGTTTATGATGCGTGTTGGCTGCAGGGGAGATGGGAGCAAAGAAATTGTCCAGCCCCTTTTCCACAGGAATGGTGATCCTTGTTACAGGCAAGTCTGGAATAAAATTATTAGTTAGAATACTAAATTTAACTATATCATAAAAGAACTTCAGCAACTCCTACCTTGTAACATATTGTTTAGGTCATCAGGTACTGCGCGGACACTTTCTTCATTGGTTGGACTGTTCTTAGAAAACCATTGCCGGAACCTAGAACCACCTGAAGCAGCTTCTGCTTGACCACCATTCTAGAATGGGAAAAGTGAACAAATAAATAATCACAATTCAATACAGAAAAGGTTACATTAAAACAACACTAGAATTTTGAACATACCATTAGCATAGGTAAAGAGTCACTCTTCAAGAAATCATCAAGATTGAAGTCAAGCTGAGGTGTTTCAGATGCATGGCCAGCTTTCCCATTTTCAACCTGAGCAGATTCTGTATCCAATTTCTCTTTGACATCCTTTCCATTGCCAGAAGCATCAGTCAGCGACTTCAATTGTTTGGCCCTCTTCTCTTTCGTGTCAGGTGAAGATGTTGCCAAAGGACCACCAGCGCGAGACTTGTCAGATTTATCACCTTTGCCATCTTTAAACGAACAATACAAGTTAGATGGTATTTAGCACATGAATACAAGACATAAACAAAAATAATTACCAGGTGAATTCTTCTTCACAGCTTCTTGAGGAGGCGGCGTGGTTGCTGTCCTACCAATTGAAATACTTGAGTCAGAGTTCTTCCTTCCAGCTGGCGTCACTCTAGAATCTAGGACAAACCAAAATAACATCAGATTCAATACTAATCAAAGGCCTGGTGGTACAAAAACCAACAGCTGAACTTACTTGCTTTAGTCCTTGTGTTTTTCTTACCACGACCTGTGGCTTGACCATCCTCTGGAATGTCCTCAAATCCTCGTAGCTCAATGGTGTCATGTTGAGACGTAGGCCCAGCTAAAAACCAATAAATCATGGATGTATTAAAATAAGAAGTGAGCATGTGCGAAATGATAAATGGAAGGCAGTTTACCTGAGAACCACTCCGGTTCCTCCTCTCTGCTGTCATGGCGTCTCCTCCCATAGCGGTCATCTCGCTCCCTCCTGTCGTCCCTGTCATTCCGTCTCATGGAACGGTCAGTCATCCTGTCATCAATACGGTCATGTCGATCGTTACGGCCCTTCTCAAACCTCTTATCGAAACGGTCTTTCTCCAAGTCACGCTCGCGTTCTCTGTCTCGCTCCCGATCACCTTCCCGATCACGAGGGAAGTCCCAGCCGAATCGCGGTCGACGGCTATCATGCCTAAGAAGAGAAAAGTTTGTTTTTTTGGTTTTGTTTTTTTAATCAAGACGGTGGAACTCCTGCATTCCAGGGTGTCATTGGCAAGCCAAAGAACCCACCTTAGATCAGCGTCACGCTCCCTGTGGTTGCGTTCCAAGTCACCGCTTCGGCTCATGGGACCACTAGACGCACCGCCCCCACCAGGACGGAACGATCCGTGCTCAGGGGCAAGGTTGGTATCAAGCTGGTCCCAAACCGCATCCCGCATGTCCCGTGCAGGATCACGCATCTCCCATGACGGTTCTCGAGCTGGGATTCGCCCACTCCCAATCCGACGCGCGTTGGATAGCTCGCGATGGCCAATGTCTCGGCCAAGGATAAGGTTGCTAATACAACAAAAACGCAAAGTGAAATAACGCGACGTTGATGGCTACGATAGTGAAGCGGGTAAAGCAATTCTCTGTAGGCAAACAGAGAGCAATAATGGTTGCTGAATTACCTCTCAGGTTTCCCAATGGGACTCTCAGGCCTGCGTCCAGACACCACTGAAGACTGAGTCGTTGGTACAAAACAGCCGGAATTGAAGCTGCGACGTTGTGGACTTAAAACAATACCGTCCTGCTCTTTCCTAACTCTCTCCCGAGGGTCATTAGAGCGTCTCTGGAAGACAAAGAATAACATGGAGGAATCAGTAAGTTTAAAACGTAGTAAGTTTAATTAGATAAGCAATGCAATTATCACACCATACCTTTTCAGCATTGCTAGTTGAATCTCCACGCCGTCTTGAATCTTCTTCAGTTGGAGTTTCAGACCTCTTCCGATCTCCATGCCAACGTTCAATAGCTCTGAAAACAAAAAAAATACAAATGGCATTTTCAAGTTTTATCGCACATTTGGTATTCTTAGAGGGCAGAAAAAGGATAAGTAAAGAAAAATGGTGCAAGAAAAAATCGGTTACGTACTCATTGTTCGGAGTATCCAAGCAGGCTGGCCGTTCATTTGCCAATGGATGAGAACGCAACTTCATCAGCTTCTCCTAAACACAAAGTAAAATTTTTTTTAAGTAGGCAAAAAATACAAATGAAAGAAAGAAAAAAAAAAAGACAGGTCGGAATAACAAAAATTAATAATGAAAAGTAAACAAATAAACCAGAATCAAGCACACATACCCTTGAGTACTGAAGCTCAGGCACTTGGCGCGTCTGATCATCATCGTCCTTGTCATCTCCAGACAATCCACCCTCACTCATGGCATTGCTTTCTTCAGCATCATCTGAAACAAGCATCACCCTTAGTTGGAGCGATTCATCCCAACTAGTGACAGTTTCAACCCCGCCAAACAAATCCAAACTGTTCGCGACGCGGGTAAAACTGGGTGGGGGAGAGGAGGGGGCGGGACGGGACAGCCGCCGGCTTCTGTCAAATGGGCCCACGGTTGCGTGCGTGCGATACCTGCCTGCCGGCTGGACCGAGAGTCATCAAGTCGCGATGCACGACACATGTCATTACATGGCTAGGCGGATGCAGGATGGGAGCGTACTTACTGTTTGAACGCTTCCTACCGGACCTGGGGCGACGAAACCAACGCATGCCGCCACTCTGCACCGTCTTTCCCGGCACGGGGCCCCCAGGCGGCCCCCTGGGTCTCCTTCGGGATCTCCTCACCCGGATAGGCCCGGCGGTTTCCATCTCCAAAGGAAACTCGTCAAAACTCAAATTCAAGTCTTTTCTTTTGGTTCGAGGAATTGAAACCTCAATCACGACTAAGTGGATGCGCGTCGTCCCTCTAGTGCGCGATGATGAACTGGATAGCGTGCTTCTATGCACGTGGTAGTACGGTTAAAACTCACAAAAAAAAGGATATCACTAAATATGTCACTTATCAACATAAAATCAAACGTCGGTGTTAACACAAAGTCTTGCCCGCGAGACAAGTTCGTGATCCACGGCAGACGCGAACACCCAGACACGAGTCCACTTCGACAACTAAGCCTGCGCAGGGAGCAAAACACCGACTGTCAAGCGGCAACACGTTTCCGGGGAGCAGGCGGGGCAAGGGAGGGAGGAGGGGGAGATAAGTTGCACGCGGGAAACCGAAGCATTTCGTAACTGCGACCATGGGCGACCTAGGCGGCGGAGGCATGAGTGAAATGGAGCGCTTGAATGAAACACATCGAGAAACGCCAGTAGATGAAGGGGACAACGATCCCACAAAGGTTGTTCCAATGCAAATGGCAAGTAATACAACATTTGTGGCCATCGTAGGGAGGGTAGCCGGAAGGGGGGGAGGGGAAGTCGATTCAAGGAAACGCGGTGACAAGCGCGCAACTAGGAGGCGCAAAATATTACACGGACTAACTACATGGGTAATCTAAGAGGGAAAATTGGAAATAAAATATTGCGTTTCTGTAGAAGAAACCGAAAAGAACCAAAGCTGTCTCTAGACACAGAGCCAAAGAAACAATTGCCAGCCATATTACAAAACAGGAATTCCAAAATCTGCACTTTGAAAATAGGACAAATGTGTAAAATGTAGAGCTATAACGAGAAAAGAAATTCACATAATAACACATTCAGAAATGGAACAACAGAGGGATGGAAAATCTACAAGTTAACTATATTGTGGGGTTCAAGATTAACGCTACATTAAACAGAGAGTAAAATGTGTAAAATGAGGCTCTCTTGTATGATGGGAGTACAATAATTCTTCTCACTACAAATTGAGCTTACCACGATTGAGTGCCACATAGATTCTAAAATACAGGTCAGCTCCCCTCCCCCTCTACTAATAACCAGTGTGATTTGATAAAGCCAAATTAAGTAAGAGATTACAAACAAAAAAAATCCTCAAGTAAGAGCAAAATTGCTACAATTTTTCACCAGAATAAGTCATCATTCAAACTTCCAAGCCAGACATACTTAAAAGACAAACCTAACCTACAAACATCAATGGCAACGAACTCACCTTCAGACATGGATTTTCTCTCTCTAGTTGATAATTCCTTCCCTTCAGTTGATGTTGGTCTCGACATTTCTTCTTGAAGGGTATTACTTAATGATACTAAAAGATCTTGACTTAATAGGGCAAGCCTAACACTAAAGTAGATATCACAGACTTCAGATACAAACTAAGATTCCAGTACGAGGACTTCGATCCTCGGTCATGTTACGCACTGACACAGAATTTGAAAAGCAAAAAATTCAACCTTTCACCAAGCACAGGTACCGACGGGATAGACAAATAAACCCAAGCATTCGAAAATCCACTGATGCAAAAATAGAAAATGTCGGCGTATGACCTCTTAACCACAAGCGACTTGGTATCCAATGATTGAACACTTCTTCTATCAGTTAAAATGCACAGTTTTCCAGCGATTAAAACTGCAGCTTGAACTCAATATGTTATAAAAGATTCATTATCGAAACACTGACAACTACAGCACATACACTCTCAAATTACAGATAAGACCAATAAGACTAACGCATCTACAGAGCGACGTTTCGTTTCGACAAAATCAATGGTCGTTGTTGTGGTAGTAACGTTGTAAAAATGAAAATACCCAGCCCCCTTTTCTGTTCCCGAAATGACAGTTTTTTTTTCAGAAACGCAGCCTTTGTATTTTTTAACTTTAAATACTCGATGAAACTATTTTCTGTTTCGTTTTCTTTGAGGGTTTGAGCGAGATATTTTTGTTTTTTGGTTGGCTATTCTGAATTTACTAACGGAGAGCAGAACAGAAACAAGCAGAAAGCGAATCCGAAAAGCTGTTCATATGTAGCAGTTCAACAATTCATTAAATTTCGAATTAACATCGAGAAGGAAGTTCCCAAAGTACCTTGGAATTTATGTTGCAAAGGTATGTTCATTGCCTTTTAGTTCTAGCAATCCTGCATGTTTGTGAGTCATCCAACTTTGTCATTCATTTCAGCACCGCAATTTCACTCGTAACAGATTAGTTTAGATATGTTCAAAAGTGCTATGTGTCTGCAACTGGGGTCGGTCGTTTCGAGCATCTCAACACTGTTTTGCCCTATACTTCAACTTTCATACAAACTTGACTGTTGTTTTTGCTCTGTATAGTTGATATCATAATGTGCATCAGGTTGTTGCATGTTTAGAGTTCATGTACTTTTAGCTTGTTTTTATAGCCTACATGTTCACTGTTTGTAGAGACCCTCCCGGGAGGGTCTCTACTGTTTGTCATCGGAGTCATGTTAGTCTTGTTCTGTTCGACATTTCATTTTCCCCAAGACCAAAATTTTATCTCTTTTATATCAGTATTGCTAGAACCTTCTCCTTACCTTTGTTTAATTCTTTTTTCTTTTTCAGAAACAACAATGACATTAATCCTAGAAAGTCTTCAATCTTTCATCTTGGCACGTCCGCCAATTGTGGCATTCTTTATCAGTTTAACAGCCATAACACTGACAATATTTCTTGTTGCCTTCTACATAAAGGATAAGGATCTAGTTCTGGATCCACATGCCCGAGAGGTGGCCTCAATTATTTGGCTCTCAATATTTCCTTTATGTCCTGGCCATTCATTGTTTTCATGTTATTTTCTTACAGGACTGGAACAGCCTCTTAAAGTATCTCAATAGCCAAGAACTGTGCATAAACATAGGTAATTCCTCGACAGTCGCAACAGCGATGAAACGTGAAGCAATGGTGCTCTCAGACTCATTGAATGGAATGTGCTTCCCTGTTCAAATACACAACATTCATACCTATCATTTTGAATTGTTGAAACTTGAAAATTCTGTCCAGCTGGTAGGCCAAATCAGCTTGAAAGGTAGAGATGCCATTCCTTTGCATTTCCTTTCTATCACCTCTTAAAAAAAGGGAATGATGTTTGTCTGTATTGGCTTGTTTCATCAGGATGGGAAAGATCCTGCTCCAACCATGAAAGTCAACTTGAAAGGAATGACAGTGTGACAATTACTCTAATAGTCCCAGCGGGCCTTAAGTACTCGCAGAATGCCACCTCTTGGCTTTATTTGAGCGGGCTTCCTCAACCCCAACTGCACAATCCAAATCTTTGTCAAAATGTTGAAGTGAGCATTTATTGGGACACATCTTTGGTGGAATTCGGTTGTTTTAAGTGTACTGCTTTCATTAAATCTCATCCCAATCTACAACAGGTGCCTAGCCAAGTGGCTGGAAAAATATCTTCAAATAAGTTGTATCAATTTCAATCAAATGGTGAGGTAAATAATAGTGTCTGCAGGACTGATGACTTAATCCAACTTTCATACATTTCAAGTTCAACTCCAGAAGTATATTTAACCATGGCAAGTATTTCCTCTGTTTTGTGCTTCATTTCATCACATGCCCTGTAAATTATTTTTTCTCTTTTTGCCAGGATGATAAACTACAAATTTACTCTCACTTACTTCAAATTGGCTGTGTTTTCTTTGGTATTCTCCTCTTGCTCCTTGTTTCTGGTGTGTTTCAAGGAAGGACTTTGGTCCTCACTAGACAGCACACACTTCTCCCCACTAAGGTAATTTCTAAGTACTGTATTGCAAGTTATCTTTCCCACAGTAACTTTGGTAATGAAAGATAGTTTTGATTTGATTCCAGGAGATATCATGACCTGCATTGGACTGTTTCAGTACCTTTATGCTCACCTAGCTAAATGTGAAGAGATACTTCCCCTCAAAATGGGCAAGACTTTATATTTATTTTTATTAAAAATAATTATTTTTATGACTGAAAGCTGATGATTACTTTTTGAAAGGCAAAAGCAACAGAGTAGTGTTTAGTATACCTCTCTTAGAAGGCAATGGGGTTTGAGTACTACCCTACTCACAATTTTTTGAATGTAATGGGCAAGCACAAATCTTCATGAAGTCATGCTTTCATGGCTAGTCATGACAATGAACAGAACACAAGTAAGAAATGGAAACTGAAATTACACTTTTATTTTTCCTCATGTCTCTTAGGTTAAAATTTGCATCAATTTGACTGTCTAATGGCGGTTACTGGAAGGACCGATAAAAGAGAAAAGCATAACTATAGACAATTACCATGAATATAAATTACTACCTTTGCTAAATCTGCGTGTTACATTCATTGGCCAGCTTAGAGGAAATTAATCCTACTGAAAATACAAGAAATAATGGAGCACCACTCAGGAATGTTACTGGAGGTTCGTTTCCAGGGTACATTCCATCATCCACATTCAGTGATCTAATAGTCTGTTGACAATCTTGCACATGTCATACTGAATAAACTGGCTGAAAAGGGTAAAATGAAACATTTGGTAATGTGGGCAGAAATATTGATGTGCGTGAGGGTAGTGGAAATACCTGCAGTTGAGAGATTTGCACAATTGATGCATGGTTTAAACCTAGCACACAAACACACATACAGAAATAGGACAACACTTTAAGTATAAATAAGAGAGAGTGGTGCACTACAGAACAACCACTTTTTATGAGATAAGATATTTTCTCAAATCAACCTCAATACAGCAAAGGTGATAATAGAAGATCCTATAAGATAGCACCAATGTAGATGATCTAGAGTAATTCACATAACTTTTGTGCACACTGCTTTGCTTACAAGACAATGAGGAAATGAACAGAAACAGCATAGGATATTCACATAGAGGAAATCAATAATATTACACAATATGTGATGATATGGTGCACAGTAGACTATCAACCTGAATTTAATGGGAAAATCTGATTACAGGGAAAAAAAAATATTTAAGAGTTAGCTTGAAACAAATGTGTATGAACCATGTCAAAAAAATGGTCTAAAAACATACAAGAAATAAAAATTTGTCTCATGACAATAAATAATAATGACAAATCAACACATATGCCAAATAGCACGTAACAAGGAGTACTAGCTATATTTGTCTACACAAATGCTTCACATATCACAATGTCCTACCTTCCACCACTATCTTTAATCAACTCCTCTGGTATCTACCTCTCACAGTTGCATGCAACCTTTCATAAAAAAAAAGGCTTTGCAAGCACATAAGTTTAGAAGGTCAGCAAAGATGGTAAAATGGCCAATGTATTAAAGCTTCATGAAAGCAGGAAAATGTCTGCCTGTCTTCAAAATTTCTTAGCATAGAGGAACAAAGTTATTTCTAATCAATTTCATCATTTAACTAACTTCAAGGCAAGCATGTCACTCAAAAGGAATTGCAGTAAGTTGGTTATAAATTGACTACTTGGAACTGAAAGAATGTTATATGAGGACAGCACTTCCCAAACAACACTCGAGTAGGGCGATTTTGGGCTCCCCCGCACATAAGACGTCATGGGAAGAAGGACAAGGAGAAAAACGGAAACTAGTAATATAACCTGAAAGCCATAGGCTACTTTAATTTCAAAAGACAGACAGACACAGCTGGTTTGCACAGGGAAAGAATTTACCACGGTTGAATTTCACACATCCACTCACACTAATTTCATATCACACTCACTTCTTGGTTAACATTAGAAAAGTCTAAATCTAAGCACACTAGTACTCACTTTCAGAAGGATGATCTGAAGCATAAAGTAATAACATAACATAAAAATTAAAATGGAGGAGGCTTTGTTGAATAGCACTTATTAAAGATAGATTCTTTAAGAAAGAAACAAAAATGAAATTTAATAAAGTTGACAACTCAATGAATTGCACAGGAGTTATCAAAAATGAGTAGGTATCCATCAATAAAAGATGAGTATGAGGGGTAGCACTTTGTACGTGAATAAGTAGAGGCTAGATGTACAGATCGACAATTACAAAACACAAAGATTGCTACCAAATAATCCAATCTTAAAGCAAGCCATTGGACATTAGGATATAAGAAACCGGCATCTCAGTAAAATAAAAATGCAGCAGCTACTTTAGCGAATTGCTGACAATTGCAGCACTCCAAACAAAAGAAAAAAATAACAAACCAGATTTTGGTACGAACAAAAAAGAGAACCTATCGGCAAGAGAGGACAATGAGTATATAATCCTCAAGGGCTAAATTAGGATAAAATTACATGTTGCCTTTATCACACTGGCGGCGGCTTTTCAACACCCAAGCAGATTGAATTTGGTCCAGCTCTACCTGAGAGAGAAACAGGGGATAGCAGTTACTGCATCAAGAGAGACTGACCTCAGAAATTTATAACAACCTCTCTTACCTATTTCACAGATCAGCCTCAGAATTTCTCTTCTTCCATCTTCTCAGAGTCTTCTTCAAGTGCTTCTATCAGATCTTCAACACAGCTATTAGGAATCAGTGTTCCTGAAGTTTGAAAAAAAAAAGCAGAAGATAAGATGACAGTTCATGGAATGAGAAAAAGCCTCACCATTTATTTGGATGATTCTTACCAACAATTTTCAACCCATCACTGGAACGCAGGCGTACAACCTGCATTTTACTGTTATGTCCTGTTCTACTGTTAAGGAGATCTTCTACTTTGGTCCATACACTTAACACACATCCTGCTAAAACATTGTATGTTCGACGCCGTAAACCAATTTCACATTCCATACCCATGGCAACATTTTTACAGTTGCCTCGCCTGTAAAATATAGCAATCAATCAGCAAATTCAGTTAATCCAATAGAACTTTTCCACAATTGACAATATTTTTACCAATAAGCGTGGGAGCATGTCTTCTCAGAGGAGTCATACTGTTGAGTCCAGTGGGGTTCAGCCTCATCCTTTGACACCTTCTTGTACTTTTTCTCAAGCTCTCCTAATGTTTCTTGTTTCAATTGAAGACCTGTATTTGGTCGGTATACCATATATAAAGTGTCTTTTTCCTTTCCTTTCTTCTTTGTGCTAGGATTTGACTCCACAGCAACAGCCATAATGGCAGTTTGCTTTGAATTTCGCACCTACAGAACCAGGCAATAAGGATTAGAAAAAGAAAAGACAACAACTGCAGGACACATGCAAACATAACCACTTTCACACACCTGATGAGAAAGGTAGAAGCCCTCCTTCCCTCCTACTAACTCCTGGTACTTCTCAGTAATTTCAGTCCAAGACAAGCCACGCTCGACATGCACAATGTGAAGTTGTGTGGCAGCAGTACCAGTGGCATGCTTTCGCTGGAATTTGTAAACTTTGATTCGTTTCACATTCTCTCCAGAGGCACCAAGGTCCAAGATACCCAGATCAAAACGGCCAGTTTTCTTAGCATCAGAAATGATGGCTTGTAGTGTATCAGTAAAATACTTGAACAATCGGTTCTGCAAATCAACTGGCATACCTAGAATCCTAAAGATAGAAGAAGCACAAAGATAAGGATAATAAATAACTAACAATACAACAAAAAAATAAAAAAATATTTGGCACAGAAGAATTCAAGCCTTAACTAAACTCACCTATTGAGGAATTTGCTCATGTTGTTGTAGTCTTTATCTAGCATGAGGATGCCTGGCATATTTTCACTGTTAGTGATCAAACCAACACCAACCAAAGCATCAGCTACGTCTTTGAAAAATTCTCCCTTATAGTCTTGAGGTGGCGGAACTCTAGGCTGTTCATAGCCCATGATAGCCTTCATAGTGGCTTCCAAAGCTTGTCGCCCATATTTGTTGTCAATATTAAATCGTGACAGATCTCTTGTTTCTGTTGCTCGTCTGTCTCCATGAGTCAATGCACCCTAAAAAATCAATGACATTAGCAATTTCTTGTGAAGATGTGAAATGGCAATCAAGCAATGAAACTCACCAAACTTTCTAAACGCTTGGCAACAATTGATGCAAATCTCCTTTCACCCGCCAAGTCAGAAATCAGGAACAAATATTCTGGGGCATTAACTTGGTTACTACGGTGAGTGCGCCCTGAAGATAATAAACATACAAAATGATTGCTCTCTCTCTGCCTTCAACCATCTGTTCTTTTATAAAGGAAACACAAAATATGCCTACCAAACTGTTGGATAGCTCTATCAGCACTCCACGGTAATTCAAGTGTTATATGAACTCTCCTGCGCTGGTTAAGAGCTCTCCGATCACTTTGTAAGGAAATACCACTACTTGCTGCTTCAGATATAATGGCAACATCTTTCTCACCATCCATAAACCTCTGTTTCTCAGTAAGATTTAAAGTTTCAAGAGGTACATCAACTTCAGACCTTGATTCATACTGAATTCCTCCATCAGTTTGGACAACACGTCCTTTGCGCCCAGTCATCTGAAATAAAATTGAAGCAATTAAAACAGGTGACTTTAAAGTGGTTCCTTACCATTTGTATAAGATAAGAAATACCTCAGCCACATTTTCAGGTCCACCAAGTTCATCAATAAGTTGATCTAATGTGTTAGGTGGTAATCGATCACCCAATTCTTCTATTTCAGACAGTAGCTCTTCCTTCATTGTGCATGCATGTTCAATTGCATCTCGAGGAGGTGGCGGTAAACCGACACCCATAGAATTGCCATTGCGGTTCTCCTCCCGTTTAGCCTAAGAGATCAAGGAATAGACTTAAGTGAACGTCCAAACCAAACTAGTACGTATGTTAGAGCAAGAAATACCAATTTGAGTGCTTTGCTGTAGATCTCAAAGTTTGTACCTTTTTATGGGCTGACTGTTTCTGCTCAATGAGCTGACTGATTTTATCTTGAGTGGAAGCAGGTTTCTTTGCAGGTTTACCCTTCTTACCTTTCTTCTTACCTCTTCCACCAACCCATGGATCTATAAAAAACAATTAAAATCAAGATAAAAGATACTTACAAATTTGATGTTTACTTACACAGAATTATGTATTTGAACAAACCTGCATCAGAATCACTATCACTATGAAACGGATTGAAGTCACTGGACACATCACTAGCCTCAGAGTTACTTTCACTAGGTGCTTCAGATCCTGACAGGTGAAACTCAGCATCTGAACCACTCTCATTGTCAGAGCCTGAATCAGACGATTCAACTTTGACTCTCTTGGATGCACGCTGGGCAGCTCTTCGAACTAAAGAGACAATTTTCAATTCATAAAGTAAGAAAGGAACCAAGAAAAGATAAGTGAAAACGACAGGAGACAGAAAAAAGGGATTATTAAACAGTACCTGGCTTTCTTTTACCACTTGAGCCTCCTGCCTCATCATCATCATCTGATTTCTTAGACTTCTTGTCTCTTCGGGGAGGAGACAAGCCCAAAAGACGTAGGATTCTGCTTCTGTCTGGAGCTGGGAAATGTTTTTCAACAAGCGTCTGAAGAACACCCCTATAATTAATTTGTTAAGATTAGAAGTTGAAAAGATAATAAGATGTAAAAATTTAAGAGACATTTATAGGGAACAATTCCTGTCTGCGGTCTTACTTAGCAGTTGAAACAAAATCTGAAAGTTCACCATCGTCTCTTTCAATTTGCTCAAGGGTTCTTGCTTCACCAGTAGACTGAAGACCAATCACAACACACTTGCCACATTTAACAGCCTCCCTGAATAGATGAAAATAAGAAATTGTAATTCAGGTACTTAAGATAGTTAAGCTACACTTTCACAATCATAGTAGGCAGAAGAAACCTCACCGAGCAACTGATACAGCAAATTTGACCTTAGCTGCAATACACAAATACTTGAAAAATCGTTGGTGAGAAGACCAGAACTGCCCCCACATAGTCTTTTTCATCCTGCTTTCGGCATCAATAAGCTCAGCAGCTTCAGTGAACTTCTGCATAGCTTTAACCCACTGCAAAGTAAAAATATCAGAATTAAAATGGGTCTAAAAATAAAATTCCTACATTTTAACAATAAATACTTGCCAACTTAACAGAATCATCATAGACTTTGATAAACTCATCAGTGAGAGTGACTTCCTCAATTTTAAAAGACACACCATGGAAACTTAGCTGTCGAGCGATGTACATTCCTCTAAGTTTCATATCCATTGCAACAATCTCCATGGCACCAACACCCCTGAAACACACAAAAAGGTTACATACAAACTTCAACATGAAGTATAGAAAAACACTCCTGAAAGATTATGTTTCAAACCTTTTCTCCACTGCATTGATGTACTCATTAAAATCTTTGAATGCAGTTCCAGCACCCCAAATGCCAAGGCGGGTCATGTAGGCCATGTTCCTAGGTTCTGATGCACCTGTAGCTGATGCATATACTACCCTAGCTTTGGGCAGTTGGTTTTGTATTTCTAATACTGTTAAGCCAGTTTTGGTGGGTTTACTTGAGCCAGTAGGACACAAGTTTTTGGCACGGTGACATTCATCAAAAATGATCTGTATCCCTTATTAAGGATTAATTAAGAATGACAAATGGACAGGACAAAACGAGGTTTAAACAGCACCATGAAAGGATACACATCCATCAAAATCTTCTCCACACCAGTCAATTAGTTGCTTCAATCTTGTTTTATATTTCCCACTGGTTTGTGATGATTCACCAATGAGAGCCGAGTATGTAGAGAACACCACTCCCTCTTTTACATTTCCATTAACACTAGATGAGATCTTAGCATATTTAAACTACAGAAAACAGAAACCAAAGACTTAGAAAAAGTTTGATTACATAAAAGATTAGTTAAAAGACTGTAAGCTTTACCTTATTTAAAGGATGGACTTGAATTTCTCTCGCACCAATATCTTTCAAGTCTCGCTCAGAATCATACTTCAAATCATTGGAAACTGACACCCAAATGGCCTTTGTCCGACCTTTCAAATAATTCTCATATATGAGACCAGCAATTGTTCTGCCTTTACCCACGCCAGCTCCATCACCTAGAGAAGCAAAATACGTCAGTCTCTGTCACAAGGAACAGTAACAATGAATCCGACTACTTGGTTGATAATTACCAACAAGGAATCCTGCTCTATTGCCATCAGGTAAAAAGTGCTCATGCTGTTGGCTGGCATACACAATGGCTTCTAATTGAAGCGCAGACAATGATCCAGATTTAACGGTTTCATCAGGTAGAGAAAGTTTGTACCAGACATCTGCTGGTTCTACACTTGACAGAGAGGCAGTTTCAACAACAGGATCTGGGTGCTTCTTTCCCAATTTCACTGTGGAATTAAAATGAAATTACTACCAAAGTAACTCAACTGGCCAAAAGAGAATCTAGGAATAGCAAATGAGGACTTACATTTAGTAGGCATGTAGTCAGAGTAGGTTTCGGCTACACCCATATCCTCATCTTCAACTTCCTCTTCTTCAGCGACACCCATCTGCAAGGGAACATCGACATGACTAAATTAAAACCAACATGGAAACATTTCGGTGTCTGGTTTCCACAAAGAGAGAGCGGCATTCCCTGACGAAATTGCAAAAGACTTCCAAACTACAAGCGTCAATGGCTTCAATCAGAACTGGAAACGCTCGAAAACACCAGAAGTGAAGACTATCACCGTAGCTCGTGAAACGAATGGGGCGACAGCAGGGGGCAGGACTCTGCCCGCGGGGCACAGCGAGGGAGGCAAGGGGGCGCTAGACAGAGAGGGCGTACAAGCCGGGCGGCAAGTCACACATACTTCGTAGTCGTAGAGTGCAGACGAAGACGCTTCATCAGGAAAAGGGAAAGGCAGAGCCCTAGCGTTTCTTTTCCCCTTAGCAGCCTTGGGGGCTTTGGGGGCTTTGGGGGCTTTGGCGGGACGACGCTGCCGCCGGTTCTCGGCCGTGTTGGTTATATCCCACATGAAGCTCATGGGCAGACCGAGCAACTCGTTCGGATCCATGTTCCCAGCGCCGAATGAGCGTCAGGCGCACACCGGTATGAACGCTGACAGCTCGGAACAAGGTCCGCAACTTAATCTTCAAGAAGGACAAATCTGAGGAGGCGCTCGGCGCCCAGACACCCCACGTTCACAGGCAACTGGCCGGTGCACGAACTCCCGCGCTTTTGGCCAGCAACAGCAACTGCCCTGCACGTCCCAACTCGACACGGGGTGGGCCGGGTCGCGCGGCGGAAGGGGCGGAAGAGGCATAGGGGGGCTTGCGGGAGGGGAGGGGGGTGCCTGCTGGCGCTCTCTAATGCCCATTTCCGCAAATTCAAAATTTCAACGTAGCGTAAGAGCCGAGCGTGAGGGATGCCCGCAATTAAATACCCAATACTTAGACTCGTGGATAAACGCACCCACATAAGCAGGATTAAAAATATGAAAAACAGCCACACACACCATATGACATTTGAATTTTTAAAAGAAAGATGACATACCTTTTGATCGTTCATCCACATCATATTCTTTCCAGCAAGTGCTGGATTCCAGTTCTGTTGCATCATTGGTGACATTATGTGATTCATGAAGGGATTTGACATCATATTGGCCATCACTGTTGCATATGGAGCAGTTACATTACCCATATCGACCCCCATCATGTTTGCTGGAATTACACACATCAAGTTGATAAAATTAATAGTGTCACCAAAATATAATAAGTATGATTTAATGTAAAAACCAAAACAAGACAGAAATCTGCCTTGAAAAAATAAATGAGTAATAAAAACCTATATTTCCAAAAAAAAAAAATCAAAAAAAATCAACATTTAACACAAGTATTAATTTATTAAACAAAACATGAAAAGAACTTTTAAATGAGGTGATTCTATGACTTTTAAGTAGCAATTACCCTTACCCATGTTTGCGAAGGCACTTAAATCCATGGCTAGCATGAAAGACAAAAACAATAAATTCTTATAAAAAACTTCTTCTTCTAAAAAACATGTGATATTGAATGTATTTCAGCATGTGTGCATGATTTTATGTTCTGGTGAGGGCGACATTGAGGGACTTTGGTGGAAAATCAGGATACAAAAGCGAAAATACCAGGATAAATTAGGAAAAGAAAAGTGTAGAACCAAACTAGAGTTTTATTTCATTTCATTGGGCTCCGTTCCATATTGAAAATGATAGAACACTGGGTCTAAAATATGAGATATTTGACCCTCTGAATAATGTTTAGAATGAAAAGAGATGCCAGCTGAAAAACTTGCAGCTGAATTCAAAATGTGATTGACAAATGCCTTTAAATTTCAACCGACATTGGTGACATTTTTGGACAGTTCACCACACGAATTCAGATTGATAAAATTGAATGAGCGATAAGGAATGGGTGGAACAGATAGTCAAGATGCAGAAATACATGACATTGTGCATTTCTTTCTTTAATTGATATTGCAGTGATAAGTTTGTAAGCTGCTAAATGAAACAAATAGATAAGTTGATGCAAGTAACCCATACTTACATTGGAAAAAGGGAGTGTTGAGCATTCCACTGAGACCTGGAGGAATGCTGTTACCTCCACTTGCATTGCCAGCAACTCCTTGCATTACAGCAGGAAATAGATTGCTCATAGCATTAGAAAATTGAGACATATTTGGTGCCCCTGCTGGCCGAATAGTTTCAAAGCCAAGTGTATTGCCTTTGGTAACAAGGCCCCCTGGGGTTTTCATACCAGGCATTGTTGGAAAGTTCCCTAAGAACACAAGATCACAATAAATACTCGTTTCAATCAGTGCCACAATAATTAGGTGTACATTAATTAACATTAGAAGGACTCAAAAGATAACATTAAGGCCAATACAGACTCATATCCAATAAAGAACAAGCTCAATAGTACAAAACATCAGGTGCAGAACTGCTAGCAGAGAGGTAAGTTCATTATCACCAGCAAATAAAATCATTGTTAAAACAAGGAAAAGGGAAGAAAAATTGTACAGAATACGGTAAGTAATATCAGTCCTAACTGACTTTACATAAAAATGAGAAACAAGTGTCTCAAAAAGTAGAGAGACCAAAGATGAGACCAAATGAATAAAGGTAATTGGTTTAAAAAAAAAAAAAAAAACAAAGACAAAAAAAAACAACAAAAAAACAGCTACAGCATGATAACAAATTATATTAACATTTAACAAGGCAGAAAAAGTTCCAACTCTACCATGCAAGAACCTAATTTCAAGTTGATAAATCAATGCTTGAAAAAGAAATAAAAACAAAAAAATTAATGAGACTAGAGAGCAAGAAGAGATGCTACCACAACCATCACAAATTTGTCTTCCATAAATTGCATCAAATCAACATCAACCAACACATTTTAAAAAATAAGAGAGATAGATAGGCCAAAAAATGTTGCCTCAAGAGGTACCACTTCGAGTGCAAAAATGCAAAGCAGGCAAAGCAATAAAACGGGCACCTCAGCAGATGCTCTTCAGAAGCTTTCTTAAGTGCTTAATACAAAGCATCAATAATAGTTGCTCAAATTTATTACCCATTTTCATAGGGACATCTCTCTTGATTTTTATTTCATTAGGATTTCCCAAGAATGGTACAGGATTCTCACTTTTCAATAGGGAGGTGCCAACTTTGGGAGCGAGTGGCATGGCTGGCATGGCTGGCATGGCAGGCATGGCCCCCGGGGCTGACCCCAACCTAGGAATCCCCACATTGCTAGATGCCGAAGTCGAAGACATCAGATCTGGATCTTCTTTTTTGATGATGGCTGGACCATCTTTATGGGCACTAACTGTAGATACTGCAGTGACAAGATCTTTGCCACCACCTAAAATTTAGATAAAAATTTAGTAGTTAGGATTTTTTACTCTGAATCTTCAAAACGACCTGAATCATGGAAAATCGTGACAGCAGGAAGGCGACCCACGTCAGAACAGACTAAGATGATTTACCTGGCACTTCAATCTTGTCAGGATCCTCATCTTCATCAAAATCACTGTCAGAATCAGATGGGCTATCGCTGACTTCATCCTTGTACCCTTTCTTCTTAGAAACCTGTAAATATTTTTAAAACAGATTAGACACACACACACACCATGAAGAATTTTCAACCAGCTTCCCAGTCGGATAATAGTAGCTGTAAAATTAAAATACTATGAAAAGTGTTTTGTAAGGCGCAAGTGCCTTCCATTAAGAAGAATATTCAAAAACATAAGAAGAACACTAATAAAAGCAGAAGTTGACAGAAGTGAATCATAAATTCAGTGATCAGGCCAAAACAATTAATTAAATAACACCAGCCAATAACTACCTAACCTAGCATGAAAATCCTAAGAGCTGCAAATAAAGCAGAGATAGGGAAGCTGAAACACGTAACTAAATACAACAGCAAAGTTAAGAAAAATGTTGCACCCCGGTAACACACATAATCAATGACACGCCGATCTGCGTTTTGTAAGCAGCCGTGGTACATAAGTATTAAAGTTTTGAGGTTAGGACTGTACCAGAGTAAAAATAAAAAAAAAATGAGGATACGATGGCCTGTAAAATCGAGATATGAAAAACAGAGAAATAGACCGAAAAGAACTTTAGAAAGCAACAGCAAACGCATCGAGACACAACGAGCTATCCAGGTATTTAAACAAAAATTCAGAACCAGCACTGCAGTTTTTTCAAATGTACACACAGGCTAGTTTGACACTTTAAGATGTTGTGTGTCACGGAAAGGGTTCCATAGCTATCTAATTTATTTAACAATTAGTAAGATCTATAATCCCTTGAGACCTGGTACAAAATGGTAACATTGACGATCAAATTTAGTGGCTAAAGGAAATGAATGGAATTGTTTTTTTTTTGTCTCTCTTTTCATTGAAGTCTAGCCGGTGAACACAAAAATATCCGCCACATTCTCCTATTACGAACGAAATTATAACAAATAATAACCGGTGATGATGACAGAAATGTGGGCTGCGTCTTCCACGACTCTAAAATTGAGTAAAATTTGGTATAAACACCTATAAGATCGCGTCAGAACTGAGGGTGATCTTAGCATCATAGCGTACCGTACCTTCTCAAGCGCTTAAAGGCCATAGCCATTGATCGGCAAAAGAAATAATTACATAAAGAGCCTCATTTCATCCATGCCATGGATGAATTTGGTCATTTTACTCACTGTTCTCTTTGGACGAGGCATTTTCGGCGTCAATTCGGACTAAGTTCTCGGTTTGTGCACTTCACACTCCCGCCATCTTGGTTTGACTCCCCTTTCCCCTTCTCCTCTCCTCTTCCCTAGGAAAGCAATGACTGTATAGTATCTACGACGTGCTACAAATACTTTCTTGGATTTTTATTTTCATGCTTCGTCGTTGGATCAAAACTATGGTTTCAGAACCAAAGTTGAAACGAACGGCGGCACTGTCTCGTTCCAAAAGAGATTTATTGAAATCAAGCAGCTTCGGTCCAAACTGATCCCCAAATGCGGTGCGGTGCCCGCGCGAAGCCGGACGAGCGTCAGGCGTCTTGATCGGTAGTTAGTCACAGCATCTTTTGTTTTCATGTCAACCAATAACACAACAGGAGAAGGTGGATGTGTTATGTGTGTGTTGTTGAATTTGTTTATCTTGTTGAGGTCGTGCGATGCCGTAGTAACGGCGTCCAACAAAAACGCCGTGGAAGTTTATGCCCTTATTTTTTATTTGCAGAGCCATTCAATATTTTTTCCTCTCGGGCGCGATCTTGACTCCTCTTAAATTTGAGTGATACATCCAAAAGTCCCCAATGGCGGAGACGGCGTTGGCGTTCCCACTTGTCAAGCGAGACCCTGCCGAGTCCCTTCATACACAAGTTTTATTCTTGCTTCACTGAATGCGGAGCGTGTACCCAGCATCTCCCGACTGCGCCACTTCAATCGTTCGTTTTTTTCTTCAAGACAGCCGTCATGCGAGGTAAGATCCTGACGACCGCTAGGGCATGTGTTTGTGATCTGCAAATAAAACCAGCAAAAAGTCTCTCACTTTGCGCGTTCACTTAATACCGTCTTGGTCGCCGCACTAATTCTCTTCCCTTGTCTTGGAGAATGCGGCGCACTTTGCGTTCTGGCCGCGTTGCTCGGATGCAATTGTTGTCGTCTGCGGTTCAAACATTTCGAGGTTATGAGTCACTGTTTGGCGCCTTCCCAGGGGACTATCATCATTTTAGTACTGAAATCTTTCTTGTTTTAGTTCATGAAATATGAACTTATTAATCTTATGGACTGCATACTATGATAATGACAAGTTGGTTCTACGATCATTTTTTTAAACAGCTGTCAATCCAGTTTTATCTGAAGTGCCATTTACACTATGAATATGAGAATCTCAGCGTGAACTTTTTTTTATTAATTTCAGTGTTCATGTCAATCTACTTTCATTAATTTTTTAAAAAATTTGTTTGCAGGAAAAAGAAAGGGTCGTGGTGTTAGGAAGGGTCTTCAAACCCCCAGTGATCTTCCAAGTGATTCTCCCAAGCGCAAGGATTCACGCATTGAATTTCAGGGGCATTTGTCTCATGCAAGCCCTCCAATCACAAGGTTTTTCCATCGTCAACCAAATGACCAACCCACCCCCAATACTGAGAAATTTGCGGAAGTTTTGGATCCCTCAGAGCAAGTTCCGCTGCCTCTGAATGGCACAGAAGCACCAGTCTCAGAAGAAGTGGCGCCCACTACAGTACCACCTGAAAACCTTGAAGATATTTCTGAAAAGGGAACAAATCAAGGTAATTTCTAAAAATGGAATCAGTTTTTGTTATCAAATTTTAAACCAACCATCTATAGTTTGCTAACTTACTGCTTAGTTGCAGGCAACACGTCTACCGTGGACTGTGCAGGAAATGATAAAGTTGAAGACACACGACCTGCCACTCCACACAAGATTGTACTTGATGCCAATGAACCTTCTCTAACGTCTCCTTCTAATGCTCTTTCTCAACTGTCGCTCATCAATGGGGCATTGAAAAAGACCACCAAGTCGCGCCGGAAGTAGGTTTTTCTTTTGCGGTTTGTTGTGGCAATGTTTTTAGATACTACTCCAACTTTTTCTCCATGCAGGCTTAACACAAGTCAGACTGCCAACCAAATAACCGTATCTCAAGCAGGACCAAAAGTAAATTGTTGTACGATACCCAAACCATCTGCTCCTCCTGAAACCAAAACACCTGCAGTAGCAGCTGCAACCAATGGATCTCAGCATAAATTGACTGAGTATTTCCCAGTGCGGCGTAGTGTCCGCAAAACCAAAAAAACTGTGTTGGAAGAGAGACAAAGGACTCTTGAAGAAGCTGTGCTGATGTGCAAAGAAGAGGGTCTGGAGGTGAGTTATTTTGTACATTTCTTAAAACAGACAAGTTCTTGATTTCATTTTTAAAATTGATTGTTTTGTTCCCTCAGATTCACAATTTTGAAGGCAAAGGTCGAGGCATTGTTGCGAGAAGACATTTTGCCAAAGGAGAGTTTGTTGTTGAGTATGCTGGTGAGCTAATCAAGATGGATGAGGCTCGGGACAGAGAGAAATTGTACGCCACAGACCAAAATACGGGTTGTTACATGTATTATTTTAAATACCGCAACCAACAGTACTGGTGAGTTTTGTTTGTTAAAGTGGCCGCCTTGTCTGATGCATGAAGCTAGCTGTAATTAATTTGTTTTCAGTGTGGATGCTACACCAGAATCTGATCGCCTAGGAAGACTTGTGAATCACTCTCGCAATGGTAACCTCATGACCAAAACCATCACATTAGACAATACACCTCGGTTGGTTTTAATAGCCAAAGAAGATATTCAGTCTGGAGAAGAAGTTACATATGATTATGGAGACCGCAGCAAAGAGTCACTAAAGTACCATCCATGGCTTGCTTCCTAATAATTTTGTTTATTTGTATATGTTATTTCATTATCCCCAACTAAAATCTCTTAAACTATTTCTTCAGATTTCTGACTCAGTGGTTTTCATCAAACCAAAGCATTCCGTTAATATAAAGTGATCCCTTCCATTACTCTGGTAAGGCTTGGGGATAGCTTCTGTACCATTACAGTCAGATTTTAAAACTTCATTGTTAACATGATTGTGTTGGGTCATAATTTGCACATTGCTGAGTTCTTTATTTTCTGCTTGTGCAGTGAAATCACACCCTCATGCCTAAGATTTTGTATTTATTTTTTTTTTCTTCAATAGTAATTTTATGCCTTTTTGACAGGCTTAAGCTAGTATGTGTTGTTTTTGTTTTTGCTAAATTAATTTTGTGAGTTGTTATAGTTTTGAGCAGCATTGCTGTTGTGGCTTGTGTGCTTAGGGCAAGCAACTGAGGCCAATGCAACTTAACTACCTTATAGGCCCAGCAGCAATGGAAATAAGTCCTTGATGTAGACTGCCTCACATTTTTGTATCTTATGTTACCTCTTTTGGTCATCTGCAGTTTGACAGGACAGTGTTAGACATGATTTTAAGTTAGTCTGATGTGATTTTACAGCGTGACAAACATTGTATTTAGTATTTTGTTTTAAGTTACTTTCATGGCCTCATATACTTAGAACATCGGAGGTCTGAAAAAATGGAGTGTGCATAGTTTTACCGTAAGTATTTTAGGTGGACTAGATAGTTCTAGGGCTGTACCTCCTTGAATAGTGATTTGTTCCTTTTCTGTACAATATTCAGGGCCCAACAATATTTTAAGTACAAATGCTTTAATGCACTTTTTTTGTTTTGAATGTGTGAAGCTTACTTCATACATAAAGCGTGGCAAATATAGAAAAAATATATCTGTATTTAATTGTATTGTTAAGAGTTCCACTATAAATAACAAAATATTTGAAGATGTGAACTGTTAAGACTTTTTTAATAGAAAAAAAAAATTAATTTGACGAATTGCTCTACTGAAACCCTCATTTGCCACAGTACTTTGAAGGGTCTGGTTGTCTCATACATTATTTTAAGGCAAATTCCTAGGCATCTATGGTAAATGTACTGCTGAAATATGTGTGCGGCAAGTAACGAAGGGTGTAAAAAATTCCCTCCCAGAGAAACCAATCACTTATGCTAAGTGGACTGAATCTTGTAATGTGATTTGATGCAGCTGCATGTTTTCTTAAACAAGCAATCCTTCCAAACACTCCTCCTAGTGTGTACTTGGGCTGGAGTTTGTGCTTATGAGAGTACATGGATAAGCTGAAGTCACCCAGTATCATCTCTTGAATTTTTTAACCTTTTTCATTCACCTGCACCTTAGGGATTTCCTTTTCGGAATAAACGAATAAACATGTCCATCTAATATAGTGCCTCAAAGTCTGTGCATTCTTTCCTTCAAATAACTTAATAAGCACAAAACTTATGGCCTTTTCTCTCAAATCGTAAGTGCCTTTCATGTGTGTGAAATCCATTCATTTTTGTAAAGTGTTGGGATCATGTGGCCCGTCTCTCAGAACAAAATTATTATCTTACATTATTATTTTTGAAATGCTTGTACATTTCTTGACTATTGTATAAATTTAATTACTTGCACTGCCATTTACGTGTACAAGCTACAATGTGTTTTAGCATTATCCCAAGAGCAGCTTGTAGACTATCCTGTATCCTGGTATACATAAGTGAGATCTGATAGACTTTAGAAATTTCTTAAATGTACAATTCATGAGAACTGAGAGAGTGTAGTAGCAAGCACTATCATGTGGTTTGTCCTGGCTAGAATGTATTTAGGGTTCCATACTGCTTACTGACATGAGATGCCACCACATGGCACATAATTTCAGCTGTTGTGAGTTAACAGAGATCATTTATGATAATGAGACTTGATTACCAAAAAATTTGTTTTATGCCAAGTATTTGTCCCTTTCCATTATGTCTTGGATTTTTGTGTTGCTTTGCTTGACTGTTGTCCAAGTGACTCAATGCTAATTCTTGTCTGAATGAACATACTATATCCCCCTGTAAAAGAAGGGCGCCCAAGTGAATCTACTATATATTTATAGTTGTAATTGATCATAATTTGCATGAGTTACCACATCAGTGCGCTATGAATTACTCTCTGTCCTCTCCCACTTCTAATCTGTTGGCAAGTATAGCCCTGTATCTTTTTTTTTTTTTTTTTTTTTTTTGTTGTTTTCATTATGGCTTCTATTGTTAATTAGTTCATGCTAGGGTTCAACCTGTGCCCAACATATTTTGCCTCATTCTGCTTCACATTATATAGGCAATAGTACTAATAGGTCAAGGTGTCTGCGAGCATGTTTCTTTTATTCCGTCTATCTTGTGTTTACGGCTTCCTCTTGTAACATTTCATTCTTTCATTTATCATGTGAAGTTAAATAAAGTTTGTTTTCTCTTCAAAAAAAAAAAAGGCTTTGTCTAACACCTATCATTCCAGTCTTGTAAAGAAGGACACCAATACAACAGTGTGAACAATTTATTACAATTGTACAGTGAATTACAAGCATCAAAAAATTGATAGCATTACCTTCACAATTATTTTCAGTTAACAATTTCATAAGATTCAAATAACATAACACACTATGAAAACACAGCATAGAGCTTTATAAGGAATAACATCTCACAGTAGCCAGAGCCCATCTGTGACAATACAAAATCATTTGACCCTGGCATAATGGATTCTCACAACCTTATTTTGTTTTGATAAGCTTTAGCAAACTAAATGCATTTGAAGAGCATCATAAAAAAAGGGACTAGTTGCTTCAAATACCTGGTGGCACAATTCTGAAATGTGTACAACCAAACAATTTGGGAATGTTTCGTCAAAACATATCACATATTTTCTCATCAAAAGCTAAAAGACTCCGCCCCAAAAAAATATTCTAGTGA
>CM060096.1:5651271-5872923 GCA_030522485.1 Stenchaetothrips biformis
AAGTGTACAGTTTTTCCTTGATATAAATATAAGGGAAAAATTGTTTTCTCCAAAATTACGCAGTAACATGTGGTAACGCTCACATGTTCTCCAGGTGCCAGTGCTAATTTTTGTTGGAAAACATTAAAAGATCACGATACAAGGAAAAAGTTTTCATTAGTAAAACAGAAACTCTTCATTTTTAATACTTTGAAGTTTGAATAAGAAGATAGGTTTTCAAGGAAAAATAGACCCATGTTGACGACTATTTTCTGCAAAAATTTCTGTGACGGAGGTGGCCAATATTTACATACAATGATAGAAATAATGCCAGTACTAATAATTTGATAAGACGCAGAAAAAAAACTGACCTCATAGTTAAATACAATTACATAACAAGAAAAATTATTCCTCTTCGGAGTTAAAAGAAAAAACCAAACTAACCTGCAATGACTCCCTTCAGCCCCTTATTGGAGGCTCCAGGGGCTGCCAAGGGCGCTCCAGTCTTGGAGATCCACGGTCTTTGCGGGAAGGGGTTTCGGAACCGCGTGACTGTTCCCACATCCATGGCGATGCCTTCCTTCGGGTCGGATCGGGTCGAGAGACGGATTGCCGCGGCGTCCGGCAAACTCGAGTAGAAGCTGGAAAAGCGATGACTTGCGGATCCAAAACTCTGAGCAGACGACAATGGTCAGGCCAAACACAGTGGATAGCGTCGGTCTGCACACCACACCGGTCCGGGCGCCTGGCGCCGACAAACAGTGGACGGCACTGAATGAATGACCGTGCTCGCCTCGTCTGCTGGGTGCCGAACCGAACGGCCGAACGCGACGGGGCACGGGGCCGCCGATACGCCGCTAGCGCGCCAGCAGGGAAGGGCTGCGAGGGGCGTAAGTAGCGAGTGGGCGCGAGAGAGAAGGAGTGGGGGGTGGAGGAGGGAAAGGGCAAAGTACACACACACACACACACACACACACACATACATACATACATACATACATACATACAGATACATATATACATACATACACACACACACATACACACATACAAACACACACACAAACACACTTACACGTTAGTTTATCACACCGACGCACGGTACGGCAACCCGCGCGTCCATCCGTCTTGCATACCTTAGCACGTTTGTCAAGGCCTTTTCCACGGAAAGAAGCGACCGCTAGCTGATAAGCGGAGCCCCTACGCTAGTCATCCCGTCCGACAGCTCCAAATATGTAAAAGAGGGGAGGTTTCTCGACGACATTTCGGCGGCGAGTGTGGTCAGCCTGGCGTGTGAGAAAATGTAGGATGTTTCTGCGCATGCGCACTGTTGTGATCAGTTTTCTTTTCATACCTCGTCAACACACCTTGTTCCAACTGCAATACTGATATGTATAGCGGAGCCGGGAGGGGAAAGAGGAGGGGCGGGGGCCGAACGTCAGAATCCAGAAAATACAGCTTGAAAGAATTCAGTGTGTTTTCGACATTCTAGCTCGCCTAAATCATGGCGTAAGTAACTTCGTAAATCATAAGTCAATGCAAATTTTGCGGACGGTCCGAGTTTCCCGTAAACATAACGATATTTCTGTGAAAAGCGTAATTAGAAAGGAATGTGTGTGTCTGCTGTCTGCTTGACGTTTGGCGATGAATAATGAGGCTATTTAGTGTTCAAAACAAAGCAAAGGTCAGCTTCTTTCTTCTGATGGACCATGTCTGTACTTAATGCAGAGAAAAGTATGACTTGTAAGTAAATGTTCCTTTCATATATAATACACAATATTTTGCCAATTAGTGCTCTTCATCGACAGTGCAAATGTTGCTCTTTTCTTCATACCTAGACAAAACAAATTTTTTTCTTGCAGCTAGTGTGCCTTTTGTCAACTTGCCTTTGAGTCATGTGCAGCAAAAATATAATTGGGATTGTGGCATATCATGTGTTCTCATGATACTGCCAGAGGAGAAACGGAAGGATCTTTTTAAGAATTTCAATGAAGTATGTGCTGAAGAGGGCTTTCAAAAAAGGTATGTACTATCTCGAACTTTTGTATTGGGTTGTTCTGTGCTTTAATGACGTAGTGTTTCTCTTGGTTTTCCAGCACCTGGAGCATTGATTTGTGTTATTTATTGCAAAGATATGACATTGCACACAAATACTGCACCATCACTTTAGGAGTTCATCCAGATTATGTCAATCAGAATTTTTATGACAAGATATTAATGAAGGTAAGCAACTTTTTTAAAAAAAACTAAGATTATGAAATGGGCCTTTTCGTAAGATGACTGACTATATAAAAATGCTCTAAAATTACAGGATGAAGTTAGAGTTAACAAAAAGTTTGCTGAGGCTGCTTTAAATGGTTTATCCATCCGGAAAGCCTCCCTATCAGATGCAGATCTTCAGCACCATTTATCCGAATGTGGGCCAATAATTCTTCTCACTAATGCCAACTTGCTGCGTTGTCAAATTTGTAATAGCTCAAGATCATTTTCTGAAGAATTGCGAGCATGCTTGCCATGGAAATCTGGCAATTCAAGTGATAAAAACCTAGTTGAGTATCATGGTCACTACATTGTGCTTTGTGGGTTTAACACTGCCGAGCAAAGTTATTTATATCGCAATCCAACTTACAAAGATAGTAAGTGTGATTCAAATATTTTTTTCTGAACCATGTAGCTTTTCACCTAAAATTTAGATGATTTTATCGATTTATTTCTTACAGAAATTTGTTCTATGTCTTTCTCTGCCATGGATGCAGCAAGAAAAAGTCATGGTACTGATGAGGATGTGATACTCATTTTCCAAAGGAAATGGGTATGAAGAACCTGAAGAGACAATGAAATTACAAGCTAGTCTTTTACATTGTATTTTAATCTTTTCAAATTTTTACTGTTTGTGGTTTTGTGCAAAATGTTTTATCAAACTATATTGAAGTTATTTTTAAATTAGAAACAGTGGCATTTGTCAATAACAATCTACCGAGAGCATACTGTGTGGCGACCACCATCAACTGTAAGAGTCTCTCCAGTTGTGAAGGAAGATTCATCTGAAGCCAGGAATGCTATGGCCTTAGCCACCTCTCCAACTTGTCCTGGACGACCTAATGGATGAGTGCTAGAAGCTCTCTCAATGAACTGGAATGAGAAAATTTGCACATCAAGGAGAGATCAGCTTTTGTACATAGAGATAAACAGAGAATACCACAATACCTCAGAATATTCTTTATCTGACATGCCAGATCGTTTGTGAATGTCTGTCACAATTACGCCTGGGTTTACTGCATTTATTCTCACTCCGTATTGCGCAGCATCCAAAGCTGTACATCTTGTCAGATGATCCACAGCTGCTTTGCTGGTTGCATATGCAGCCACATTTTGAAACTTAAGGACACAAACATAATATGGGTGGAAAAGTACTTAAATTCAATAACATTGGCTTGAGAATACCTCCACACTTACCGATCTCACACCGGCTACACTTGAAACATTCACAATGGAGCCTTTCGTCTTTTTCAAATGAGGCAAAGCCAGTTTGGTGAGAATAAACACAGAGCGAACATTCACATTCATTTGTCTGTCAAAGTCTTCCACAGTCAAAGTTTCAATGCTCCCTCCCACTAAAATACCAGCATTATTGATCTGTATCGAACATCCAAGTGAAGACTACTAGAAAATGTAGATTAATTTAAAACTTAAAATCATACCTATAAACAAATACAAACCAAAACATCCAACTGCCCAAAATACTTCAGAGTCTCCTGAATGATGTGTTCGCAGCTTGATTGGTCCTCCACTGATCCAAAAACAGTAAAAATCTACAACAATTTTTTATAGAATGTAATCGATTGTTTAAAAGAAGCTAGGGGAACTAGCTCATTGAACCCATTATGACCTTGTCTTTCGCCAACCCGGCGTCCTCGCACTGCTGAACGACCGCTTTCAAGTTTTCTTCATTCCGTCCTGCCAATGCAAGTCGACTACCCAACTTGGCCAGGTGGAGTGCAGTCCCGGCGCCGATGCCAGAGCTGGCTCCTGCAGGAACACAAGACCGTGCATTACGATTTCAGTTTTAAACATGTACCTCACACCATCACGCTGCCTATCACTCTACCAGTGACTAAGACAACTTTTTCCTTGAGGGAAGACATGCTGGCAGCTCCAAAAAGGAGCGGTGAACAGGCGGTAACTGGGGCTCGGACGGCACGGCAGGCGGCTGCGAGTTCTCTGTTTGCCCCGAAGCGAAGCGGCTAACCTTGTAGGGCAATGCCCTACTCCAAAGGCTAACTCGAGGTGCTGTGTGCTGACGGCTCAACTCACGCCCAGCTCACGACCTGACTGTTGCGTGCCACATGTCTAACTTTCCTGCTGCCGCACCATGCCGCACCTGCCGCCACGGCCGTAGTGCATGCCGGGTAGAACCTAGAGCCACCCGTCTAGTCCAAGACCGCCGGCGCATCATTTGAACTCAAAATTTGACTGCACTTGGCATTCCAACCCTCCTGACCCCCGACCGGACTCGGACATCCAATAAATATTTTGTTGAATGTAGTTGAACGCTCCATGCCACAGCATTCCGTTTTTCCGTTTTTTTTTGTTCTTTTTTGGGAGGCTCCTTCTGGCATATTGATTACATTTAAAAGGAGTGTTATAAAAATCTGAATTATTGAGGTTGGGGATCTTTAAGATTGAGTGGAATTCCCTCGTAAATTCGACGGCGCTCAGCTTTTGTATTATCTTTCATTGGCAAATTGAGTGTGCACATGTAGAAAATCACTTGACGACGGTAAAATGTTTAAGTTTTAGCTCTGTACAACGCACTCAGATGTTATGGATACGGATGCATTTAAACAATACCATTACAAATTCTGAGATTTATTTACAAATATATCACTACAAATAAATTGCAACATAAAATATCTGTACAAATAGGGAAGAAAAAAAAGGGGAGGGGAGGCTATAGAAACAAAAAGTAGAATGCATCAAGAGGTGGTGGGGTCAAGTCATCAATTCAGCAGCAATTAGAAGAAATAATGAAAGGAACAACACAGCTACTGACCTAGTACATAAGTATATAGTCTTTGTTTCCATTTTCACAACCACACATCATTCCCCCAACAGAAAGTTCAAACTTGACATCACAAGTGTAAATATTACACAGATTCACTCTCTAAATCTACTAAATTTACGCATTATCTTTACAAAAGAAGTGGATAGCACAGTGCAAAATTGTGATGTATTGGATAAGAGTAATAAAAGTTTATGTCTCCCTAACCTAGTGAATTCTGGCATTTGCACTAATGAAAAAAAAAAAAAAAAAAAATTCAGTACAATAATGAAACAGTTTCCATCAATGATATGGCTTTAGTAAGAAATGATACACAGGACTGCTGCAAAAGCGACAAGCCTTCTTTGTTCAGCACTCAAAATTTTCAATGTGCCAATTTTGCTTTCAATTGTAAATATCAGACTATCCCAAAAAGGAAAGGAAAAATAGTAAATGAGATAAGTTAAGATTGACAGTATGACAAAAATACACCAGAGTTTTGTTTTCCTGCTCGAAGATAGTGTGGAGTTGTTGCTTTCTTAGATTTTAAGAGTGAAAACTAATAAAAGCAATTAACACATTACCAACGACAATATGTAATTGACATAATACTGAAACGGATATTCAATGATGTATTCAACAACACTTGCACCATGATGTACGCAGAGGTCACAATGAATGGATTGTTATTAACAAAACAATTACTGTCATTGTACAGGATGTTCAAGGTCGATCAACACTACCACCTTATTACTTGTTGTTTTCATAAGAATGATGACTGCTTTGTGCATTAAAAACCAACAATGGACTTTTTAAAATAACATTTACCAGTAACATGAAACATTTGTTGCAGAGGGTTTACAACTACTCCATCATTCCGAGCATAAAAGTTAAAGCTACAGGAATCAAGTGCTTGAGGAACATCAAGAAAATGATTCGAACAGAAAAGTAACATTATTACTGATCACAGCAGTAAAGTCAAATAAAGGTTTGGTTTTAACAAAGTCATTGATGACGAAAGATAAGCAAAGTCTGCATAGCATTATTTTAGTTAAAATAGGCAGTGTTTTGCATTTTTGTCTCTGATGTTACACAGTTTTCTATTTCATAAACGAGATAACAAGACAAGACTATTTGCTGACTCCTTACATTTATGCCCAGTAATAAACTCAGTCACATTCAAAATTTTGGCACACCATGCATCAGTGAAAAACGCATTTGTGAATCAGAGCAAGAATACTTTTGAACATAACTTGTTATACCAAGAATACTGTCTGTATGCACATTGCACATATCCACCTGTCACATTTAGCACCAAACTAATAAAATGAAAATGTTAACATGGAAGAACACAAAGAAGGAAAAAAGTTGCACCCGTACATGAACCAATGCAAAGTCTTGGTCCCTTTGAGCACTTGTAATGTTTCCTCCTGCTAATATATCCGCTTTTGGTAGGTGTAAGGCATAAAATAAGTGAAACTAGGGGTTGGAGACTGAGCTACAGTTGCTAATTAGAGGAGGTGGAGGGGACATAGAATTCTGCCAGCTGCGTCAGATTAATGAACATAAACAAACAAATAAGGAAAAATGAAACAGTCGTTTTGGTCTCCTATCTTTGAACAAAGCGCATGAGTACTAAGCAGTTTGAGATTCCCAATTTACATACTACCATCACATTATTAAGTAAATACAAATAAAAACATGTAATAGTGTTAGAGTGTAACATAACTTGGATGCTAAAATGCTGTCACCTCTTTGCAATTTCATAGAGAGGAAAGAATGGCTTTGATTTTACACAATAATTAGAGTTTTATTATACATTCTAACATATGGGCAGAGGTCTGACAATAAAAAGCATTGCCTAAGTGATGTCCACATTTGTTTGTGCACACATTCTTTAATCCATTTACAGACACTAACATTCAGGGACATATGAGAGCATAACATAGACTGCACTAGACAATTACTAGAGGGTGCTGCAATAGGGTACCTTATAAGTAGAAAATTTACTAACAGGGCACACTTGCAAGACCACAAGCCTCCCTTTCCCCTTCCTCCTAACTCATTCAGAAATTAACGAAAGAACAAAATGTGTCATAAAGACTCTTATATCAATCTTTTTTTTTCTATACATACAAAACATTCAATAAGCAAGCCACTGAGCATTAAAAGTTAGTATCACTTGACATAGTTGGTTAAGATAGACAAAGAGCACATGCCTCACATTCTGCCTTCTCACACACTTTTTTTGGACATGGAAGCGCAAACAAATAGTATCATCTGTATACCTGAATTTTAAAGCCTGAACTGTTGCTCAAAGGCTAGGAAACAGCAATGCCTGTAGAGTGTAAAACAGACAACACACTTGGTAACAAACACAAATCGTTTAAATTTAAGCAGATTGGTCATGTTTCCATAAATACTGGACTATAAGTTTTGAGACACACAGCAACTATAAGACGTTTTACATTAAAAACAGGATACGGAAATGATTTTAGCTTTGAGTTGTAGCACTTCTAAAGTAAAATTTTAAAATTGTGACAATTTTGGGTCAATCATGTTTTGAGTGGTAACTTAAAGAACGTAGGCTTTTCGAAGACAGAGGGAAAAAAGAATACGGGTAATTAACAATGCCAAAGCTGTAAACAGAAAGCAAGAGGTTTATACATCATCATAAAAAACCCTTTTTTTCTATTATTTCTTTTTTCCTAAGTAAGTGACACATTTGGAGTGACAATTGTATTTTCTTAAATGCTCACGCTAAATAAAATTAATCGTCATATCACACAATGAAAGAATCTTCTGACCTTCACCACCTTTCAGAGTTCAACAGAAAAGTAAAAGTACTTTACATTAAAACGAAAAACATCACATCACAATCTAACAAAACAAACATAAAAAAAAGAAAGAAAAAGAAAAAAAACTGGTAATAATGATAATTAATTATAATTATAAAGAGTACGGAGCGTCTATAGAGACCCCCCAAAAATCACAGGAGCAGTGGGTGGCATATGCTGATCTGCAATATGAAATACTGTGCAAAAACCACATTGCCAAGACCCAACAGGCATAAGATTGCCACCATTTTATGATTACTAGTGCTTGCTAATTCTGAAAAATTTGCCACACTATTTTGAACAATTTTCATTCAGTAACATCACTAGATCAAGTGCACACCCAACAGAACATCAATGACTGCTAACATCAACCATGAGAAAATAAATCAATTATTAGCAACCATTCATGTACTTTAACAAACATTGAAAACAACGTACTTTTAACCATACACAAGGAAATAGTCAACTTATCAACCAAATCTAGAGCACAGATCACTATTGAATTAAGAATTTTCAGGAGTCAAATGAACGATAATTAATACACATCCCGCCAAATCAATGAACAATCACTGTATCAATTGAATTGCACAATAAGAAGATGACTTTGAATATGTAGAAATGGATGATTAGAATGAACATGGTGACATGATGATGAAAATATAGATGAAAGTTCACACTTATCTGCAATGAGTCCAGACACCAGGTATGGAGTTTAGTTTATGATGAATGTAGCACTGATCTAAGCACATACTTTCAATGGAAACGATTCACTTGAACTTATAATATGAGATGCTTCTGATGTCAAACTTCCAAGTGCTTAGAGGGTGAGTGCACAATAAAAGGTTCACTCCACATTCGTCTTAAGTCACCCTAAAAAGTAGACAATTTTTTTTTGTTAAGAAAAGAAATAAAATGAAGAATTTTGAATGGAAGTTACAAATTTTTAGCATTTTGCTAGGAATAAATACATACCTTCAGGTAAGCCATTGTTAGTAATGGCAGCAGAGTAAATGGGACAAGATATAAAAGAGCAGGCTGTGCAGCCTTAAATACTTCTGCAGATACTGTTGCTGTTAATAAACCCAGGAAGTATCCAATCAGAGAGCAATGAAAATAACTGTAAAACAAAAGTGAAAGGTGTCAAATGCAATTCACAGAGCTCGCAGCTCTAGCAGAGCCATTTTCTATGCAATGGTTTCTCACCTGACTTTACTCAGATGCCTTGGTGGAGGAAGCCCAGTTTCTCCCAAATGTAATAGCTGTGACTTTTTATAGGCATCATAGCGCAATACAAAACATAGCAGTAAGCCTGGCATTACCTGAATATAGGAATGACAACTTATATCAGAACATTGGCATCTTCAGATTATAATTAAATCTGTAAATGTTAATTGACTTACAATGTCTCCTAGTCCCAACATGGAAAAGTGGCCTGAATTCTGTAAGCTTGGAAAAACCAGCTTGCCCGGAAGTGATAATTTGGGAGCTTCTTTCACAATACCACCAAGATGAAGCTTTCTTGCAACAATACCGACAGGATTTTCTGCTGGGCGAGTTGCAACCTATAAAACATTGGATCATTTCCATCAAAACACTCTAATGCCTCAATAACTTACCAATTCAAATGACGTTAACTAAATGTCATACCTTGACCATGACATTGGTGTTAAAAATGTATGATGAAAAGAAGACCCAGAAGACATCATATATGAGCAGACCTGTCAGTAGAAGGGTCGACACTTTCAAACTGGGAAGCCTCACAAAAGCAATGAGAGCCACACAAAGGCCCATGCCCATAGCATCCATTAGCAGCCAGTGTCCAGTCAAAACCCAAATACAAACTATAAATAGCGCTAATGAGAAAGATAATAATTCAGCGCCAGTGAAGCGTCCACAAACTCCAAATGATATCCTAGAGTGAGGAACACATGGAAATTAATATACATAAATGAAATATTGTTGGTGGATCTAAAAATGTGAGGGGTGGTAAGTTTACTTACTTATTGCCATCAGAACATGGTCTGATGATATACTGACACATTGGCAAAAGTAAAAACGCCAAAGCTACCGTTGCAATAACTGTGGACAGAATTAACCGTAAGAACAAAAATACTGACTTATTCCTTTATTTTGTGTAAGAAAATCAAAACACTTACTTGCTGTGCAAATAGCAAAGAGCATTTGCATTGAGTCAAAGAAGAAGAACATGACAAGAAGTGAGACAGAGGCTCCAAGTGGCAAACACAATGCTTGCATTGTATCCAGGGTTTGCACTCCTGCAAAATAGTCTGTACTTGAAATAAACATCATAAACAACTCAAAGAGGACAGGCTGTGTTTTACTCACTATTTTCTGCAGATGAATTGTTAGTAGCCAAACCAGTGAGGCCCATTGTTTTCTCTCTCTCCTTCTCCCTTTCCCGGGCCTCTTGCTCCATATTTAGAGACCTAAGCAAGACATCATTTTAATTTATAAAAATCAAGCTTTGGACGGTTAAGTACAGAAAAGTCAAGATACTGAGACTGACCTGAAGCTTCCATAAACTATCAACAGAATGGATATGAGGAAAGTAGATACTCTCGATGAATCCATGATGGAGTATGCCCTGGACAGAACCGGAGAACAGTTTAGTATCTGAAGGAGTGTCACTAAATCATTACAAAACATATCTTACCATTGATAATCAGCTTGAGTAGCAGCCATCTTAAGACTTCAATAACCAGACGCCAGACACCTCTACAAACAAAAAAAACAATGAATATGCATCACACATAAATGAAACTATACAACTCAAGAGAGAAAAATCAGATATGGTTACATTAGAAGATGCAAAATTGTGGCAGAAATAAAATTGCAATAGTTTACAAAGAAAGTAAATTATTATCACTGACATAACAGGCTGTTGATTTCCAGCAGTGGGCTTAGTCCAACAAAATTTAGTACAGGGCAAAAACTTGAACCAAAACAGAAGGTGCTTCCGAATACCATTAGACGGCAAAATAAGGTAGACACGTATGTCAAAGATGTACAGTGGCAACTGTCTCATGAGTGCTGAGGGAGTGGGCTCCACTTTACTGTGATCTAAATACTACAGGAGGGTACAAGCATAACCTCATTACTCTAAAGTCACGACCAAAGTTTGAACGTGAAGTAAGATACAGAATCATGCCACCCGGACAATCATAACAAACCGTAAGATATAGCAGAAGCATCAAAACATTCAAAATGCAGACGAAACTATCCATTTAAAGGTGGGAAGTGACAAACGAAAACAATGACAGAATTGGCATGTATCCTCAATTACACTTAACATGTTGGGCACAGCAGGAGCAGCCAGACCAAATAAGGGGGCGATATAAACAAAATTTCATCAAGAAATATGTCCAGATGTGAAACTGGTTCGCTCATTTGCAACTTTTGGTAGACTTTACCTTATGGAACTGCTTTCTCCATAAAGGGGTAGGGTGTCGTTCACCCCCGCCTTGTTCGGGGGTGGGCGCTTAGCCCGAGACAAACGGAAACTTCCTTTCCGTTATTTCTAAGTTTTCACCATTTTCTCGTAGTTTTAGACACACACCGATCACTAAATACCCAAAATAACACAAATTATTCCGGGCTCAAAGAAGACTAGACTTCTCTGGCGGCCATTTTGGTAAACATGATCACGTGAGAAGTAGTTCCCGCACGGCATGGCCAAAAAAAATCGCAATTCACGTACTTCAAAGGTCCACTGATGCCTGTTTGCTGCACGCATACATTTGCATACAATTGGCTAATTTCAGTCATTTATTTCGGTCGATTCGTGCAAGTACCTGCAGTGCAATGTAGTGTTCCTCCGCGCCCAAGTGTCAATACGGAGTCGGCAGGGGGCGTCCGGAGGGCAGCACTTCTTTTCTCTGGATCCGACCAGCCATGCGAGAACCCAGAATCCAGTCCCAGGCCGGATCTGCCGGTAACATAGATAGCAAAGCCACAAAGCACCACAACTAAAGGCGACGTCAAGCTGGTGCTCCTTTTCGTCAACGCGTAGACTGTGAACGGCTCCATGGAGCCTTTAGTCGATGAAGTAACCAGAGCGACGATAGTGATACTTCCTCCTTCGCGCCTGCACTGTCTCCAACCACGCTTGGACTTCCCTCGACAAAGGACCTCCCTCGCTTTATCCTACTCCTAAACACAGGGGCCTGTCTATAAGCGGGATCCCGTTATGCACCGAGGGAGAGTTGGGGGGGGGGGGGGGCTGTCTAGGCAGCCTAGGGAGACTCGGGCCCTCCCTATCAGGACGAATCCACCGGAGGGACTCGCCAGCGACAAGGCCAGCGACCTCCAGAGAGACGACGGAGAGACTCGCCATCCGATAGACGACTTGAGCTAGGCCAAAAATTCGTGACCCCACACAACAACCTTGATTCATAACAAAGAGAAATCTCCTTATTATTTTTTTCAATTTTTTAAAATGAATTTTTAGGGCGGCTTTATGCAGTTGGGCGCAACTGCCTTATTTCTTCCTGCAAGTGACTTCGGAGGTCAGCCTAAACTTGAACGGGCACGTAGAGTTGATTCTGTGACGGTCACCCATCTAAATTGCTGTTGCTTAACTTCACACGGCACACGGTCGCCCATCCAAGTCTGAGACGCACCCGCCGCTGCTTACCTTCAAAGGGTCTCCCTTCCCCCTGTGCACGCCCCTGCGTCTATAGGCCGCGCGCCGAGCAGCGCAAAGATGACATCCGCCGGCCGGCCATGGCTGGCCATGGCCCGGCTTCCGGCCCGCGGAGGGAGGGAAGTCCATTGGTCCAGCGCGGGGCGCGCGACCAGCGTGAGTGCAAGAGAGAACGGCAGCAGCTGCAGAAGGACGAAGACAAACCGGGATGGCTTCGCACGTCGCTTATCGCGCCGGGAACGTCCAAATATTTATCAACAGAGTTTTAACTACTCAATCGGCCAGCTAGCGGTCAAGGGTCGGACGTGCTCTGTTTCGTTCCTTCCCTCTATACACTACTCCGCTCCAAACCCCGCGTAAAAAGAGCCGCCCCTTCTGCGCCGGGGGAGAGGGGGGAGCGCGAGGCGCGTCAACGGCGGTCAACGGTCGCGGAGGAGGGGGGTGGAGGGGGTCTGCATTGATAGACATGTAGCCCTCATGTGTGCTGTGGCCGCTGTGGCCGTGCGACCAGTGCGCTGCAAAGCGCGCCACCACGCCACGCCACACTGCGCACAAAAGGCCGTTCGCTCGCGAGGGGCGGCACGCGGCACCAGACCGGTGGTGAGTGAAGAGGTGGAGAAAATGCCAAAAATTTTGCAATTAACTGGAGACTGATTTCGGTTTTAAATAATTTGATATGATTTCCCTCTGCACTCTGTGTGAACTGCTCCTTTGTTCTGCCTTGCCCTGGGCCGCCGAAATCAGATCTCAACATAATTCGCTATGATAATCTCTCTGTCCTTTCTCTTGTTTGTGAAGGTGTCTGAATTATGATGACTTCTTTGGGTGTAAGAGTCCTTCTGTGTTTATGCATATTTTTGTGCCCCTGTATTTTTGGCAGCACACTGCAATGCCGGGATGAAAACAACTTACCTGTTGATTGGTAAGGACAAACGATGTCACATTAAATTTAAATTAATACAACTTTTCACAAAGTGAATTTTTAAAAGTTTAATTCCATATTTCTAACAAGGTTTGTGGCAATTAAACTACCTCGCCTCAAAAAGAGTGAAAATGTGAATGTGAAAAATGGTGTGGGCTACATGTTTATTTCATCAACTTCATTAAATAAGAGCTGGACATTATCGTCACTTACTGTTAGTGATCCCAATTCAATTATGGGGAACACGTTGAGACCCTTATATGACGGCCAGGTGTGTATTTTAATGACGCTCTTATTTTATTTACATGCTCTGCTGACCTAATGGTATTTTAACTGTCTGACATGTTCGCAGGCTTCAAAATATGCTCGAATTTTGTACAACGATGAACCACCACATGGTCCAACATCCATGACACTAGGTCACACAAAAGGTGTGGCCATGGGGGATAACGCATCTGGTTTCTGGCTGGTCCATAGTGTTCCACACTACCCGCCAGAAGCTAGTGCAAATGTTTACTCTTACCCTAGAACTGGAATGATTTATGGCCAGAGCTTCCTCTGCATCACTTTACTTCCCAAGGATCTTAACATAATTGGTAATTATTCACCTTTGTCAATTGTAATAGATAACAGTTTCTAATAGCCTGCTTCTACAGAAATTGTTATTTCTTCTACACAAAGTTCTCCAATGGATATGGTGTTCCCCCTCTTCCAGGTTACCAACTCATGTACAATGAGCCATATATTTATGATGCTGAGGTGCCCCAAACTTTGAGTGGTTCTATGCCAAATTTCACTGCAGCTGCAAAGGGAGAACACATTTCATATGCTCCCTGGTTTAATGCAGAGCACTTTTCATCAGTTGATGGTCTACCTTTTACATCTTTTGCAAAATCTAAGAATTTTGGCAAAGGTAGAGTACCTGATGTTGTGATGCCTTACAGGTAGATAGGTATGCTATGGACTAACACATAAAATTTTCAGATTTGTATGCTGATTGGGTAGCTCAGACCCTGAAGACAGACCTGCTTGTTGAAACATGGAACCATGGTCCAGGTGCTAAGATGCAATCAGAATGTGGAAAGCCCTACAAGTAAGTATTGAAGAATATCTCTATTCATTATATAAACCAAACACAGTGGCTAATGCAATTGGGTGGACATTTTTGCCAGGGTGGAAAATGTGGAAAGCATGGATCTTGAAAATTTCTCATTTAAGACCGGTGAAGATCACTCTAAGTGGGCAGTATCATCTAAAGAATACCAAGCATGGATCTGCATTGGTGATATCAACAGAATGGTTTGTTCCATAACCTAATAAAAAACGTAAGTGTTCATAAACTCAAAATGGGCAGTAATTTTTGAATGAATCCCATTGCAGGAGCACCAGAAACAACGAGGAGGTGGAACTGTGTGCTTCCAAAATGCACAACTTTTCCATGCGTACCATGATTCCATTGTCAATCTTGATGTTTGTCCTGCTGGTATGGTGTCCTTTTGAAATGAGTATATTCTTTAGGCTTAATTAGAATATTTTTTATTCCCATTTCAAATAAACTGTACACCTAACTAAACATAAACATCACATAAATAGAAACTTTACATATCTTACACCTTGGCTCTGAGTTTCAAATACATGTTTGTAGAAGAGAACACCCATTAAGGAGAGATAAAGACTCAGACTAATCTGAGAGATTTCTCATTATGTAAATGGAAGTCATAATTAAAAAGAATCTTGAAATTTTTATCATTGAAACATAGTTTGTAGTCAACAAAGGGCCTAAATCACAGCAAGAGTACTTGATGTAACACTACAAACTACATGTAAAAAAAAATCATAAGTCTACAACCTTTGTCCTTCCTTATACATTCAACAGATCTTTAATGAAGTGGATGAAAAAGTACAGTCTAAAATAAAATGGGGTACAGCTGCTTTTGTTGACCCTATAATTCTGAGTTGATTTGTTCTTACAATACTTCAACTGTTAGTGCATGTTCAACAATGAAGTCCTCATTAATCAAATAAAATACGGAATTGAAAGCAGCATATGCATTAACAGATTTAAAACCAAGTGGTGCCTTGGAAAAATAGAGACAGGTACAGAAAATTATGAAGGTAAGGGGTGCTGTACCTGGAAACAGAGTGAAGGATATTTGTTCAAATGGGACCCCTACTTTCATATCCTCTATTGGTAAAACACAAAACAATCCCTGGTTGAAAATATGTAAATTGGAGTCTTGTAAAACCACTTTTTATCAAAATTTTAAGGCAAAATTTTGGTGAAAACAGGAGAGTTATGATCAGATCTTAAAGTGGTTCAGATAAATATATAAGGAAACCCTTAATCCTGCAGATGGTTTTGATGAGAAAGAGTAAAAACCCTTCAAACAAATGGAATTTAGGCACAAACTAAATAATACAAAAATAACATTAGAACAAATGTACATTAATTACATAAATACATACACTAATAAAAAATAATGTTAGAAAAATATTTGTTTCAGTAGCAGTGTAGATTTACTTGCAATCAAGTTGCTGTTACTGTGAATTGCTTCCTTAAAACTAATTATGTACACATCTTGTGTCAAGGCAATGCCCCATGATCTACAGGATTAAATTTCTTTTGTACTTTCAAATTGCTTGCATTGCTATCAGCAAACCAATATTCATACAACTATACCTGTTTTCCTTTCACTAGAAAGCATAAAATTAATGGTATTTGAACCAATTTTACAGTACAAGGTACTTCTCCACAACAAAGATATGCCCTTAAAAGAAACAATGACAATTACAGGATGGAACTTACTGCTAATGAACGGAAACAGCAGACTAACAAGCTATTTCAGAGGACCACTAAGTAAAAAGACACTTTGGGTCAGAAAATAGATATTAAATGGTCATTGCACCCTTCCATTTTGCCGACGCCATTTGCCCTCTTGATTTGAGAGGGCAGTTAAGAGATGAAGGATTGGTAGATATCACTAAAGCACACCACCAAAATTCAATTCACACTAAGCAACCGTTCAAACTTCGGCTCGCCATAGGCGTCCAACCTACGAGACTTGAGTCTCAAACCACACACACTAACTATATCACTGGAAAAAGCAAAATGTGGAAATCTGGCAAAAACCTGGCACCTCTTCTCAGCTTGACTAGCAAACAGTTTCCACGTAAGAAAACTCAGTTAGATGTAGCGGTGTAACGGCTACCTCATATAGAACTTTAAAAAGACGCAAAAAACAAAACAAAGGTGCTTCAACATAGAAGTTTAGCTTTTAAAATCTCATAAACTGCTTTTCGTCTGAAGTAAGGCATGTTCTCTTGAGTAAAAGTGATAGCAGCTCCTCTGCTGATGTATTCTGCATACATGCAGGCAAACATGCCACAGTCACTTCCATTGTTCTGTTGAGGAATATCCTGAAACATAAACAAATGTATCAAAACACCCAAATTTGACTCATCCACTTAAAAAACATATCAAAATCTACCTCTGCGTGTTCTTTAACCCAGCCAGTGGCATCAAATGGTTGCTTCTTTTTATCTAAACTTTCCTTATGCAAATAATTCATTAGTGCCTGAAATAAATTTAAAAAATGACAGTATAATCCAGTCATAAAAAGCAAATCAATAAAATGAAAAAATTAAATTACAAAGAGAAAGGCAACTTACATCCATACACTGAGGGAATCGACCATCCATACTGTCATAATAACGAATAACTTTTTCTTTCATATCTATAATTGCCATGCACCAATGCATTCCTCTATGTACCGGTACTAGGAGATAGTCATGGGCAAAAATGTCAACCTACAAACACAAGTCAATATAAGAAAATAAAAAATGTATTTAACCCTGTCATACACCTAGTAGAATGTGTTGTTTCATCCTTAGGGTTTGTTTCTTCAAAACTTGCCTTTTTTGTCCAACGTTTTAAAGAGTCATATCCTGTGCTAATAAGTTTGGGGAAGAAAAATGTGTTGAAAGCATGGACTGATGGGTAATTATCTGCTTTGCCTCTTTCGATGATCATATTCATGTAAAAGTTAATTACCTAGCAGCAGAAAGAAATAATTAATGGAGGAACATTCTTTTCATACCATCACACAATAAGGCAAAGGAAAGATAAAAAATAAGACTAACTTCATCATTCAACCATGCCAAATCCTTGAGGGTCCGCATATCTCTCCCTTTAATTGTAAGATTGAAAGCACTAACAAGAACAGCATCTGGAGGAGCTGCTAATGCTTTGTTGATTTCCGCCTTAAAAGAAAGATAAGAATAACTATTGGCTCCCTAGTCGATTAAAGGCACAATTTGAGTAAAGAGCTTCACTTACATTCATAGCATCTGTTAGCTCAGGTAGAGGTGCAACTTCTTCTTCTTCTACCTCTATTGTGGGTTCTTCTACAACCCTCAAGAAAGAATTGATTTGGTCAACCAATTCATGCTCGACTTGTTTTTCACGGTCTATACGGGCAAGCCGATTACGCTCTTCAAGTAGTTTACTGGCTTTCTCCTCTAGTTTAACCTGAGCCATTCTTTCATTTTGCAGCTTTTCATATTTTTGAAGTCTGAAACCAATCATGAATTGAAGGACAAATAAAGGAGTGTTGAATAGTTGCCAAGTCCCAAGTAAGACAGAGAAAAGGAAAAGGAAAGAGAATATAAGCCAACTACTCACAATTCTTCCACTGGTGCGTATGACTCAGATACCCTAGGGACTGATGTGTGAACTTCTCCCAGGTACTGCAGGTCTGTATCATCACTCTGACGAGATGCTGTAGATACAAAGCGACACATGAAAAGAAGTGACAATATGAACAAGACAGTACTATAACACAACAGACAGACAACACTGTTTACCGGATGTAGAGGGTTCATTAATATGCCTGCGTTCAACAGATACATTGATACGCTCAGATGGAAGAGCATCTTTAGATGATAAAGATGTGTTTAAAGCCCCAGGAAATCTGGATGGTCTAGAACTGAATGGTAATGAATTAGCATTTTTTTAAATCAACACTAAAATAGAAGTTTATGACCTGTAATACTTACAAAAGACCAGCCCAGCGTTGAGAGCCACCAAAATCTTTGTCAGCACTTTTATGACCTTCAAACAAACAAAACCCAAAAAAATGAGGAAAAACTAAATATAACTTATTTAAGAATAATGACAGAAAATGCTTCAGGCACATTTAAGAAGCCTCAAGTTAAAATTTACACACAAAAAAAAAGAAAAAATAAAGAGGGGAACTTACTAGTGGGGGACAAAGCTCCTTGATGTTGCGGAAGTAACCTGACAATAAAACAAGATGGTCAAGAAAAAAGCAGAAACAGATTTAAACTAATTGAGTTACTGTGAAAAGAACATAGAACCATAATTTACCTATCAGCACCATAGGAAGACTTAAAGACTTTATTATAAATTTGATATTCTTCAGCGCGTTTCATCTAAAAGAGCAAGCAAAAGGCAAACGTCAGAAAGGATTCATAAATACAACCTCACAAGGTGGATGACAAAAACATTGGACCAGGGTGTATCTTACATGAAGAAGTGTGTTATTTTTTCGACTGGAGTTGGAATCAACAGACAATATTGAACTTTGAGTCCTGTACTGACATGATTCAATGCCATTTGACATACCTGAAAATATTATGAAACAGAGTTAGATAAGAACACACTTCACCAGAAAACAAAATGTTTATGGGAATTTCCTGAGAGGCTTACTTGGTGACTGCACAATTTCTTGTCGCTCAGGAGAGCGAACTAGGGACCTGCGGCTTGTGAATAGAATGGGGGTTGATGAAGCTTGCACACACGGATCAATTGCCTATTTTAAGAGACATGTAGTTAAGATCAATACTGAACATGGCTTTCAATCAAAGAAGGTGAATACTTTATTTCCCTACCTTGAATGGTTTTCTTTGAAGTGATTTATGGGGGCCATGTCCCTCTTTAGACAAAGATAAGCGTTCTTTCAAAATTTGAACTTCATTGTCATTAACCTTTTTCTTTGACTCTAAGGGACGATAGACTTCAATTACTTCAGGACTTTTCCTGAGTTGAGGGGATCTATAAGTCTCAACCACTTCGGCAGTTTTCTTCTTGAATGATTTTCGAGATGGTGGGAATATTTCTTCAATTTCATCATCTGAACTTCTGGCAGCACTTTTGTAACCAGATGTACTTCCCATGTTTAAACTATTTCTGTCTTTCCTGAAGAAAGTGTTGCTTGGGATGTTTTCTTCAAGGACTTGAACTTCTTCCACGTAGCGTGCTGTACCAGAATTGCTCACAGGATTGTGATGTGACAAATACTGTACATGGTTCTCTTTACCATTTAGGCCCCACTTCAAAATACGAACTGAGCCAATTTTTTTCACTTGATTGACAGGCAGAAACTGAAAATTTCAAGACACATATGTAATAGAAAGATAAAAGAAGGCAAGCTCATAAGTAAAGTCGTTATAATTAAACCAACGTACATCAGTTTCAATCCGACTGGTTCGGGGATAATACTCAGTCACATGTCTGCGATTATCATCTTCTAAAATATTGAACATAGGATCAAATCAGTTTCAGCGGCAGCCATGACAAATAAGCCAAAGAAATCTTCAAATGACAACAACTCACCAATCAAAGCATCATGTTCATTACGTCTTTTTTTGCTGTCTTGGCTGGGAAGATCCTCTCCCCTGCAACAGACAGAGTCTCAGATCAGCCAAATGTAATTTTCACAAAATACAAGCAGCAGTAAAACTGGGGAACTATTTCAAACGGATTCCACGCAAATAAACGATGGATGAAAGTAATGTCACAAATAAAGAGAATGATAGGTTATGATCCCGTAGAGACGCGCTTAAAAATGAAACAAGACGCTCATCTCAGTTTGCGCCAAGACACAAAACAAGAAAGTATGGCTTAATAAACTAGAACAGCAAGACAGGTGAGTGCTCTAAATCATAGTTGGGATTCTTAAACATTTAGTAAGTTACCTTCGCTTCTTGCTAGGTTGGGCAGAACTACCAGAGCCGCCGGTAATATACTCAAAAAAGGTATGGAAGAAACCTGCGAGACCTCCCATATTTGACGTGGTCAGAAGTTAAAACTGTACTAAGCATGGCATACACGAAACAGCATTTGTGTACAAACTATTTGGACACAACCAAGCATGAAAGTGAGTCAAGCCGCCTTGGTACGATCAGCTTTAAAGAACAACAAAAGGAGGAATATGATCAAACACACCGCCGCTTAAGGAGGGAGCGGAGGGATTATTCACGTAAAACCTTGGTAAAACGTGTACCTGCTGACATTTCCCGACGCAACAAGGAAATTAAGCTTGACCAGGTTCCCACGCCCCCGCACCCTAGGCAACTCTAGAACTCTAACATCGAACGCTCGCCTGTTCAAGCGATTTGGGGGGGAGATTTAAAGTAGTTCGCGAGAAGAGCATCCCCGCATTTCGCAATTTATCTCTGCTATTGCACGCGAAGCTTTAAGACCAATTGGTGTCCCCTAGATAATTTGGAGAATGAACCATGAATGAACGGCCGCAACTTTGAATTTAAATCAGTCAGCGAACAATCGGGGCCCAAAGCCACTTCTCTCTGTAAAGCTGTAAAATTGTGATCATTTTTGTTCAGTAGTATGCTGTGCTGACGTTTGGTTGTGGGAAACGAAAGAGTAAATAAATAATGCATTTGGTTTATTTTGTAAAAATAAAATAAATGTATATACACAATTACTGATAGTTCACCAGTCACTCACTTACAAACTAGCGCGTCATCTCAGTCGCAGGCCCACCCTTCGTTGCGTCCGCACCGCTTACCACGGCCTGAGTCTCTCTAACCACCGATATAAAACGAAGGCGCCTCTACATTCCAAACACAGCTTCGTCGCCCTGCCCCTCTCTCAGCACAGTGGGCCAGAAGCCCGGCGCAGGCGGCCGAAACTCTCGACGCGTTTTGAGCTCCAGAGTCGCTACATGGCACTCAACACCCGTCCGGTATTTTGACCGCCTCCACCGGCCTTCTGGCCCGCTGTGCGACGGAAGGTGGACGCAATGCAGGCTAGCGCGGGCAGTAGCCGGGGCCGTTGGCGGGCGACGCCGGGACGCCCCTCCGGCGGAGGCGGCAGACCAGCTCCTCGAGGCGGCGTCCGGCCGCGGCGGTGTCCCGCGTCGTCCGCGGCGACCAGAGGCGCTCGGCCACGGCGGCGGCGCGCGGCCACACCCGCGGGTGCACGTTGGTCGCGTCCGCCATCTCGCCCCACATGCACACCTCGCCGCCCTCCACCAGGCGCAGCTGGTCCGGCGTGCCGGGGAAGTTCTGCGGGTCGATGCGGTACATGGCCTCCCAGCTCGTCTGCAGGTGGTCCAGGTACCAGGTCTCGGACAGCAGCGCGCGGAAGCCCCGCCGGGTGATCTGCAACCAACACTCCGTGACAGACTGCACAGCGTTGCCACCGCCGGGTGATCTGCAACCAACACTCCGTGACAGACAGCACAGCGTTGCCACCGCCGGGTGATCTGCAACCAACACTCCGTGACAGACTGCACAGCGTTGCCACCCGCCCGTGGCCCGCCTCACAGTGCAGCCTGCCAAAACTGTTGACGCGTTTTGAGCTCCGCTGAATAGGACTCGAAACCGAACGCGCGACCGTGACCCCACCAATAAAGTTCCCGTTCGGACAGCGACCCACTGGTGGGGTCACACGTTCGGTTCGAGTCCCATTTAGCGACTCTGGAGCTCAAAACCCGTCCGGGATTTTGACCGCCCCCACCGGTCTCCTGGCCCACTGTGCGCATAGTGAGCGCGGCGCGCTACCTTGTTGATGAGGTCCATGGCGTCGCCCAGCCAGACGTGCACGATGACTTCATCCGGGCCGAAGTCACCGTTCTCCCAGGCCTCCTGCCACACGACGGGCGTGCGGTTCAGGCGCCGCACTTCGAGCGCTAGCCAGCGCAGGTACTCGGACTGCAGGCGGCGGTAGTCGCCGCTGATGCCGCGGTTCTCCATGTACGCCCTCACGCCGGGGTCGCTGTTCCTGGAAGGAAGCGAACAATCAACCGTCAAAACGAGTCAACTCACGCCGCGGGGCGTCCCCCTCGCTCCACCCTGTAGGACCTCCCCTCCCCTCTCTCTCACTCTTGATTCCACCCTTGATCGGCCGAAGCGTTTAACTTCTCTGACACATTCAGAATTCACGAGGAGACGGGCAGAGAAAGTTTTCACAACTATTGCCTGTCCCCCTTCCTTCCCCTATCCGCTTTTCAATGGACCCCCCCCCCCCCCACTTCGGTCCCCTCTTATCTCCCAGTACTTCCGACGAACCAACTAACTCAATGGACAACCCCAATTTGGCGCCCCCTGAGGTGCGCGACGGCGGCGAGGGGGCAGCGCAGCGTGACCCGCGGCGGGCTGGTTGCCGACCTTTGAAAGGCTAAAGGCGCGGCCAGTCCCGCTCAGGAGCAATCGAGTAATTACTGAGTAATGGCCGGCCTGCGGGACCCAGGGTCGAAGGGAGGTCGCACAGCGGGTCAAAAGATCGTTTAGGCGGTCAAAATTTTGGCCGCCTGCACTGGCCTTCTGGCCCACTGTGTCCGTGGCCTGCCGCTGACGTCGCCGCGCCGCCCTTCCGTGTGTGCTGTGACCTGGGGCCGCCGGGGCGACGAGCACGCGAGTCCCACAGGGGCGCGTCTGCGAGGCCGAGTCCGCCTCGTCGCTCTGTCTCTCTCGCGCCCGCACGAGGAGCCCCACGAGTGCGAAAGAGACAGGGAGGGGGTGGGGAGGGGGAGAAAGGGGGCGAGGAAAGCACTGTTTGAATCGGCCTGCCGTCGATTAGCCAGCCAACCCCACGTGGGCCGCGCCGGCCGCCGCCCCGAAAGCACGGCAGTAGCAGCCGCAGTGGCAGCCGCAGCATGGGGATGGCCGCGGGCAGCGCATGGGAATGCAGCTAGGCACCGACACACAGTGGGTCAGAAGACCGTTGAGGCGGCCAAAATTCTAGACGCGTTTTGAGCTCCAGAGTCGCTAAACGGGACTCGAATCGAACGTGTGACCCCACCAATCGATTCCTCGTTTGGAGAGCAATCCATAGGTGGGGTCAAACGTTCGATTCGAGTCCCGTTTAGCGACTCTGGAGCTCAAAACGCGTCTAGACCTTTGGCCGCCGCAACGGTCTTCTGACCTACTGTGCGACAGGGCGGCCGTGGCGGTCCGCGTCGCGCTGCTGCTGAGCGTCGCCGTCGTCGCCGTCGTCGCCGCCGTGCCGCCGCCGCCCGTCCTCACCGCGCACCACGGCCTCGGCCAGCTGGCGGCCTGCCTCGCGGACCTGCAGCGCCGATACTTCCCCTCCAGCGGCCAGGTCACCGTGGTCGCGCTGCCGCCGCTCGAGGCCCGCGACGTGCTGGACGCGCTGCGGGGCATGACGGCGCCGCGGTGCGTCTTCCAGGCCGACGACGTGGTGGCCGGGCTGGTCACCCTGGACGCCAACAACTTCCTCACCGACCTCTACGTCGTGATGGCGGACACAGTGTGAGGGGCCCTGGCGGCAGGCCAGTAGTTCCATTCCGTTTACCGGCGGCATATGTCTCACACTGTCAGGGCGTGCCGTCCGGGTGCGAGGGAGACGCAGGGACGAAGCCCACTGTTTGGAATGGAGCCGCTGACGCCGGCGTGATAGATGGCGGTCGTCACTGTTAGAGACTCAGAAGGGCTTATGCTATGCGCGCTTGGTTGCCAACATGGGCGCCACGTCGAGCAGACTGTCAACCGTGATCCTTTGTCCTCCTGCTCGTGACGTTGGGCTGGTGTAATTCCCCTTGCACTCCTACAGAGTGAAGTCCTATCAGACTGAGTAGTCCTCTCGTAATAATTATTTAACCCTGAACCAAACCATGCAGTCACGTGGACACTTTGCCTTCCCGCTTGCAGGAGCGAGGAGCCGATGCGGTCCGTGCTGCAAGCCCTGCCCCAGCACGCGGACACGGCCGTGGTGGTGGCGGTGAGGGGCCCGACCGGCGTCGGGGCCGAGGCCGACGTGGCGGCCGTGGTCGTGGCGGCGCTGTGGCGCCAGCGCCTCACCAACGCCCTGGTGCTGGTGGCGGGCGCGGACGAGCGGGGCGTGGCCGTCGTCACGGTCTTCTCGTTCGAGGCGTTCGCGCGGTGCCGCGACGCGGGCCCCGCGGTGCGGCTGGCGGTCTGGTCGCGCGGCGGCTGGCGGCAGGGCAGCTCCGCGGCGCTGTTCCCCCGCAACGCCGCGCTCCGCCTGGACGGCTGCGAGGTGCGCGTCGTCGCGGCCGAGATGCCCTGGGCCGTGGTGGTCCCCGGCGACAACCTCACCGCGGCGGAGGGCGTCACCATCAACATGCTGCACGCGGTGGCCGGCGCGCTCGGCTTCTCCATGCGGCTGCAGAGCGCCGAGGACGGCCTGCTGTGGGGGTGGGCCTACCCCAACGGCACCGGCACCGGCATGCTCGGTGACGTCATGTCCGACGTGGCCGACATCGCGGCCGGCGACTACCTGCCCATCGCGGGCCGCAGCCAGCTGCTGGACATGTCCCTCGCCACGTATTGGACGTGCATCGCCTGCGCCGTGCCCGTCAAGGCGGGCAGCTGACCCTCCCGCTACCGCAACCTGGTCCGCGAGTTCTCGCCGTCCATGTGGGCCGCGGTCCTGGTGGCGGTGGCGGTGTGCAGCGTGGTGGCGTGGGTGCTGGCGGCTAGGCCGCCGGTGGGGCCGCGCGCCAGGGGCCGCTTCGCGCGGTACGCCTTCATGAGCGCCTTCGCCCTGGCCACCCTCATCGCCGTGCCCCGGCCCAGGGTACCGCGCCTCGGGCCGCTACGCGCCTTCCTGGCCACGTGGTTCTTCTTCGCGCTCATCTTGACGACGGCGTACATCGCCTCGCTGCGGCTCCTGCTGGACGATCCCTGGGGGCCCACGGAGATCAACACGCTGCAGGGCACCCTGGACGCGGGCCTCGGCCTCGTCATGCACCCCAACCTGTTCCCGGCCATGCAGGCGCTCGCCGCCACCAACAGCACCATCGCGGAGCTGGCCAGCCACGTGCAGTTGATGGTCAGTATCGGCCCCATGAGTGCAGGAGAGACAGAGCGACCAAAGACCACCAAAGAATCTCGGAATCAGTCTGCTGAAGGGCGGTTTGTCGATCAATCTCTTTCGCACCAACGAAAGGTCACGTGGGAAAAATTCGAAGGAGATCGATTCTAAACGGTACGGGAAAAACTCTGCCTCTGTTCCCCAGGAGTCGGCCGAGACCATGGTGGTGCAGATCGTCGGCACGGAGCGGCGCGCGGCCACCATCGGCTCAATGAGCTCGATCCGGTTCTACGCAGCCCAGCTGAGGCGCAAAACGCGGCGCGCGGTAGGGAAAGGGGGCAGCTCGGCCCCACTCAGTGGACCAGAAGACCGTTGAGGCGGCCAAAATTCTACACGCGTTTTGAGCTCCACAGCCGCTTGACAGGACTCGAACCGAACGTGTGACCCCAACAATGGATTGCTCTCCGAACGAGGAATCCATTGGTGGGGTCACACGTTTGGTTCGAGTCCTGTTTAGCGACTCTGAAGCTCGAAACGCGTCTAGAGTTTTGGCCGCCTGCGCCGGTCTTCTGACCCACTAGCGCCCGGTCGGGAGGCATGCCCGCCACACGGCCGTGTACCGCGGGTCAGCCTACCCGGCACATTGCAGGCGCTGTGGTAGGGCCCGGCTGGGGGGCAGGCCCGCTACGCGCCCTTGTGCCGCGGGTCTGCCTACCCCAGCCGCTGCAGGCGCGCGCGCGCGCTCTGTCTCTGCCGTCACAGGTGATCCACGTGCTGCCCAACTTCTGCCTGATGCACATGCCGATCTCGCCGCTGGTGCTGCGCAAGGGCTCCCCGGTGACGCCGCACGTGGACCGTCTCGTCCAGCGCATGCTGCAGGCCGGCCTCATCTCGCACTGGTCCAACAAGTGAGTCTGCACACTAAAATCTTGTGGAGTTTTTAATGCATAATTATGCATGCACAGAAACGTACGTAGGGTGTGTATAATATTATGCATCACTGTGTACATTTTATGCCAGAAGATGCACAAAATGTACACAATGATGCATAATATTATACACACCTTACGTATGTATCTGTGCATGCATAACTATGCATAAAAAGTGCATAATTATGCATTAAAAAAGTCCACAAGAGTTTAGTGTGTGATGCTCCAGTGGCGGATCCAGATGCGGCCTTAGGAGGGGGGCAAAGAAGCACTTTTTGCCTATTTACAGCGGCAATGCAGCACTTTTGCCTACCTTTCAGGCGGCTATCTAGGTGTGTTTTTTTAGTGTGTGTTTTGTTTTTTTTTGTTTTGGGGGGGGGAGCAAAACCCGTATCCGCGCCTGTGATGCTCCACGCGCAGGGTGATTCTGACCAGTGCCACCGCCGCTCCGGCCCCCGACGGGGCGTTCCGCAGGGGTGCAGGGGAGACAGAGCGGAGCGAGTAGAGATCGGACAGGAGTCAGCCTGCCGGGTTGGCATCTGCGCGGTCAAGGACACAGTGCGGCCTGCAGGTACGAGTCAGCGGTGGCGCGGCGGAATCGGCGGCGCCGCTCCGACGAGGACGACAGCCCCGTGGTGCTGGGGATGGCCAACCTGGCCGCCGTGTTCATGCTGCTGTCCGCGGGCCTGCAGCTGGCCGTCGTCTCCTTCCTCGTTGAGCTGCTCGCCTCCCGCGCCCGGCACCGCATCAACGCCGTCCAGGACGGCGCCCTCGGACGCGGCTACTCGCGCCGACAGCGCCCCCGCGGTCCGCGCCACCCCGCTCGCGGCGGCTCGGTCGGCGCGGCGGCGAGCCTCAAGGCGGGCCCGCTCCTGGAGTACCTCAGGTATGACGTCATGCGACGCGCGATGAGTCCCCAGGGCCGCGGCCACCACATCATCGATCAGGTCCCGGACACCACTTGACGCCACGCGACGGCCACCCGTCCCCGAGGAGGCACCGACGCTGTGCTGTGACGCCTGGTTGGCCAGGTCGGGCTGCCCCGGCCCCGGGCCTCCGGGCCAACAGAGCGGAACATGACACTAACCAGCAGAACTCGGGGACCTCGTCGCCGCCGAGGTGCAGCATGGGGTCCGGGAAGGCGGCCGCCACCTCGCCGAACAGCTGCTTCAGGAACTCGCGGTTCTTGGGCTTGGTGGGGTCGATGTTGGCGAAGGTGCCGTCGGGCCGGCCGGCCGCGTCATGGCACGCGGCGAGCAGGCCGGGCCGACCCTCGCCCCAGGACCGGGTGTGGCCTGGCGGGGCAGAGCGTTAGCGAGACACAGTACGTTGGGGCGGCGGGGTAGACTTGGGAAGGCTGATCCCGGTCAGTGCTGTCGTCGCCGTGTCTCGACTGTTATTCAACGAATGTGACGTCAGATTCTGTCGAATGTGAATTTAGTCACGTTCGTTTGAATTATGACGTCACGTTCGTTTGAATGTTGACGCACGTTCAAACGAATGTGACACCCCAATTTAACGGCCGTGTCACGTTCAAACGACCCAGGAGTGCGAGAGACACGGCAAGGCGGGCACTGTTCGGAATGGCCGTTAAGCCTGCCTGCACTGAGAAAACCTCACAAACTATTTCAGTCCTTACAAAGAAAAGTAGCTTGTTATAACAAAGTATTTTGAGCATGCACAAGCTTACAAAGAAAATACTTCGTAATTTACAAACCATTTCTTCGTAACAAACTAGATAGTTTGCACCTTACATATGCTCAAAATACTCCGTAAGGCTTTAAGGGTGTACCCGGCGTGTCGAACTCGGCGAGGACGCGGATGCCGCGCAGGCGGGCGTACTCGATGATGTCCCGGACGTTCTCCGGGCTGTACGTCAGCGCGGGGTCGTAGGCACCGTTCTCACTGGAGGGGCAAGGCAAAGCGCCGTGTTAGTTGGTGCACAGTCGGGGTCATCGGTTTAGGTAAGGCCGTGAGGCAGTAAGGACCGACGCGACCGACCGACACACAGCAGTCCATCACTGTAAACGTGGCTCCACCGCAGTATCGCCCTCCTTCTCAAACCCTGATTTTGGACGAGGCGAGAGGCAACCGCACCTACCTGAGCTCGGGGAAGAGGGAGCTCTGCCACGGGAAGGACTGGTCGTCGACGATGTGCCAGTGCAGCACGTTCATCTTGACGGCCTCCATGGCGTCCAGCTCCAGCTTGATGTCGTCCACGGGCAGGAAGTGGCGGGACGTGTCCAGCAGCAGGCCGCGGTGCGGGAACCGGGGGGCGTCGTCCACCTCGGTCACGTTCACCAGCAGCTGCCCGCCAGCAGCAGCGCGCCCGGAAAACACGAAAAAGACGGCGTGAAGCGGAGCGTCAAGGGAGAGGGTGCACTCTCAGACTCGTACTGATTTTTTTGTTTAATAACGTATTGACGTTTGCGCGCATTAATGAGCTTATTAACATTTTTATTTGTAACAGTAACATTATTATCAATTTTGTCTTGACAAATCTGTTAAGCTTCTCAACGAAATCCTATTAACGTGCACAAACGTCGATGATTATTAATAATATGTCTATTGAAGGATGAGAGTGTGGGAAAAGGGGGGGGGGACCGGCATCTCGGCTGTTCGCAAGGTTTGTGAAGCGAGAGATTCGAATCCAGCGATAAATAGACGCATGTCTACAGCAGAAGAAGGGGGACGAGAAGCGTCGGAAACAGTCCCAGAAATCGGCGAAAACGGAGAGATTGCTAAAAAAAAAAACATGGTTTCCATTCCAGGCCTGGCGACGTGATCCTCCGCAGGAAGCACAAGAGGGCTGCTCCGCTGCTGCTGCGCTGGCCCGCCACACAGTGGGCCAGGGTATCCACTCACCGTGGCGCCGTCCTCGCTGGAGCTGAGCAGCTGCACGAAGGACTCCAGCCCCCGCAGCGCGCCCCACACGCTGCGGGCCCTGAGCCTGGACGCGCCCGGGACGGTGTCGTCCACCACCAAGTGGTCTGCGGCCGAACAGAGAACACAATCAGGACGGACTCCCTGACTCAACGAAAGCGCGTCTTCCATCGGTGTGTTAAGAGTATTAACAATTTACAGGCGGAGAGCACTGTAAATTGGTAGCCCATCAGGTGACTTTAGTGCACAACGGAGGGGATGGTGAGGGGGTGGGGGTTCGCCCCCCGATCGCTCTCCTCGTGCATTTGCCGCGCGCGGTGAGGCCCCGCGCGGGACCACATAACCATGGCATAATCCCCGCGCGAGCGGGAGCATTTTATCCACCTCAACGGTCTTCTGGCCCACTGTGCTGCGGCTGCAATGAGAGTGTCACGCGAGGCGCCGCGCCACCGCAAAACGAACAAAGAGTCGCCGGAACAGAGAGTGAGACAGAGAGAGGAGAGGGTCACAAAAGGACGTACAGGACTCGTCCATGGCGGGCGAGGGCCAGTCCTCGCAGTCCTCCACCTGGACCTGCAGGGAGCGCAGGTAGCCCCGGAAGAGCGGGTCGGTGCGCCACGCGCGCGCCCAGCCGTTGCGCTCGGCGCGCGTCCTGGAGGCCCTGGCCGCCCTGGACGGCGGCGCCACCGCGGCCTCCGTCTGCACCACGCGCAGGTAGCGCGTCGTGGCGGTCTCCAGCAGCGCGCACCGCTGGCCGGTCACCTGCGCAAACCAAAAAATTAAAACATTAAAAACCTAACCTATTTGGATCGAATTTCTCCTAGGTAGTACGTAGTCGTCGTAGTATGAGCTTTTTTCAGTGATTGTATTTGAAATTATATGAAATCGCGAAACCAGGCCGAACTTGAGCCGAAAGCCGCACACAAAATTTATGTGTGTACTCATTCAAGTACACACTTCTAGGTGCGTGCTTAGGCAAGTACACACCTCGAAGTGCATGCTTGTAAGCACGCACCTAGAAGTGTGTACTGAGTGCACACATAGATTTTGTGTGCGGACAGGCCGAGCGGTCGTGCTGGGCGCAGTCGGTACGAGTCGAGTAGGCAAGTCGAGGCGAGTCCTTGCCAGCGGGCCGAGCCGAACGCCGCGCCGCGCTAGGGGCCCGCGGAAGTGGGAGGGGGAGATGCACTACTGTCCCTCGCGGGCTGTACGGGGGGAGTGCGTGTGAATGCTCCGCGCAGACTGCGCGCCACTCACGCACCATCCCGCCCCAGCATAGTATAATCAGGATACGCGCTTGGTCTCCGGACTCGAGAGTAAAAGCTAGCTGACACCTTTGTGTGTCTTACATCTGTAGGTATGTTTTCAAAGTGTAAAGGTATCATCTGCTAAAAATAAAAATCAGCCGCTCACTCTACCGGCACGAGAGTACAAGCATTATAATACATTTATAACTTTAATTTTTGTTTTTGTTTCTATTTTTGCATAAATGTATCATCTGCTAAAAATTAATATAATCGGCGTCACACAGAGATAAGGTAGATATTGCTTTCTTCTTTTTTTTGGGGGGGGGGGGGGGCTTTTAGGGTGCTGAGGGCCACTGGCTTATCTTCCCGACGGGGCCAAATTCCCCCAGTCCGGCCCTGCCCCCAGTGTAAGTCCGTCATGTGCGGAAGAGTGGGCGTGCCGGACAGGAGCGCCATTTGTTATACGCTCATGTACTCTGACGACAATGTAAATATATTTTTTCTACTGGATTATTTTTTCCCCTTTTCGCTCTCCCCGGTCCTTTCCGGCGCCAGGAGAGGCGCACGACCTCTGCGGCGTGCAACCGGATTACAGATTACAGATTACTGTAATCCGGTGGTGTGCAGTTGGGGCGGGTTGGGTTGCGGGTCGGTCAGGTCTTGTCATTGAGGCTCAGGGCTAGGCGGGCGGGAAGAGAACAGGAAGGGAGGGGCAGTGGGAGGCGGGGGGGGAGGGGTCACATCGCACATTGACCGCGTATGCCGCAGCCGGGCCGCACGTCCATACAGAGGGCTCCGGACAGCGCCTGCGTCTCTCTCGCACATCGGCGCGCCCTGCGAGTGCGAGAGAGACGGAGCGACGAGAGGGCGACCCTACTGAACCGACCTGCAGGGGGACACAAGCAGGGGCCAACCTGCCTGCAGCCCGTGCCGCGCCGCGTCGCGCGACACAGTGGGCGGCACTGGCCCACAAACCTTAATTCCCGCCTTCATTCCTCTTTCCATCCATCCATCCATCCATTTGACTCATTCTCGTTTCCCCTATCTCTGCACTGCCACGTGCCTGGCCTGGCCTGCCTGCCGTGTGCCCGTGCTGATGAGCCAGGCGCGGCGCGGCGCGTGTAAGGATGTCACGGCCGGTTCAAGAGCAATATGCTCTAAATAGACACGCTGCTGGAAGGCGATGCCGCCACGCGTCGTGCGCCGGCCGGCCGGGACTGCCGAGGAAGAGGAACCTGCGCCGCGGAGCTGCCGCCCCAAACCAACCCCCTCGTTACGCCTTCACACCTGCCCACCCACGCAGTGTCGCCCAAGGCGCGCGCGGCTGCAGGGGTGTGCACAGCCTCTTGTGTCGGCAGGGGCGATTGAGCGTCGAGGGGGGAGGGGGGGGGGGTTAGAAAAACACCGACAGGGACAAGCAGTTCAAAATGCCAACTAATGTACCATGCATTTATAGAGAGCAAATATTAAACCAATAAGATGAAATTACAATTTTTAGAACGATTGTTTGTTTGTTTGTTTGTTTGCGCGTTGTTCACCCGTTCATCCCAGCCAGTGCGTCCAGATCAACATTGCTTTTTCAGCCATTTGGGGCCTTTAAGGGGAGGGGGTTCCCCCTTGTGCACGCCCCTGCGCAGCTGCTTCCTTTATATCTTTTGCCAACGGTCCGACGCAGCTGTCCACATCGAAGATAAGCAGGGAATGGCACTATCGAACCAGAGCGTTTAAAACGACAGTAGGCGGCCGCGTCATCGCTTTGGTGAGATAGACGCCTCACGGCACAATGCTGTATCAAAGTCGTGAAAAAGTGGGCATCGCGTCGGCCGGAACCGTTGCTGCCTGCTGCCCCCTAATGTCGTCCACTCACCGCCGCCGCCAATATTTGTGCGATGTGTTTGTCTGAGATTGCATGTCCCCGTCCCACTGTGTGCGTGCGTGGGTGCGTGTGTGTGTGTGTGTGTGTGTGTGTGTGTGTGTGTGTGTGTGTGTGTGCGCGTGCGTGCGCGCGCGCAGCTCAGTCCTCGCTCGTCTTGCCGTTGTCGCGGCTCTGGCGAAACAAATGTGTCTGCGAGACGACGACGATGACAGCGAGCGCGCCGTGTTGCATAAATGTCGCCGCACGCACGCACACACTCCCACTCCCACCCACCCACCTACCCACCCACCCACCCACACACACACACACACACACACACACACACACACACACACACACACACACACACACACACACACACACACACACACACACACACACACTCACACTCACAGTTGGTGGAAACAACATATACAGCTTTTCCGCTCTGCCGTGACACATCGACGGCGAGGACGATATCGTCGCCGTGCTACACTCTAAATTGGGCATGCCCTGAAACTGGGCGCCTTTGTCGCCTGCCCCACTTTTTAGGGAGCTTATGGCGCCCAGTTTCTGGGCACCTTTGTCACCTAGTCTCAGGGTCCTCAAATCGTCCCACAAATAGCCCTCTCCTATGATGGAGCATGCATAGGGGCATCCAAAGTGCCTACTCTCTGGGCAACCAAGGTGCCCAGTTTTGGGACACCTTTGGCGCTGCCAAGCCATGGGTGAAGGCGAGTTGCTCGATGATTTGTGGACCCTGAGATTCTGCGACAAAGATGCCCAGAAACTGGGCGCCATAGCACCCTAAAAAGTGGGGCAGTCGGGCGACAAAGGCGCCCAGCGTCAGGGCATGTCCAGTTTAGAGTATATCCGCGTCCGCGGACTAGCCCACTGCGATGTGGGCCGGACCCACCTGGAAGTAGAAGGACAGCGGGCGCAGCAGGTAGAAGCCCGGAGTCCTCCGGACGGCGGCGGGCTGGGGCCACACCTCGCCCCTGGTGGCGCGCACCTTGGGGCCCGGCGGCACGGGCGGCCAGGCCGCGGCCAGCCCCACGGCCAGCACCGCCGCCACGGCGAGCAGGGACGCCGCGCGCGCGGCCGCCATCACCCTGGTCGCGCGGCTGATGGCGCTGCCGGCTGCCGGGTCGGGGGCGTCAGCTGCACAGAGAAGCACAGCGACTCACACACGTGAAGATGTACATCGTAGCTGTATCTAGTTAAGAATTCGAATCCGTCAGCGGATCGGTTTTGCTTTCCAAGAGGCCCCGCGGATCGTCGGCGGATCGGTTTTGCTTTCCAAGAGGCCCCGCGGATCGTCGGCGGATCGGTTTTGCTTTCCAAGAGGCTCCGCGGATCGTCGGCGGATCGGTTTTGCTTTCCAAGAGGCCCCGCGGATCGTCGGCGGATCGGTTTTGCTTTCCAAGAGGCCCCGCGGATCGTCGGCGGATCGGTTTTGCTTTGCAAGAGGCCCCGCGGATCGTCGGCGGATCGGTTTTGCTTTCCAAGAGGCCCCGCGGATCGTCGGCGGAACCGTAACTTTGGTGCCCGTGACCAAAATGTGTTTCATCAGTCCAACCTTAACACAGGCACTAAAGTTCCTGACGTGAAACAAATCTCTCAGTGTGACGTCATATCTAGTCAAACATTATTTACAGTGACAATGACTACCTTTTGCCTGGTAGACACACGCGCACGGCACACTGCAGGTGGCGCCACCGTGCGTGGCCCGAGTGACCCGCGCCACCGGCACGCAAGGCCTGCATTACGGGGGTGGCCGGCCGGGCTGACTCCAAACGGCGCGCTGTCCGAGGAGTCCACCACTCTGGTAATCGTGTGTACACTTTGTCCAGAAATCAGTGGTAATCACATGCCAAAATTGGAAATTTTCGCTATGTTTACCGGCTTTTGTTTTTTTTTCCCTTATGAAAATGGGCAAAAAATTGCTCCTTACTGCCCAAATTTATAGAGTTTTAAGGGAATTTTTGTAGGTAATCATTGGTAATCGGGAAGCCTGTGTACACTTCTGAGCTGAGTGGTGGGCCCCTCGGCACTGTTGGGGATGGACACGCCAGGAGCGGCGCGGCGTTTCGAAGAGGTCGCTCGCTGCTGGGGCCGCTCGTTTGGACCTGCGCGGGGAGGGAGGCTGGCTTACCGGGCGGGGCGGGGCGGGGCGGGGTGGGGCGCGGCGGCCCAGGTGTCCCCGGCAGGGAGGCGGTCGTCGCGGCGGCGCTCTGATGTCCCCGCAGCACGAACGTCTCCTAATTGAAGTGGGTGTTGCTGTCGCCGCGATGTCACCACTTCACTTAGGGCCGCTCTCCCACACCCACTCACACGCTCACTCACACACACTCACTCTCTCTCTCTCACACACACACACGCGCGCGCGCACACACGCGCCCGGGCGCTCATGCACTCGGCCGCGCTGCTAGTGGCACACGCTCGCCATGCCGGTCGCGGTCCCGCAGCGTCCCCTGCTGGCTGTCTGCTCGTCGTTCGGCGGCGCTGCGTGTTGCGGTGCAACTGATACAACGCCGGCTCTGCCCCGGCCTGCCCCGTCGGCCGCGCCGGCCGCGCCGGGTCCGGCGGCGATGGGGCCATGGTGGCCCAGCCCAGCCCAGCCAGCCGCGCCGGCGTGCCCAGGAGGGCCGGCGTGTGTGTGTGTGTGCGTGTGCGGGGCCCGCCTGCCGACCAGGGGAGGGGAAGGGCAGGAAGGGGCAGCGGGGCATCCACGGCGTGCCGCGCCGCGCGCCGACCAGCGCTCTAACCTAACGGCAAGTCGAGTCGGCAGGGCGAGGTGTGAGGCGCGCGGCATGCCGCACGGCGTGCACACTGTGCCCGACAGGCTGCAGCTGATTCAGCGAGCCGGTCCGTCACGCCGCGCCGCGCCTCGTTCGATGCACCGCGCCGCGCCGCGCCGCCGCCAAGAAGTGCCTTAGTGTGGTCTCGGGTTGCGCTTCCCGGTGTCGGTTCGAAGAACGATCGACCCTGCGGTCAACACAAGGTGCGGGACCCAAGCGGCGGCATGCTAAAGGAGGGTCCCAAACCCACACCAACTTGTCCGATTGCCCGGCTTGGGTCGGACGCTGTGGCCGCCCAGGCGCGGATCCAGGATTGTTCGAAGGAGGGGCAATGTAGCGATTTTTGCCTACAAACAGGGGCAAAGAAGCACTCGTTGCCTACGCTTCCAGGGGGTAAAGCCTGGCCCAAAGTCTGCCGACACCACGATTTAAAGACACTTGTCATCGTTTTGCCCGACTTTGCGTCAGCACGGGCAATGAGGCAAGCGGGCAGAGGCATGCCGAAGGAAGCCTCTTCCACGATGGATGCGCCGTAGCCCATGGCGTAGGCAACCCATCCGGCGGGGCGGCGCGCTGGGCGGCCGGCAGCGGGGCGCAGGGGTCCAGGACATCTGTTGCTCCTGAGGGATGCTGGGGCCTAGAGGGACAGGGTGCGTGTGGCGGGGCGGGACGGGACGGGGCGCGGCGGTCCTGCCGGGGTAAGGGGGTGGCAGGGCGGCTGGCTGCAGAGGGTGGTTTGCGTTGCCGGGCACAGTACGTCCACACCGCCCGGCGCGCACGGAGCCCCGAATAGCGGGCTAACTAGACCGGATTCCGCAGGCGTGCGCGGACCCCCCAACGCCCGCATTCACGCACGCCCCGCCTCCACGCCCCGCCACGCCGGACAGGGCGGCTCCGACGGCATGTCAACAGGTGCTCGTGGGCGTGCCCGCCGCCGCGGCCGGTGAGTAGTAGGCGTGGGTCCCCGCCACGCTCGAGAGAACGACCCCGACAGGCGAACGCGAGGGGTACCTCACTTCGGAAATGGGTGTACACTGACTGGTGACTAGACTGAATTTCTACTTTGATTAGATGGAAAATCTCTAGAAATCCGAAACAAAAAATGCTGGAACTAGGGTTAAGTTACGTTATTGCGCCGGCTTTTTCAGTGACTCGACTGAAACAGGGCAGTGACTGGAGTTGAGGGTGTACACTGACTGGAGGAAGTGAGTCACCCCTCAGCGAATGCCCCCTGCTCTACTTTGACCAGCACCGTGTCGTTTTTCTGCGCGGACGGACGTTGGTGGTGTTGGGCGGTGTACACGGGGCGGGCATGACGTGCCTGCCGCTGCCCGGCGCTGCCCCTTCGGCGCCGTGTTCCTTCCTCACCCTTTAAGTCCCCAAACTTGTTAAACTTGGTTCGGCGACCGCCCTGCCGCTGCCCTGCTCCAGTTTTGGGCCGGCGCCCTTCAGCCTCCCGGTGCGGGCGCTCCTGCCGCTCCTGCACGCACTGGCTCATTCCCAACCCCAACAGTGGTGCTCTCGCCACCCAGTCTCTCTCGCTCTCTCGGGGCGCCCCGTGTGGGTGTGAGGGAGACAAGGCCTGGCTGGCTGCACCCTTCGCAACTTCCGTCCCCGGTCCGCGCAGCGTGGCGGTTCATCAAATATTTGCGGCCCGGTCCACGCCGCGCCGCGCGCCGAACGCACCGAACGAGGCGAGCATACATATTGCGGTTTGCTTCAGAGCACGGCAACCCTCCTCTCCCTGCCCCTTACGACCGGTCCACCTCCCCCGTCGCATCACAGTGGGCCAGAAGACCGGCGAAGGCCGGCCGAAACTTAGACGCGTTTCGAGCTCCAGAGTCGCTAAATGGGAGTCAAATCGAACGTGTGACCCCACTAATGGATTCCTCGTCCAGAGAATTAGTGGGGTCACACGTTCTGTTCGAGTCCCATTTAGCGACTCTGAAGCTCAAAACCCGTCCGGGACTTTGGCCGCCCTTGATGATGACGACCGATCTTCTGGCCCACTGTGCGCGTGCAACCTCGGCGCTACGGATTTCTCCTCCTTCCTTCATGATTGGCTGTGAAATATTTAGCGCGGTTGGCGCCCTCCCTCAATTAATTTCTCAAAACTCCAATTTCCTAACTTGTTTTTCCCCGGGTCGCGCGCTCTCCGCAGTGCTGCGACGGGGTGCTGGCTCTGCGGGCCCTGCTGGCGCTTCTGGTTCCTGGCACGGTTCCTGGTTCGGGGCTGCGCTCCCGACCGTGGCACCATCAGTCAAAACAAAAATAAAAGTTCCACTGTCAAAAACCCCCTGCTCTGCTGCGTGACGTTAGGTTAGGTTAGGTTGGAGAAGGTGAGGGCGGCGAGGTCCAGTTCGGCTGGTTCACACTGACTGTATGGTCCGCGCGAGGCGCGGCGGGGCAGGTCATTTCTCCTGCGACTGTCTACGCGGCGCTCGGCCCATTGAATGCCGCAGCCCATTGTCCGCCGAAGAAGGCCGAGACACCACCCCACGGTGGGTCAGAAGAGCGTGGAGGCGGCCAAAACTCTAGACGCGTTGTGAGCGCCAGTGTCACTAAACGGGACTCGAATCGATCGTGTGACCCGGGTGTGACCCCACCAATGGATTCCTTGTTTGGAGAGCAAGCCATTGGTGGGGTCCCACGTTCGACTCGAGTCCCATCTAGCGACTCTGGAGCTTAAACGCGTCCGGTATTTTGGCCGCCTCGACGGTCTTCTGACCCACTGTGCACCCCCCTCTCTTTGTGGCCCGGCCCCACAGTGTTTTTTTCGAGTGTGGCGGCACTGCGGGATCGGACCACGCCACGCACCGCGAAACCCGACGAAACCGCAGCCCGCAGCAAAAGTCCCGTTGGCGCACACGCTAAATGTTTTTGTAAAAATTTTGTACGAGACGTCACAGTTTTTGTGCGCACGAACTTTTCGTTCAAATTTGTACGCAATTTCGTACAAAAAGGGGTAAAATATGTGCAATTCTTCGTACAAAAATTGTACAAAAAATTCACCTGCACAAAAAACTTTGATGTCTCGTACTAAATTGTACATAACATTTAGTGTGCACTGCTTGCTGCCTGCGCTGCTTGCTCGTTAGGGATGAGATTCCCAACAAACTGCGGTTAGGACGGGGAGGGGGGAGGGGGAAAGGGGGGGAGAAGGCACATACACATCGCCACCGAATACAAACGCCAATCACTCGACACGTTGCCAATGGGGGCGGCGCCTCCCCCTCGCTTTGATAATCTCTCACCCCTTTCTCCTCCTTGACGCGGACCCTGGCGTGCCGGTCGGGTACACGCAGGGTACGCGGTGGCAGCTCTCGCACAGAGCGAGAGAGACAGGCAGCGCCGCCAACACCGGAGCGAGCCCCTCTAACCTGCCGGCGGTGCGCCAGGCGTCTACACACCATTTCGAGCGGGCAGAGAGGGAGGGAGAGAGAGAGAGAGAGAGAGAGAGAGAGAGAGAGAGAGAGAGAGAGAGAGAGAGAGAGAGAGAGAGAGAGAGAGAGAGAGAGAGAGAGAGAGAGAGAGAGAGAGAGAGAGAGAGAGAGAGAGAGAGAGAGAGAGAGAGAGAGAGAGAGAGAGAGAGAGAGAGAGAGAGAGAGATCCCGCTCGGAATCAGCCCTGGCGTGCTCGGTGCGCCCGGGCCTAATTGGCTACCATGGAAACGAGAGAGAGTAGCTTCGGCGGGCCTGCAACCCCAGACCGCTCCCGCCTCCTCCTCCACCTCCACCCCACCGCACAGTGGGCCAGACGACCGATGGAGGCGGCCAAACCTCTAGACGCGTTTTGAGCTCCAGGGTCGCTAAATGGGACTCGAACCGAACGTGTGACCCCACCATTAGATTGCTCTGCGAACGAGCAATCCATTGGTAGGGTCGCACGTTCGGTTCGACTTCCTTTTAGCGACTGTCGAGCTCAAAACGCGTCTAGAGTCTTTGGCCGCCTGGGCCGGTCTTCTGGCCCACTGTGCGCCGCCACCCCGCTGCCCGACGTGTACAGATAATCCTCAAGGTTGCTGCTGGGGTTGCCGCCGGGCCGAGCGAGGTTCACCCGCAGGAGCAACCACCTGCAATCAGGATGCGAAAAATAAAATAATTATTTGAGGAAAGTGCCGCCGGTGTGCTTGGAGAGCAAATGGCCTCTTCATTAGTGGGCATTCACCGGACCGCCATTCGCCATTGGGATGCAGGTGCTGGCTGTTGGCAGGCAGGCGGGCAGGCAGGCAGGCTGGTGTGCCGGGACGACATGGCGCAGCACACTAGAAGTCATGGGACTTTTGTTTTTGTCCCACAAGTCATGCAATTTTAAGGACGTCCGACGGTGATGCAATTTTGTGTCCCCCAGGTGACACACATTGTCCAAGGAAAGTACCGCCTCCGCCGGTCGTCTGGCCCACTGTGCGTCCGTCCGCACGGCAACAAGTAATGAGGCGCGCACGGAGCAATGGGGAGGAAGCTATTCACCTGAGGCGGAGCAGCAGGGGAGGGAGGGGAGAGGGGGAGGGAGTGGAAGGGGGGGGGGTTTGCTCACGCAGGGGGCACATCAGAGGGGGCAACCGCACGGCAGCAGAGCAGCAGCGCTATGGCGGCGCTTCTCGGCCCTCCTTCAAGTTTCCCCCGCAGATCAGTGAACAGCGAGCGGAAGCTGGTCCGGGGTGCGCCCCCGCGTCTACGAGGCCCTGCCCGCGCCCGCCGCGGAACGGAGACGGCGCCAGGGCCATCTGCATACCTCCCGTCATTATTCAAAGCAGGCCGAGGGACATCGTGGCCGCCCTGGCCGCCCTGGCCGCCCTGGCCTTCTCGCGGGACGCTTCTGCAGGCGGACTCGCAACGGCGGCGTCCCGTCGCCGACTCTCTCTCTCTCTCTCTCTCTCTCTCTCTCTCTCTCTCTCTCTCTCTCTCTCTCTCTCTCTCTCTCTCTCTCTCTCTCTCTCTCTCACGCCCCGCTAGTGCGAGAGAGAGAGAGAGAGAGAGAGAGAGAGAGAGAGAGAGAGAGAGAGAGAGAGAGAGAGAGAGAGAGAGAGAGAGAGAGAGAGAGAGAGAGAGAGAGAGAGAGAGAGAGAGAGAGACAGAAAGAGAGGGACAGCTACACTTTCGGAATCGCCGTGCCGGGCTTTCGGGGGACCGGGCCGGCATTGTCTGAGATTGATCGATCGCTGGGCAGCACCCCCTTTTAAAGTCTTGTTTTATTGTTGTTTTTATGTTGTTGTTGCAGGCGTGATGGTGGCGGCCGCAGCACGCAGGCCAACAAGTGACGATCGCTGAGGGTGGGAGTGGCCGGGCAGGTGCGTACCGTTTGCACGTGGCCCTCGGCACGAAGCACCAACACAGACACACGGCGTCTTGAGAAGCCGTGTCCAGAACGCTTTGTCAGCCTCTGTTTACCTTTTCTCAAAAAAGACATTGCGACGTCAAACTAGGCAGAGTCATTTTCCGATGATTTATTCCACACGGCAGGACCTAGTCCTGGTTTTCTCAGTTCCGAATCGTCTCGGTTTGGAACCCTACGACCCTTTTCCCCTCGCCTGCCTAACTTCGGTGTTCGAATATGGGAAACTGTGTACCCAGGCACTGGCAATCGTGTTTAACTAAAAATAAATTTTAAAAATGGAACTCTACACCCCCTCCCCAGTCTTAATGGGGAGGCCTCCTGCTTTACTTCGGTGTTCGGGATGGGAACCGGTGCTATCAGGTAACTGGGGTTAATCCGATCCAGCGACTTCGATATCGTACGCCGGGGGACCCAGTAGGACCCGAGCGGCCGACACGGCCCAACATGGGCAGAGTAGAGTAAGGCAGAGACGATAGAGAGACAGAGAAAGAAAGAGAGAGAGAGTAGTTTTGGGAGCTTTTGTTTGCGCAGGCTGGTCGGTACCCAAATGGTACACCCGCTGTCCGGCGCTCCCAGACCCGAACATGCAGTCAGTGGGCCAGCTTCAAAGGACTTATCAACTCCATCCGACGAATCGGAATGGACCCACTCGCGACCAATTTCGAGTGGCTGGCTCGATCGGGGATCGAACCAGTGCCGAGGCCAATCCGCCGAAGCGGACTGCTTTTTAGACACCCGGGTGTAATGGCCTGGATTGAGCCTAGACCACTACACCACCCTGACTTGCACGTCTGCCGAGTGTTGGCCGACGGGTTTGAGTCGCAGAGGGAGGAAGCCAGTCGAAAAATGAAAGGAAATTTGGGGATTCGATCCCCGAACCTTACTGTCGGGGTCGGACGCCTTAACACCCTCAGCCACCACGGCTCATGTCTGATGCCGATTGAAGCGGGTTCTTGACGCGACAATGAGCAGCGGTCAGTGAAAAAAGTTGTAAAGTAATAAGATTTGATCCGCCGAACCTCATACCGGGAAACTGACGCATCTTCACCTCGAGCCACCACGGCACATGATAATCATCGCGCATTGCCGTTGGTTTGAAGCGGAAGTGGCAGTGAAAAATAATAAATGTTGGTAGTTGAACCTGGGTTCCCAGTGCCGCGCTTCAAATTGATTCCAAACGTTTGCCCGGCGCCAGTGCCAGTGCGGTGCGGCCGCTCCACGCGGCGCTGCCGCGATAACAACGCCCCGTGGGGCCCCACGGGCGTAGGGTTCGGGGCTCACGGGGACGCGACGCTTGCGGTGCAAACAGGGGAAAACTAACAGCAACAAAAAGCGATGGGGATTCGAACCCGCGCCCTTTGGGTTCCAGCATGCGCGCGGTCCACAGCGCAGCCTGGCCAGGGCCGCCGCCACTGCTGCTGCTGCTGTGCTGGGCGGCCGCCGGCCCCGGCGACGTGCTGGCGGAGTGCTCCACCTGGAAGACCTACAACGTGGGCGTGCTCATGGCCTCGCGCCTCGACTCGCCCTTCGACCTGGAGCGCTGCGGCCCAGCCGTCGACCTGGCGCTGGAGGTGGTCAACGAGCAGTACGTCAAGCACCACTGCGTGCGGCTCAACAAAGTGCAGAAGAGGTGGGTACAAAGCCCTGCGGCTCCGCCTCGCTGGTCTCACGCACAGTGGGCCAGAAGACCGGCGCATTTTGAGCTCCAGTATGGGACTCGAATCGAACGTGTGACCCTACCAATGGATCGCTCTCCAAACGAGGAATTCATTGGTGGGGGTCTCACCGTTCAATTTGAGTCCCATTTAGCGACTCTGGCTGGAACGCAAAACGTGTCCGAGATTTTGGCTGCCTCAACGGTCTTCTGACCCACTGTGCCACGGTGCCACGCGCCCCCGGACACCGGCCGGGTCAGTCGGTCGGCCTACGCACCCGAGCGCGACTCCCCACCCGTGCGAGCGAGAGAGACGGGGCGAACGGCCCACTGGGAGACAGCCTGCTACCGCTTGCCCTTGGGGGGCTGCGCGCGCGGCGCCAACCCCGAGCGGTTGTCTCTCCGCTCTCGTCTTTCCCGTCGGCCGCGACGCCGGCCGCGCCACGCCGGCCGCGCTACGCCGGCCCCGCGCGCTCCCACGATGTTCCCCTCCCGCCTTCTCATATATCTTCATTCCGGCCGCCGTACGTTCTCATAAGACCGCGGTGCGACTAGCTGCCGCGCCGCTCGCCGCTCCCCGCAGTCTAGACGGTCGGGACTATTATTTTAGTCCGGGCGGTTCATCTCGCAACATAGAGAAAGACTTGGCGGAGCCCGACGCCTGCGGGCCGCCCAATTATTTTGAGTGTGAATAAATGGAATGCAGGATTACATGTTTGGAGCAGAGGTCCACCGCATGCGGATGAAGGTAAGACTACCCTTTGGAAACAGAGCCCACCAGCGTGCCAATGGAGGTAAAGTCAACCTCTTGCAGCGCCATGGACATTGGTGCGTGGGACTGACCTGGGCGGCCTGTTGCAGCTACCCGTCCTGCTCCGGGGCCGTGGCTCCGGGGCTGGCCGCCGACCTGCACTTCCAGCAGAACGCCATCGCCTTCATCGGCCCGGCCTGCGCCTTCGCCCTGGAGCCCGTGGCGCGGCTCGCGGCCTACTGGAACACGCCCATCATCACCGGCATGGGGGACCAGGTGAGCGGGCCGCCGGTGCACAGCGGGCAGGTGGTCAAAATCCCGAACGCGATTTGAGCTCCCGAAGTCGCTCAATGGGACTCGAATAGCACGTGTGACCCCACCAATCGATTCCTCGTTCGGTTGGAGTCCCATTTGGCGACTCCGGAGCTCGAAACGCGTCTGGAGTATTGGCCGCCTCCACTGTGCGCTGGCGGCGAGCGCCCGCGAAGCGGAGGGTAGGCAACCCAGCCGGCTGTCCTGGCCGCCGCGGCCTACCTCGCAGGCTGGAGGGCGCGCTGCACTCGGAATGCCCACTGTGCGGCTGGAGAGCGCGCGGAGCTTGCATTCCAGCGAGACACAACGCGCCATGCCTCCGCCCTGCCATGGTGCCATGGCAGTGCGGAACGACTCGGCTCTCCGGGTGAATACACCAACATTCGTGCGTTCCGTCTGCGTCTACGTCAAGTCCGAGGTTGGATCACTAAGGTCCAGAGTGTACAACAATTTTTTGATTTGTGATATTTTTTTTAATTTTATTTAATTGATTTTTTTCGGTGTGCATGTTGGGGTCGGCTTACATTGAACTTTTTCATCTTTCCTCAGCCACCATCCGAAGGAGAATTGTCTGTGACGTCGGGCATCCTGAGTCGACTTCACAAGCTACACAAAGCCAGGAACGGGACGTCAGTCAGGGTAAGGAGGGGTTCCGTCACCCCCAGCTCCCACACCCACCCCTTCTCTTTGATGCTGATGGCGTACCTTCCTTGCCTCGCCCCGCCCCGCCCCGCCCCGCCCCGGGGACCCCAGGGACGCGTCGGCGGCCTGTGTCGCCCGGCCCCATGCCACAGTACTCACGCAGATTAAACTAACACTACACTTGGAGGCGGCCGAGAGGGCCGTGGACCCGCCTACAGCAGTCCGGCCCAGGGTCCGGCCGGTCGCCGCTGCCCCCACTCCACCCCACTCACTCCAGGCCTCGGGCCCCAGGGGCCGCCGGGGCCGCAGGTTTCCGCGAAGGGATCCCCCGGGATGGCTGAGTCGCCGGCGGCAGCCCACCTAGCGTAGCGCCCTGTTCTCATGCGCGCCACCGCGCGCCGCCGATTGGTCCGGTCCGTGTGCCGTGTGGCCGCTGCTGGCCGCCGGCCGCAACCGGCAAAGTAATCTCCGAAAATCCCCCGGAACATGTCCCCGTTCGCTATGTGGGTGATGCGTCGCCGTTACGGCCGCGCGACGGAGACGGGGAGACGTTAGCGGTGCCACCGCCGCACCGCGCTCTGCCTGCCGCCGCGGCCGCCGGTCGTTCCGTTCGAATTGCCCGCGCGGCATTGTCACGGCCTGTTCGATTTAACGGCCCTGCCTGCCGGCCGGCCTAGTGACAAACGGATCAAGGATGCCGCTCGGCTCCTCGAAGCAGGCCGACCGGCCCCGAGGCGCGTCATGGTGGCCGATTGGGGGTGGCCGGGTGGGACGACAGTGGCCGCGAGAAAGTTTCGGGTCCTGCTGTCGCCCCTGGGGACGCGCAACACGCACCCACGCCGCCAGTGTGGCCCCACAGCTTCCCGGCCTTCTCTCACCGAGTCTCGCAGCTCTTTGTGTCGCCGAAGCATGTCGCCAAGGTCACGGCCACGGAGGGGAGGGGAATAAGGAGAGGGGGCGTCGAATATGTTTCTTTTGAGGTTTCATCTCCGCCGTGGACATGGACGCCGCCGCCCTCGACACACAAGCGGCGCAGGGCGGAGCAGAGCGAGGAAGGGCGGGGCGGGGCGGGGCGGAGGGTTGCGACCCGATCCCGCACGCCTCGCCTCGCCACGCCCGGTATAGGTACGGCCACTTTACGGCGGCGGGCCTGTTATCAGGGTCCAATCACTGCCTCAACGGCCTCGCCGCCCCGCCCCTCCCCTCCCCGCCACGTTACGATTTACGGCATCTCTCCGGAGCCCCACCAAGAAGTCATAAAACTGTTTCGCATAGAGGGAGACAGCGAACGTCGTCGAAGTCGGAGTCGGATGTCGAGGCTGCCTGCATGAGGTTCGGCGCCGCGCCGCCACCGCCTTCACAAATCACGTAACGCCACGGCTCGTCGTCTCGCGTCCAGAGCCCGGCTAGAAACGACTCGCCTATAGGGTAGGTACTTCGGAGAAGAGCTGGGCCGGAAGTTGAGAAGAAATCAAGAAGAACAAAGTATGCGAAACTTGTGAGAAAGAGCGTCTGCGTCGCCGTTTTGCCGCTTCCGCAAGGCTACATTCTCATACAAGTCCGGCTTTTGTTCTTCTTGATTTCTTCTCAACTTCCGCCCTAGCCTTTCTCCGAAGTACCCTATTGACGTGAGGAAACCGTCGCGACTTGACCCTCAACGCTACACCAGCGTCAAATTGAACACCTTGAAAGGTGGGCGAGAACGGAAAGGGGCTACGGCTGACGGGGTGGGGGGCGATGTCCTTGAATGCGTGACGTCGTTCGCGGACGCCCCTTAAGTCCCGGGGGATTACGCGTCGGAAGGCCGGGCTGCCTGTCACTCGCTGGCTGTGGCGCTCCGGGCGGGAACATGTGCTCCAATCACACGCCGCGCCCTGGTGCCTTCTCTCTGCCAAAACTACCCCCCACCCCACCCCTCTTTTCCTACCCTTTAACTTTAAGAGAGCGGGGCGCTGCACCAAGATGGGGCCTCCTAAATCATTGCAATCCGCATGCGAGGTCGGGCTGCAGTTGGAAATCACTTCGGCGGGGCCGTGTGGGAGTTTGCTGCGTTTGTTGGTCTGTTGCTCTTGGCGCCGTCTGCCGCCACTGCACAGTAGGTCACAAGACCGTTGAGGCGGCAAAATTCTAGACGCTGTTTGAGCTCCAGAGAGTCGCTAAATGGGACTCGAATCGAACGTGTGGCCCCACCTATGGTTTGCTCTCCAAACGAGGAACCCATTGCTTGGGGTCGCACGTTTGATTCGAGTCCCATGAAGCGACTCTGGAGCTCAAACAGCGTCTAGAATTTTGCCGCCTCAACGGTCCTCTGCGACTGTTCCACTGTGTACTGCCGCGCTCCGACCTCGGCAATGAATCCCTTTCTGCCTCTGCCAGGGCATGTTCCAGAACAAGACGGCCTACCCTACGCTGACGAGGATGTCGTACTGCCAGTGCCGCCTGGTGCAGGTGTTCGCCGCCATCTTCCACGAGTTCGCCTGGCGGCACGTCGCGCTCATCCTGGACAAGTCGGACCTCTTCTCGCTCACTGTCGGTCAGCCAAAGCGAAAAATAGGAGATGATCGCTCTGCCTCTCTCGCACTTATGCGGGACGCCCCGTGAGTGCGAGAGAGACAGAGCGATGACGAGTGCTGTTGGTGGGTGTTGCAGGGAAGAACCTGGAGCACGGGCTGCGCAAGGTGGGGGTGCTCAAGTACGTCCGCGAGCTGGACGGCAACGAGGAGGACGGCATCGAGGGCTACCTCACGGACGCCAGCATGTACGCCAGGGGTGCGTCTCCCTGGCACTCGCGGGCTGCCCCCAGGGGGGGGGGGGGGGGGGGGGGAGGAATCACTAATGTCCAAAGTGTACAATAATTTTTTGTTTTTGTTTTTGATTTTAGTTATTTGGTTTTTTTTCACCTCTTCTGAGTACAATTGTCTAACTTATAGGGGTTTTTGATGTCTGAAGTGTGATACACGAAAGGATGTGAGCTTCTGACTAACTATAAAACCAAATAATTGGCCATAAAGAGGAAATGACATAAAAATACACTGTAAACCGAGGAAATAGGAATATTTTTTCTTTTTTTTAAAGTTATTTTTGTTACATTTGATTTTTGATTTATTTTGATTTTTTTCTGATTTTAATTTTGATTTTTTTTTTTGCTCGTGTACAATGTTTTTTTTTTTCGAGTGCGCCCCCCTCGGGCTGGCCACTGTGCGGCATCGCTCTCTGCGGCCAGGCTCTGACACCTCTCTCCCTCCCCGCAGTGGTCATCCTGAGCGTGCGCGGCGTGCTCAAGCGCAGGTTCATGCTCACGGCCCACTCCATGGGCATGACGACGGGGGGCTGGACCTTCCTGGACGTCGACATTTTCCACGTGAGTAGACCAGGAGTCCACCGGAACCGGATGCTCCTTCCGTTTTGAAGCTTCTTGAACTCGACTTCCTCCCGCCAAACGAAGTTGAGGTGGCTGCGGCGTCAGGGGAAGCTTCAGCCGGCGCTGACGGTGTGCTGACGCTGTGCTGACGCTGTGCTGACGGCCGCCGCGGCCGCCTCATCCCGACACAGGATCGCTCCGTCGGCGGGAGGCGCGGCGCAGCGCCACGTGCCGCTGACGGCCGCCTGACCGATTAAAAGGCGAGAACAACGACCGCGCGCGGGCAGAGAGACTGCGGCGCACAGTGGGCCAAAACGCTAGACGCGTTTTGAGCTCTTGCGTCGCTAAATGGGACTCGAACCGAACTTGTGAACCACCCCACCGACGGATCGCTCTCCGAACGAGGAATCATCCATTGGTGGGGTCGCCGCACGTTCGGTTCGAGTCCCGTTCGGTGACTCTAATGCTCAAAACGCGCGTCTGGAGTTTTGGCAGCCTGCCCACTGTGCGGCGGGCGGCTGGGGTGCAGTGTGGCCAGAAAAGTAGGCAAAAAGTAGCCCAAACACACAGGTGTGCGGTGGGCTGCATCTCCTCCTGCCTACTAGGCAGCTACTGAACAGCTGTGGCGAGAAGTCGCCAAGTACACTGAGAGAAATGTTATGTCGTTTCCCGGGGTCACTAAATTTTGGTTGTTTAGACCAAAATTTTGGTTGTTTAGACCAAAATTTAGTTAACTCAACTGATTTTTTTTAGTCAAAAGAACTTTTTTTTCGTCATTTCGACTAGTTTTCAGACGAAGCGACTAAAACATTTAGTCACCCCCTGAAACGACGAAAATTTTTGGTCGATTCAACGAAAATTTTGTCGATTTGAATTTACTTTTGGGACAGTGTAGGCAGGAGGAGATGCAGCCTGCCGCACCCCTGTGTGTTTGGGCTACTTTTTGCCTACTTATCTGGCAACACTGCTGGGGTGTGGAGCGTGGCCGCCCGGCGCGTAGGCAACACCCCGCAGCGCGGCGCGGCGGGCGTGCTGCGACGCTGCGACGCCGGGCGCCATAGTGGCCGTGACTGCCGCTCGGACTGGCGCGGGCCGCGGCGGTCCAACGACCAGCCCTGACCATGGCGCGCCGCGCCGCACCGCACCGCATCGCACGCCGCAGACATTGAACTACATCCGACCGACGCGGCGACCGTCGCAGCGACGCAGCGCCCCGGCGGGCCGGGCCAGGCCCAGCCCGGCCCAGCCCCTCCGCCAGGGCTGCCAGCAGACTGATGCAGCGAGAGTCATTTTCGTCACTCTGTCCCTCTCTCACTCATGGGGCGTCCCGTATTGGTGCGAGAGAAGCAGAGTGATGAAAGCAAGTCTCGAAGTCTGCAGCAGTTCGGCCAGGGCTGCGGTTCAAGGAGGCCGACGTGATAGCGCACGCCCCGCCGCGCCCTGCATCGCCCGCAACGGCCGCCCTGCACTGGGCAAACACGGCCGGGGAGGGGGGGGAGATTAGGCCCTGCTGCTTTCGCACTGGCAGAACTACTTCATATACGGCCCTCGTTACAGCCCCCCCCCCCCCCCCCCCCCCGTCCCGGCAGGCCACGGCAGGGCGGGCCAGCTCATCAGGGCGCTGCCGGGGCACCGGGCATGCCGGGGCACAGTGGGTCAGAAGACCGCTGAGGCGGACAAAATTCTAGACGCGTTTTGAGCTCCAGAGTCGCTAAATGAGACTAGAATCGAACGTGTGACCCCACCAATGGATTCCTCGTTTGAAGAGCAATCCATTGGTGGGGTCACACGTTCGATTTGGGTCCCATTTAGCGATTCTGGAGCTCAAAACGCGTCTAGAATTATGGCCGCCTCAGCGGTCTTCTGACCCACTGAGCGGGGCTTGCCGGGGCTTGCCGGGGCTTGCCGGGGCTTGCCCCCGACGGGGCCTAAGTGTCCTCCCTAATGCGAGGGCGGAGGGAGGGCCGCCCCCACAAGGTAGCGGTGTTTGAACCCGCGGCCTGACCCGCCGGCCAGCGCGTGCGTCCCTGAGGATGACCTTGGAGGCTGGGGCGTGACCTTGAAGGCCGCGTTGACCTTGAAGGCCGCGCCCCCTACGCTGGACGACGTGGCCGATTCGCCAATTTGCTTCGCCCCTATATGCCGTTCGCCGGACCGCGCGGGTGGAGCCCGACCCAGTCCTGCCGGCCGATGCCGAGCAGTGTCTCCGTCTCTCTCGCACCCCCTGGCCACCGCGTGGGTGCGAGAGAGACAGAGCGACCAGGGACCGCGTGGCCTACAGTCGCGTAATTGTCGATCGGCACGCAGGGCGAGAGTGTGGACGCACTCGATCACTCGATGGAGGCCTTCGGTTGAGAGGGGTGGGGGTGGGGGGAGCCAAAGGAACAACACCTACGCAAAGCAGAAGACACGCATGTAGGCAATTACGGACATTTAGGCGATGCTGGCTGGTAAATATTAGATTCAGCGTGTTTGGGACGCGCGTTGAGAGAGAGGCATCACACCCATGACGTGCGCTCTGGCGGTGCTATGTTCGCGGCGTTTGGATTTACAGAGCACGGAGCCACCCACAGCCAGCTACAGAGCAGTGGCCGGCAGTTACAGCAGCGAGACAGTCCGCTCGGCTGGCCGAGGCTGGCAACCCGCCGGACCCAGCGGACTGACGCTCTGTCTCTGCCGCACCCACGGGGCGTCCCGCAGGGGTGCGAGAGAGACAGAGCGACGAGGCGGCTCAGTCGGGCCCAACAGACGCTTGCAGCGCAGCGGCGTAGTAATTCGATTTGTGGTGCTAAAGTCGTCTGCGCCTTATCCACACTCCCACCACCGCGCAGTGGTACACATTTCGCCAAAAAAAAATGCGTAAAGCCGGTAAAAAAAAATAAATTAAAAAAGCCAAAACAGAACAATACTAGCCAGGGGAAGGCCTGCGGCCTTCATGCTGAGCTGGCTTTTTTTTTGCAGATGCAAATGCATGTTGGCCTATAGAGCTGCACCTATAGAGCTTGGCCTATGGAGCTTGGCCTATAGAGCTGTCTAGGCCTATACACACTAAAATCTTGTGGAGTTTTTGATGCATAATTATGCATGCACAGAAACGTACGTAAGGTGTGTATATTATGCATCACTGTGTACATTTTATGCAAGAAGATGCACAAAATGTACACGATGATGCATAATATTATTCACACCTTACGTATGTATCTGTGCATGCATAACTATGCATAAAAAGTGCATAATTATGCATTAAAAAAGTCCACAATAGTTTAGTGTGTACATACGTATATGAATGTAGTAAAAATAAAAGGGGGAACATACCTCTAGTAAACTAAAGGTATCGGGAGGGGGGGGGGCGGAAAATTCGACTGTTCAAAAGGTGCGTCGCTTCGCTCAGCAACAAAGTCGGGGAAATTTTTTAAACCGCGGCGGGGTGCGGAACCCTGCGCCTGCACCTTGGTGAGTCACACCTGTCCCGCTGCAGCTCGGCGTGCTCTCTCTGTGCCGCAGGGCTCCTTCTGGGGTGACCGCGGCTGGATGTGGAACGAGTCCACGGACCTGGACGCGCGCCACGCCTACGAGGCGCTGCTGCGCGTGTCGCTCCTCGTGCCCACCTCCAAGTAAAACGAGCCGAGATTCGAAACCGCGACCCGTGGCGGCCGGGCGACGGCTTCAACACTTCCCCGACCGTTGCAGGGGCTTCACCGAGTTCGCCGACCGGGTGCGGCAGCGCGCGTTCGAGCACTACAACTACAACTTCAGCGCGGAGGAGGAGGTCAACTTCTTCATCGGCGCCTTCTACGACGGCGTGGTCCTGCTGGGCATGGCGCTCAACGAGACGCTGGCCGAGGGCGGCGACATCACTGACGGCGTGGCCGTCACCCGCCGCATGTGGAACCGCGAGTTTGAGGGTCCGGCAGCGCTTTGCTGCACACCAGTGGGCCGCGCGCTGGCGGCCAAGACTCGAGACGCGTGTTTTGAGCTCCTAACCGAACGTGTGACCCCCACCAATGGATTGCACTCCGAACGAGGAATCCATGGGTGGAGTCACTTCATTCGGTTCAGAGTTTTTCGGCCGCCAGCGCCGGTCTTCTGGCCCACTGTGCTTTGCATCGGCAACGTTCTCCTTTGCCTTCGAAGAGGAAACATGGCCGTGTGTTTACCCCCGTCTGTTTGCGCAGGCATCACGGGCCACGTCCGCATCGACGACAGCGGCGACCGCGACGCCGACTACTCCGTGCTGGACCTGGACCCCATCACGGGCCGCTTCGAGGAGGTGGCGCACTACAGTGGGCTCACCAAGAACTACACGCCGCTGCACGGCAAGCAGATCCACTGGCCCGGCGGCAAGGTGGGGCCGCCGCCCGACGTGCCGCCCTGCGGCTTCCTCACGCAGTGCAGCTCCTCGGGTAGGCAGGCGTCACCCTCCGCTGTCCATTCAACAGACGGCCGCGGAACCGTGTCAACACACCGCCTGAACCTCGCTACACTCCACCAGCGCACAGTGGGCCAGAAGACCCCGGCGCAGTACCTTCACTGGTAAAACAAAGGCATAAAAATTACGCCCTTTAGGGCATAAATACTCTTTTACGCCCTTGCAAGGGCATAATTCATTTTATGCCCTTGGAAAGGGCGTAAATGGTATAGGAATTTCAAGCAAAATTTTAATGCCCTTCCCAAAGGCATTAACGATTCATGCCCTTTAAGGGCGTAAATCGTTAACGCCCTTTAAGGGCATAATTTTAATGCCTTTGTTTCACCAGTGTTGATCCTAGGGATGAGATACCCCCGCGGGAGTACACTATCCCTGGGGCGAAGGTACTCCCCCTCTCCCGCACGGAAAAGAAAGTTCGGTTGGTGCAGTCAGGATTCGGTCGTAGGGATCGACTTGGTCGATAGGCTATGCACCAGACGAACTTTCGATTAGCACGATCGACCCTCGATCACAACCACCGATGCGTCATCACCACGATCAGAATACTTGGATACCACAAACATAAACATGTTCGCCACGACCGGATTTCACCAACCAACCCATTCCGAGTGTACGTAACGACCAAACTCTTTTATCCGTGCGAGAAGGAGGGGAGTACTCTGACCCTAGGGATGGTGTACTCAGGCGCGGATTTAGGGGGAGGGTAATGGGGGTAATTACCCCCCTTCCAATTGGGCACTCGATAGGCCGCCTGAAAGGTAGGCAACAAGCACTACTTTGCCCCTGTAAGTAGGCAAAAATCGGTACATTACCTCCTCCTTAGACGAATCCTGGATCCGCGCCTGGGTGTACTCCCACTCCCAATAAAGGGGGAGTACATTGTCCCTCGGGGTGGTGAACTGGGCGGGGAGGATATCCCGCCTACACCTGCCGTGCATAAAAACGGCCATCACGCACGGCAGTGCGGCACACAACGACGTAATTCGAGCGGGCCGGTATTGTAGCGCCGTTTCCGGGCCGGATCCCCTTAAGCTCACAATCCGGGCGAGCGGCGTGGCAGCCCTCCAGGCAGCCTGGCTGCAGCCGGGGCGGCCCTGGCACGGGTCTCTGAGGGCAGCAGCGGCAGCAGCGGCAGCAGCCCTGAGACGGTCAGTGTGACGGTCCTTGTGACGGCGCGACGACGCGGCTCAGCATTGTGACTGGCCTTTGGGCTGGCTTTGTTGCAGCAGCCTTAGCGGCCTGGTGACAGCCTCGAGGCGGCGGGCGAGTAGGAGGAGGGTGGGGCGGGACGGTCACTGCGGCGGCGTCCCCGAGGACGAGCGGCGCCGCAGGATGTGCCGAGAGGGAGTCTCTAACGAGATTGTCCTGGGCGGAGCAGTCGAGCGATTCCGCACGGCCACGTCGTCGCGCTGCCGTCTCTCTCGCACTCCCGGGGCCGCTTCGCATGGCGCTCCGCAGGGCGCTCCGCAGGGCGCGTGAGGGAGACGGCGGCGCGACGACAAGACCCTTCGGAGCGGTCTGCAGCGCGGAGCGGCAGCAGACGGCTGGAGAGGAAACCAAACAGAGGGCGCGAGGAAGTGTGCCACGCGCGGACCCAACGGCCACCCCTCAGCCGCGCCACTGGAAAGGTGATCCAACAAACAACTTCTGACACGCCGAGAGGTGGCCGCCCTGCCGCGCCCTGCATCCACCCATCCATCTGGTTTGGTTGATCCGCTCGTGGCGGAGGTTTTATCGCCGGCCGCCTATCTATCGTTAATCCCTTCGGGAGCAGCCCGCCACGCCCCGCCCCGCCACGCCACGGCCATAGAGTGGCGCGGGGGCTGCGTGTTGGGGGCGCGAGCAGGCCGCCTCACCCCGTCCGTCCCGTCCCCGGGTCCCCGTCGCGCTGCCGTCCGTCTGCCAGCTCGGCTGCCCGGCGCGGAGAAGAACGCCTCGAGTCAGCCTGACGCCCCGGACGGCCTAGAGGCCCGGCCGCTAGATCACCCCCTCCACGCGCCGCGGTTCCCACGGGCCTCGATTGATGTGGGTTGGTCCGGCAGACCAGACAAAAAATGAGAGGAAATAACAACAACGAGAGGGAAAACACATTACAGGCTTTTGAGATAATCTATGAAATCTCTACGTTTCTGTGTTCCAGAGCCCAGCCTGCTCCTCACCGCCGCCGTGCTGGCCGTGTGCGTGCTGCTGGCGGGCGGCGTCACCGTGGCCTGCGTGGCTTACAGGTAGGCGGGCAGGTCGCCGTCGGCGTGTCCAGCCGGCGACGGGGCGGCGGCCTCTTCCTTCAGTGCAGCGCCTCGCCGTACGGTCCCCGGCAATCGCTCGAAAATGGTATAAATAGACCGCCGCGGCGCTTGCACTGTGAGGAGGGGCCATCAGCGGCTATCGCCGCCGGACTGACCCAGGAGTGACCGCCACCCGGGGCCTCGCGTCGACCCTCACTCGCCGCCACCATCGATACCTCGTTATCGGAGTGACAAGTACACACACACACACACACACACACACACAGAGATACAGACACACACACACAGATACAGACACACACACACACACGCGCGCGCGCTTGCCTCGATCACCGCCCCGCGTGCGTCTTGGCCTCCAGCCGGTGGCCGCGTTGGTGTCAAGGGCGGGGCCGCGAGGCCGCCAGACCAGACCAGGGCCTACCCGCGAGTCGGAGGGACTCGGACTTGGCGATGAGGAAGCAGTGTGTTTGTTGCCGCAGGCGGATGAAGGAGGCGGCCGACCTGCACAACATGTCTTGGCGGGTGCGGCCCGAGGAGGTGCTGCTGGAGGTGGGCAAGACTTTCTCGTCCAGGCTGGGGCTGCAGAAGAACTCCGAGGTGAGGCTGCGACGCGACGCCACCGGCTCGCACCACGTCCAACGGGGTGCTCCGGCGTGGGGGAACAGGGACTCCTCCGTGCGAACGGAAGTGGATGGTTATGAGAACTCGGTCCTGCGGCGTCGTCCGCGTCGCCGCAGCGCGGGTTCGTTACGTCCGCCTCCCGAGCGGCGGCAGGGGTCCCCGCTCTCCGCGCGCCCGGAGCACCCCATCGAAGGCCTCTCCAGCCGCCACTGCTCTCTGCAAGGTGTTCTTCACGCAGATGTTCGAGCCGGGCCTGGAGAGGCTGCACTGCCGGCGCTGCTCCGCCGAGTCGGGCACGTCGCTGCCGCCCGCGCAAGTGTTTACCACCATCGGCATCTACAAGGTGAGGCGGCGGCGTTGTTGATGTTGACGAGCAGGCCCATGCCCCGGCGAAGGAAGAGGGGAGGAATGCCGCGCGCGCCGCGAAGGACGCTCAGTGGGCCAGGCGGCCAAAACTCTAGACGCGCTTTGAGCTCCAGAGTCGCTTAACAGGACTCGAACCGAACGTGTGACCTCACCGAGGGGTTACCCACTTCTTATTTTGGTGTACACACGATTCCGGATTCCCACGATTCCTGAACACATATCCCACGGAAAAAGTGAGGACATTTAAAGAAATTCCTTTGTTTCTGAGTGTTTTGGGACACTATTGCAAGATTACGACGGCATAGTATTGAAATTATAAGGATTTTATCAAAAAATCGAAAAAATTACGAATGATTCCCAGGTTAAGTGTACACATGATTCCCGGAGTGGGTAACCCCTCGTACCTCACCCATAAATTCCTCGTTCGGAGAGCAATCCATTGGTGGGGTCACACGGTCGGTTCGAGTCCCATTAGCGACTCTGGAGCTCAAAACGCGTCCGGGATTTTGACCGCCTCCACCGGTCTACTAGCCCATCGTGCAGGCCAGGCGTTTCCGCGGCAGTTGGCGGCGCAAGTTGCCGCGGCGGCTTGATCCGAGTCCAAGTAATCCTGTCGGATCAAGTCTGGCAAGGCCGCGAACCTCAGCGCCGCCGGGCTCCGCTCCGCCGATTAAGTCCGTCCCTGTTTTCCGGACCGTCTTTCGAATCCCTCAGGGCTCGCGCGTGGCCATCAAGAAGATCACCAAGACGCGCGTGGACATCACCAAGAAGCTGCTGTGGGAGGTGAAGCTGGTGCGGGACATCAGCCACGAGAACGCGGTGCGCTTCGTGGGCGCGTGCGTGCAGGCCCCCGCCGTCATCATCCTCACCGAGTACTGCCCCAAGGTGCGTCGAGAGCGGGGGGGGGGGGAGAACCAGCCCGCAGTCCGCGTGTGGGGGTGGGGGTGGGGGTGGGCGTGCAGGCCCCCGCCGTCATCATCCTCACCGAGTACTGCCCCAAGGTGCGTCGAGAGCGGGTTGGGGGGGGGGGGGAGAAAACCAGCCCGCAGTCCGCGTGTGGGGGTGGGGGTGGGCCACGCGGTATGGACCAATCATAAATTCAGCGGAGGGCACAGTTAGGTAGCGGGCCGGGGTTCTAGAATGGCGTAAGAATATGGTTTATGTATGAACGGCCTAATGCCGCGTGCCTGTGTGCCTACGCAGGGCTCGCTGCGCGACGTGCTGGAGAACGACGCCCTCAAGCTGGACTGGAACCTGCGCATGTCGCTGATCCACGACCTGGTCAAAGTAAGCCGCCGCACAGTGGGCCAGAACACAGCAGTTTTTTATACCTCCGGGATGAGGTACCCCCGGGTACACTATCCCTAGGGCAGATGTACTCCCCCCTAAGGTGGGGCACATTATCCCTAGGGATTATGTACTCCCCCCTCCCGACGTTGGGGGAAATGTCCTTCTTCCGGAGGAGCACACTATCTCGAGGGAAAATGTACTCCCCCAAATGTAGTATTTGCCCACTGTTCTCAGTATTGGAGGGGCAAGCAGGGCACGCAGCTTTGCGAGAAGTATAAATAATGAAATACTAATTGTGGGCGCAGGGCATGGTGTACCTGCACACCAGCGAGCTGGGCGCGCACGGCAAGCTGCGGTCCGGCAACTGCCTCATCGACTCGCGCTTCGTGCTCAAAGTGTCGGACTTCGGACTCGCCACGCTCACCGCGCCGGCGGAGGTCATCAAGGACCAGGCCCACTACACGAGTCAGTGCCCTGCCTCCCTCGAAGGGGTTCGGCCAGCGCGACGACGCACGCAGGCGGCCAAAACTCTAGACGCGTTTTGAGCTCCAGAGTCTCTAAATGGGGCTCGAATCGAACGTGTGACCCCACCAATGGATTCCTCGTTCGGAGAGCAATCCATTGGAGGGGTCACACGTTCGGCTCGAGTCCCATTTAGCGACTCTGGAGCTCAAAACGCGTCTTCTGGCCCACTGCGCGACGCCGATGAGCGCACGCGCCGCGCGTCAGTTACTACGGCCGCGGATCCCGCGGCTCAATTAAACATAACAAGGCGATCCTGTGCGCGTCGCAGAGCTGCTGTGGATCGCCCCGGAGCTGCTGCCGCTGACGGAGGTGCCGGGGACGCCGTCGTCGCAGAAGGGCGACGTGTACAGCTTCGGCGTCATCCTGGAGGAGATCGTGACGCGCGCGGGGCCCTTCGAGCACGCCCGCCAGCTGCTATCTCCGCAAGGCACGACCATTGCTCTTAGTTTTGTCGACGGTGGTTAACCGTGTTCTTCTCCCAATTTTTTTTTAAATTAATAAAGCAGTTTCTTGATTTTTATTTTCTTGTTTTTTTTTTTTTCAAGAAAAAATCTTGATACAAGAAATTTTTTCTTTATACGAGAAAAAAATGTTTGGCCCGAGAAAACTTTTCTTGAAAAATACCAAAAAAGAAAAAAACAGGAAAAGTTAATTTTTTCTTGTTTTAACAAGTCATTTTTTTGGGTGTTGCGCGTTCTGGGATGCAAGGGTTCAGCGCGCACGGGCAGTGGGCGGTAGATAAAACCGCCACCATCGTGCAGGCGCACGCGCTGCGCTCGTTCAGAGGCAAAATAACTATTGGCGCAACAGGTTTAGAGTGTCACCGCAAATACATTCTGGATGGACCCCGCACAACTGGACGCAAGCCAGAGAAACGCCGCAATTTTTTTCTTTTCCAATCAAGTATGCAAGTCTCGTGCCAGACATTTCGCTTGTTGCACCCGAACGAGTGGAACAGAGAGGTGGGTGTACATGCATGGTGCACCGGCTACCTGGTGGCCCAGAAACACCCCGGGTCCGATTAAAAGCACGGAATGCGGCAAGGCACCTTCGATCCGACCCGACGCGTGGTGTTCGACGGTACCAAACCCGGGACTGTGTGCTTGTGTACTTTCGGAAACCAGCTGAAAACGAAAATGAGCTGATCTGTGCGACAATTCGTCTGGTTTCGCTGATGTGGCGATGCTGAAGGAGTGCCTGCCTGTCGTTGCAGAGGTGGTGGCCCGGGTGCAGGCCCGGGAGTGCCCGCCGCTGCGTCCGCTGGTGTCGGCGGGCCGCGACTGCCCCGAGGCACTGCTTGACCTCATGGAGCGCTGCTGGGCGGACGCCGCGGACGACCGGCCCTCGTTCGAGACCATCCGCGGGGAGGTGCGCCGCATCATGAAGTGAGTGGAGCACGACGCCGCCGACGGGAGGGCGCGCGGGACTGCCTCCCTCCGGGCGGCGGCGCACAGAGGGCCAGGCGGCGGCCAAAACTCCCGCTGACGCTCCCCTCGGCCTGCAGGGGCTACTGCGAGAACCTGATGGACGACCTGCTGCGCCGCATGGAGCAGTACGCCACCAACCTGGAGGCCCTGGTGGAGGAGAAGACGGCGCAGCTCAGCCAGGAGAAGCGGCGCTCCGAGGAGCTGCTCTACCAAGTGTTGCCCAGGTAAGACAACCCAGGTTCGAATCCTGCCGGCGGTGGCTGCTGACTTTTGTTACCGGTTCGTCTTTTCGGGCGGCCGAGCTGCGAATTCCCTTCGTGGAAAGAGCCGGGCCCACAGCAAGGGGTTCCACAGAGTCGTTTCGTCGCTCTGTCTCTCTCGCACCCCTCGCACCGCCTCTTCGGAAGCAGGCTACGCGGCCAAACGGCACCGCGCCATCAACTTGTGATCGTTCGCGGCTAAGTGCCCCGCGGCCGCGCTCGCTAGTCCGATGGTGTTTCGCTGGTGTCTGTTAGCTAGTGTCGCGGTCCTGGACTGCCAGCTCTGCCAGTACTGCCACACATCAACAAGTAGGATGGCAGCCTGCCACGTGGTCGGCGCCCCGGAACCTGTCGGACCAGTAAGTCAGTGCTCGACCCGCTGGCGTCACTGCGTCACTGCCTCTCCGTGACGTCACTGACTATGAGAAAGTCAGTCACTTTTCTTTCGCGCGGAAGACCGGGCCGCAAACAGCGCCGGGCTGTGCCGAGCTAGCCAGCCACACGTAACAAATGCGGGTCCTCTCTCCTGCTTTCAGCCGTCATGACCTGCTAAACCTGCCGACCGGGTGAGATCACAGAGGAGCGTGACCTAACGCTTCACCAAGGACAGTTAAAATAAAAGAGACGGAGATAGAACAAAAAATCAGGAGAGTGCAGAACGAAAGCAACTAATACGGTCCCTTTCTTGACATGCTTCCCAAGATAATTTCGAACAACGTAACCAAAAGTTTCGTTCTCATACGTGCAGCTCCCTGTCTCTTACGCACCCACTGTTACGGCCCACAAGTAGAGAACTCGCGGGGTGACTGGGTGACGCCCGCCCGACGCGTCTCGTGCCGTGAGCCGTGGGCCGCCCGCCCGGTGTCTTGTCCTCGTTCGGATTCGATTCGAGTCCCATTTCGCGACTCTGGAGCTCAAAACGCGTCTAGAATTTTGGCCGCCTCAACGGTCCTCTGACCCGCTGTACTCCGCCACCACGGGCGTTGCCACAATAGAGGATTTTCTGAAAGGACTGACTCGCCGCATGGGGATGGCGTAGCGATTGGTTCTGGACGGCGGCGCGGCGCGGCGCGTGGCGAGGAGGAGGAGAGAGTAGGGTGGTCCCTGTGTATAGGAGGGGATAAATTTTTTTCGATTTTGTTTTTGGGCACCCGATTTTTCGTTTCCATTTGATGTCAGGAGTCTACATTTCAAATTTCATCGAAATCGGACAATATTTAGTACTAGTCCTGGGCCGTTAAAAATTGAACGAAATTGAACATTTTCGGTATACTTGGTCTCTAGTCACCAATAATTATTTCTACGCACTCCAACCTGTTCCTTGACTAAAGGATAGCCAGAAAATATCCTTTTGTGCTGTCTGAAGTGTGTTTAACGCCCCCGTTCAAGGTGTTCCAAAGTTGAACAAAAACTCAAAGTTGTCATATCGCGACGCGGTTTTCACTGTTCGACGCAGAATCGCACGTGAAACAATTTGTGTTCTTACTATTTGTTCCGTAAAACGTCACGTTTATCGACAAAGTGAAGATTGAAGCACAACTACCAATTTTGAAGGCTGCGACGGGATTATTTAGGCGCCGCGGTAAATCTCTCCGTTTCACGTTGGCGTTGGCACCACTGCGACCGCACCAGCCAGTGTGTATTGTTGCAAACAGAACGTTAGAAGGGCGGCAAAGGCGGATTCACTGGAAATGGCAGTCAAAACCAGAAGCGCAGATCCAGTTTTCCTGGTGCCAGAGCGAGAAGCTCCTTTGGCTGGATTGAAATTGCCATCCAAAGGCCAAGTTTTGGGTCGGCTTTTGTTCTTGAGAAGGGGGACTCATGTCACAAGAACGCTCAGAGAGGATTCCAGGTACATACACTGCCCTAAAATAAGCCCCCTGCTTAGTTAGCCAGAGAATGAACTTGATTCCCGTACGTTTTATTCCCTCTCAGTTCTGTCGTTCGTGAAGTCGTTGATTTCTATGAACGTGCCCGCATCCCTACACAAGAACTAAAGCGTTGTGCTGCAAAACTTGAGGCGCTATACCATGAGTGGCAGAACCTGAAACGCCTCCATTCTCGTGAGAGTACGAACCAGCGCAGCAAGGAGAGTAAATTTATAGAAACAATGGACGATTTATTCGACGTGGCGCACGGCAGAGCGCTGGACACTATTAAAAATGAGGAGGACAAGCAGTTTTTGATACTGCAGAGGCAAAAGGGAAGGCCTGGCTCGATGGCCGGCGTTGACCGATCCTTAGCGATCCGCGAGGCAAGGTCGGCTGCCCGAGTGCGTGCGGAGGAGGAACGCCGCCAACGCCACGAGAGAGAGATGCACGAGCGGAGAGGAACACTAAATATGTCCCTGCTGTCTTCCACGTCGAGCAGCGAGTGAGTTTGCTTGCGGCGCCAGCCATGATTTGGAGATACATCTTTGCTTTTTAGCTAAAACGCGGGGCTTTACTCTCTAGCGCTCAGCACACTCCTCCGGAACGTGTCCAATCCCTCCAGGAAGGTGATGGCGAAGTGGCAGGTGCTTCGCAGGTCACAGAAGTGCCCCTTGCTGCAGCCGCCTCGGCACCACCCCGCCGAGGAACGCAGGCGGTCATGACACCGATGCTGGCAGCGGCACTGGACAGGGCAGGTGTCAGCGACCGCTTTGCCGTTCTCCTGATTGCCAGTGTGGCACTGAGCCTCGGCATTGAACTAGGTACGACGAGCTGCTTTTAACAGCTTGATCTTTTTTGTTACGTTCGTTAAAGTTAATCGTTAGCTTCTCACCCAACAGAACAACTCGCTCTCAATCGTACTACTGTTCGGCGTGCTCGATTGGCTTATCGGAAGGAGATAGCCGAGAAGCTGAAAACAGATCTTGATGTTTCCGGCTTTGTCGTCGTACATTGGGATGGCAAGCTGCTGCCAGACTTAACTGGTCGGAAAACAGTGGACAGACTTCCAGTGTTAATCTCTTGTGGCCCTGAAACGGAGCTGCTTGGAGTGCCAAAATTATCTGCGGGAACAGGAGTGGCCCAGGCTGACGCTGTGTTTGTGCTACTTGTGACGTGGTTATTAGCCAGCATTGTTGTTGCCATGTGCTTTGATACGACATCGTCCAATACCGGTGCCTACAACGGAGCGTGCGTGTTGCTGGAGCGGAAGCTGGGCCGTGAGTTGTTGCACCTCGCTTGCAGACATCACGTCGCTGAGCTTCTCCCTGGTGCTGTGTTCGAACAACTGTTCGGTGCGTCTTCGTCAGCCGAAGTACCGCTTTTCAAACGGTTTGGAGATGCTTGGGAAAATTTTGTCAGTCATGATTTTGTTGAGGAAATGTTTGACAATTCTCTTTTAGAAGACCTGGCAGACTGCAAAGACAGAGTCTTAACCTTCGTCAGAGGCCAGCTTGAAATGTTCCACCCTCGTGGCGATTTTCGCGAGTTCTTGGAGCTTGTTTTGTGTGTTTTGGGCGCATTTCCTGATATCAACTTCCTAGTGCCGGGAGCAGTAAGCCACGCACGGTGGATGTCTAAAATAATTTACTGCTTGAAGATCTGGCTCTTCCGTCACATTTTTAACTTAACCACGAGGGAAACCAGTAGGCTGAGAGAAATGGTCCTGTTCATCGTGCGTGTGTACACGGAGTACTGGTTCCTTGTGCCAAGTGCAACGTCAGCAGCTTCAAGTGATCTCTCTCTTATTCAAAAGCTGCTCCACTACAGCTCAGTCTACGGTTCAAGCAGAAAAGACCTCTACTACACAGCAGCTGTTAAGATGTGCCGGCACCTGTGGTATCTTAGCGAAGAGCAGGTGGGCTTCGCATTTTTTGATGAATCGCTGTCTGTCGAGGAAAAAAGACAAATGGTTAAGTCATTGAACAGCAGGGAAGGAGGTTCTTCGCGCGTGGTGCGTATCCAAGTTCCGGATCCCGAAGTCCTAAGCTGCTCAATTGTGAGTGACTTCGTCACGAAGAACACAAAGAACTTCTTCGAGATTACTGCGTTACCTTCAGATTTTCTAGCAGATGACCCGGCAGAGTGGGCAAATTCTGCGTCTTATCAAGAGAGCCGGCGCGCTGTCCAGCACGTTCAAGTAGTGAACGACACAGCGGAGCGAGGGGTCGCTCTCATCGAGAAGTTCAACGGCAAGCACACCAAGGACGAGGAGCAGCTGCAGTTCTTGCTTCTTGTAGTGCAGGACCACAGGCGGAGGATTGCTGATTTCAAAAAAACCACCCTTCTTAAAAAATTGTGAAATTTGTGAAAATAAACCATAATTTTGCTAAAATGTACTATTTGTCGATAAACGTGATGTTTTACGGAACAAATAGTAAGAACACAAATTGTTTCACGTGCGATTCTGCGTCGAACAGTGAAAACTGCGTCGCGATATGACAACTTTGAGTTTTTGTTCAACTTTGGAACACCTTGAACGGGGGCGTTAAACACACTTCAGACAGCACAAAAGGATATTTTCTGGCTATCCTTTAGTCAAGGAACAGGTTGGAGTGCGTAGAAATAATTATTGGTGACTAGAGACCAAGTATACCGAAAATGTTCAATTTCGTTCAATTTTTAACGGCCCAGGACTAGTACTAAATATTGTCCGATTTCGATGAAATTTGAAATGTAGACTCCTGACATCAAATGGAAACAGAAAATCGGGTGCCCACATAAAACCTTTGACTTTCATTTTTAAGGACCACCCTAGGAGAGAGGGGAGGGGAGGAGAAGGGGTTGTGGAGGGGGAGGTGCGTTGTCAGAGGCTTACGACGGGGGCACGCGAGACGCATGCAAAACGCGCATACGAAAAGCCAAGTCCCCCCCCCCCTTTTTCCCCTTTTCTCTCTCCCGCCCCCGCGCAGCATGCGGAGTTCAGCCAACTTTGTGAATAAACGCCATCCAAAACTACTCACGGCCACTACATACACTGTTTGTCTGCGCCGGGGCGCGGCGTAACGGGGCGGGGCGGGGCGGGTGGTACGGTGTTCGCTCGTGTTGGTCGTCGGTTTGTTTGCGCGGCCACTCGGAGCCTTCTGGAAGATATGGAGAATATTTTGCGCTCGTAGCCACGCCGGGTCTTCGACTGTTAACCGTCTTGAACCGTCCTGCCGAAGTATCTTCCTGATTTGGCCGCTCCGGCCGGATTATGACGGCCGCACGGGGAGCCGCTTGATTTCGGACGGTGTTTATTTTGCCGCCGTCTCTCTCTCTCTCTCTTTCTCTCTCTCTCTCTCTCTCTCTCTCTCTCTCTCTCTCTCTCTCTCTCTCTCTCTCTCTCTCTCTCTCTCTCTCTCTCTCTCTCTCTCTCTCTCTCTCTCTCTCTCTCTCTCTCTCTCTCTCTCTCTCTCTCTCTCTCTCTCTCTCTCTCTCTCTCTCGGATCCCCCAAACAAGACAAGGTAATGACGGAGAAAGCGAGCAATTTTTCCGATGCGGCCGGGCGGCCGGGCGTCACGCGTCATGAACAGTCATGACATGACCGGGGGCCGTGATCCCGGAGGGAAGGTTCGCCGCCGCACAGTGGGCCACATGACCAGCGAAGGCGACCAAAATTCTAGACGCGGTTTGGACTTCAGCGTCGCTGAATGGAACTCGAATCGAACGTGTGACCTCACCAATGGATCGCTCTCCGAACGAGGAGTCCATTGGTGGGGTCATACGTCCAGTTCTGAAGTCCAAACCGCGTCCAGAGTTTTGGCCGGCCACTGTGTGGCAGCACGGCCGCATCCTCGCTGGGCGTCAACAAAACAAAGCCACGTGGGCCACGCCGGGCCACGCCGGGCCACGCTGCCTGCGGGGGGGAGGGGCTCGGCCGCAGGGCCCGCAAGGCACGCGGACCAGGTATTTGGGACGTTTCCGCGGTGCTGGCTCTGGAACGGGGAACGCCCCGCCCCACCCCGCCTCGCCCCACCCCGCCTCGCCCCACCCCGCCCCACCCCGCCTCGCCCCTCCCCGCCCCGCGCTTTGCCCGCCTTTCGCTCCGACATGACACATTCCCGGCGGCAGGGGGTTCCGCGGGAATGTGGAATGGAGGGGGGCAGCGCCGCGGACGCGACTAATAATTGGTATTATTGTTTTGGGAAATGGACACGGCTTGTGCGTGTAGCAGACCGTGTGTATGGCGCAGTAAGTCGTCTGCCTACCGGTAGGGGTGTGGGTTTGTTTTTGGTTCTGGTTCTGGATTTTGTTTGCGTTTGTGTTTGGGGGGGTCGCTGCCCGTTGGCCGGCGTGCAGTCGAAATGATTCAGCCACAACGAACTTAAATTTAATCCTGTAGATTCTTTTCCAGTAAGGCACTGTCATGAAATGACAACCAAAATTTTTAAAGTGCATTCCTCCGGGTTAGGCCACACCACAAACCGCCCTACCTCCCTCCCCCTCTTTCCTTTCCGGGCACTCACATGCACACTCGAACAATCATCGATCACAATCAAGGGTCATATCGTTGAGGTGCACTCACCCCGCAAACCGCTGAGAACCGACTTTATCTCGTAAGCCTCTATTCGAGAGATGGACACGTATTGGTCAGAGAGCAGGTGAGTTAGCATGCTGCACACACACACACACACACACGCGCGCACGCATACTCACACAAACACACCCACAAACAGTCATATACTTCCGGTGGGGTGCATCGCCCTGTCACCATCTCTGCACACAGGCAGGCTTATCTACCTCGTCGGCCAGTGCAATCCCAATCCAGCGAGGCGCACTTCCTGCCGCTCCCTGCAGGCGTTTAAACCTTTCACGGCCACTCTCGCTGACACACGGAACTATCCTGTTCAAAGGCTGGCTCGTTTCCTTGGGCCCGTAGAGGCCACATAAACAATCTCCGAATTTTTTTTAAAATATCTTTTTGGAACGTGATCCAAATCAAGGCAGACTACAGTGTCAAATTCATCACAACCTATGGAATAGTTTTAGTTTGGTGGACCTCTTTTAATTTTTTAGAGAGTACGTTGTCAGCAGTTGCGGTCCCGTGCGGCGGCGCAAAGCAGTTTACGCGTCGTCGTCCTGCCGAGGGGAAATTTCCACAACACGGTGCATCTCCGGCGCTGGCTAAAATTAGAAAGATGCCGATGCTGGGTCCGGCAGGATCCTTTTGTTGAGAGCGGAAAATATCTGCGGTAAAAACAGACGCGCACACTCACGCACACCAGCCGAACCGGTTTGAGAGAGTGGCATCTCGGTACTTGGTAATGAAATCATGGGCCGTGCCGTGGGGCTTTCCAGGACACCGCCTTCTGCGACTGTTATTATCCTTGCTGGGCTTTTCTGTGATTCCGCCGTTGACTCGGATCCCATGAAGCAGTCTCCTCGAATACATAAAATTATTCTCTCCGAAATGCACAAAAACCGCCGTGGTCTCCTTTGAGATTCCCTCGGAACCATTTGCGAACCCCCTAAGGCCTTTTGTTGTGTTTCCCTTCCCAGGAGCAAACATCATCCGAAAGCTGGCGGTCCCCTGTGTCGTACCGACAAAATTTCTCCGTTCCACAATCTTAGCAAAGCTTTTGTCCGTCCCCGCTAAAAGTTTCAGAGGCAAGTCTCTGGTGATTCGGAACACTATCGAGACAATTAGAGTTGTGGCATCTGAAGTCTGGCGGAATAAAAGAGCGCTCCCGGTTCTATCGCCGATAGCGGTTTCGGTGTTGCAACAGACCGGCTGGTCCAGCGATATGATAAGAATCCGAAGCGACTGACAGGGTCCGAGCTGCAGCTAAAACATTGTATATCAGAATTTTTTTATCCCTCTTTCCTGGTAGAACTGCTCCGCGCCGACGATTGGATTCTTAAAAATGGGGTATCAGTTCTCGTTATTTTCGCGAGGGTTTTTTAAAAGTAAATTTTCTAACAGGGAATTCGATAGCCCCTTATGTGCAGACCGCGAAGGTGGTCACCACATGCTGGTCCTTTTAATTTAATCGATTTGTTATTTTCGAAAAAGAAAAAAAATTGATCTCGAAGTTACCTCATCTACTGTGTTTTGAAGAATTTCGGTTCCAACGTACAATTGTGTATGAATTTCAAAGTACTTTTTTTATTCGGTTCCCTTTGCTGAGGGAGTCCAATATGTAAGTCGGACGACTTTCCGCTGTAAGGCCGATGACCCCCCCCCCCCCTCACTCGTTCCTAATGGTGCCTTTCACACTTATCTCCGTACATTCAGCCGGTTTCGGCACGCCTCGCCACTCCGCGCAGCTACGCGCAGCGAGCCGGCTCCAAGCCGCGCCTCGTGGACAGTATTATTACTGCGACGGGCGACAGTGTTGACAGACTGCGGGTGTCGAAACGATTCGACAGTTCGTTGAGGCCGCATGTGACAGCGGCGGCGCTTGGATTTCAAAATAAAGATACCAGAGATTTGTGACTTTTTACGTCGTTTTTCTCACTGCCAAAAAAAAAAATAAAAAGAGGTGTAAAAAATCGTTTTGAATCTGATTGGTTTTGCAGTTTCAGCTCACTCCTGTGAGTAGTACAATGCCACGGTGACTGCACCTCCTCTCGCTCGCACCTATTTGCTGCTTCCGGCGTGTGGTCGTGGAACAGCGCTTCGCCGCTGCGGCTAGCCAGCCGGCCACACGCCATCAGACAAGCTTACACAAGAGTCCAGTTTTGTCAACAAGGCGGCGGCTTCTTCGAAAGCCGTCGCCAAAGCAGCAGTGCCAGACGGCAAGGCGCGTGTTCATGTGGTGGGCCAGGCCGCACAGTGGGCCAGAAGACCGGCACAGGCGGACGAAACTCTCGACGCATTTTGAGCTCCAGAGTCGCTGAATGGGACTCGAACCGAATGTGTGACCCCACCAATGGATTCGTCGTTCGGAGAGCAGTCCATTGGTGGGGTCACACGTTCGGTTGGAGTCCCATTCAGCGACTCTGGAGCTCAAAACGCGTCTAGAGTTACAGCCGCGTGCGCGGTCTTCTGGCCCACTTTGGGCCGCCTGCTACTGCGTCCTGTTTGTCAGGTGCACCAGTGCTTTCCCTCTGATCTGGAAGGATCTGCTGGAAAAGATTCCATTCAAACAGAAAGTCAACGAACGCGTCTTGCTTCCGTCAGGAGCGCCGCACCAGCGCCCTTGACGGCGTGTTCCCCCTCCACCTGCATTTGCCCGCTGCATGCACTTGTTGCGGCTCTGACAATCACGTATCGCATGCTGAAAAGAAATAGAGTAAAACAGACAAAGAGTGCCTCTGATTTCCTCATAGTGCATGATGCTAGAAAATGACCACGGTATCCCGAATGAACAGCCCAACCTTTTAGACGTAATGTCAAATGGAAGGCACACTTCAGCGTCCGGTGCGTTCGAACGGACCCAAGCCACGACCCGGCTCACAGTAGGCGCGCGGGCGGCCAAAACTCTACACGCGTTTTGAGCTCCTGAGTCGCTAAATGGGACTCGAACCGAACGTGTGACCCCACCATTGGATTGCTCTCCGAACAACGAATCCGTTGGTGGGGTCACACGTTGGGTTCGAGTCCCATCTAGCGACTCTAGAGCTCAAAAGGCGTCTAGAATTTTGGCAGCGCGCCGGTCTTCTGGCCCACTGTGAGCGGTGCTGCTTGTCTCCGCTGCTTCTGGCCCACTGTGCGGCCCCGGCCCGACGGCCGAAAGGCCTCCAACTTTTCTCGGCGCGGTGCCTTCTTAACGCGTGTAAGACGCAGTGGACGCAGTTTGCAAAGATAAATGGCACTGGGCCATCCCACATGAGGCCCGGCCGACCGGCTGACTGACCGAGTGAGCGAGGAAAATCACCGGACAGGTCGGGCCTGCGCGCAATCAGGCAGCCAGGCAGAGCTGGCAGGCACTCGCTGTCCGAACTCCAACGCGCGGATTTCCCACCTGAATCCACGGGCCTTCAATTTGGAAAAGTTGGCTGGATTTGGTAGTGACGCCATAACTAGCCTAGCCGTAGTTTTGTCCAATAAGGGAAGTGTCCTCCCCCCCCCACCACCACCACTGCGTACGAAACTAGCGTGTTTCATTTCTGAAAAGAAAAGAGCTGGCCCTAGCTTGAATTTTAACGCTAATTTAAAAAAAAAAAATTAGATGTAACAAAAATAAATTTTACTACTCACTAAATTCTTGTGTACTTTTTTGCACGATTTTGCATGCGTTTTTTATGCATAATATTTTACGTTCTTATGCATAATTTATTCATAACTATGTATAAATTATACGTTGTTATGCATAATATTATGCAGAAGCTTGCGCATGTGCAAAATCGTTCATAACTATGGACAAAAAAAAAGTGCATAAGGATTTAGTGTGTAATGAAACTAATTTTTGAGCGTGTGCTTCTGGGGCTTGCGGGGTCATCCTCCTGGAGGGGAGAGAGGCATACATCACCGGCCGCGTCACTGCTCGTCGATCATTTTGGCGAAAACGGCTCTGTAAAACTAAAGGTGAGACTTCTCCCCTGGAGGGGGTGATGGCATTGCCGCAGCAAGCGGTCGTCGAGAGAAAGAAAAAAAGCACAACCCAAAGAGAGCTGATGCTTTTCATGCATTGCAGTTGTTTATGGATGGATACTAATGAGAAATTCGGCGCCCTGCGAGGCTTACTCAACCTAGCCTTACCTAACTTTTGGTGGGGCCCCGTTGCGTTTTCAATGTCAGGGCCACCGCAGCCGCCGCGGGGGAACATGAGCACCGCACTGCCGCTGGAGTCTTGTCTAGACTGTTCCACGCGAGGTTCCGCGCCCGCAATGGTTTCGCACCCCGTGTGACTGACTGCAGGCCACCACACAGTGGGCCAGAAGAACAGCGCTGGCGGCCAAAACTTTAAACGCGTTTTGGGCCCCAGAGTCGCTAAATGGGACTCGAGCCGAATGTGTGACCCGACCATTGGATTGCTCTCCAAACGAGGAATCCAAAGGTGGGGTCACACGTTCGGTTCGAGTCCCATCTAGCGACTCTAGAGCTCAAAAGGCGTCTAGAATTTTGGCAGCGCGCTGATCTTCTGGCCCACTGTGTGCGGTGCTGCTTGTCTCCGCGGCCCGCCGCCACCTTTTCCAGAAAGCGGTGGCTCATCTCGTGCCGAGGAAAGCGATTGATCCCAGGGACTGGCCGCCACCATGGCACCCCCCGCCGGGACTGTGGGACTCGCCGCGGGGCGCGACGGCGCGATGGCAGCAGAGGTCCCGGTGATTGTGACAGTTCGTGGGAGGAGCGGGATAGCAGGGGGAGCAGCGGGTCGCGTGGCGCTTCCGTCTGCCGCCATGAGGCGGGCGCAGCCTGCGCGGCGCGGCCGGAGATGCACCGGCGTGTCTCATATACCACGGATGCGCTTCTTATTCAAGATTCCTTCGTGAATAATCAGATCCTCACGCTTAAAACCTTACGAAGTATTTTCTTTGTAAGCTGACGCATGCTCAAAATACTTTGTTATGACAAGCTACTTTTTCTTTGTAAGGACTGACACAGTCTGAAAGGTTTTCTCAGTGCTATTGTAAAGACTTCTTGTGTACAAGCGGCACGAACCACACGACAAACTGCAGCTCTTATTTCGGGCTGTTTTTTCCTTCACTCGCCATACTTTGTTGGATCGCAAACGATCGTCTGCCTTCTTTTTTTTTTTTTCGAACGCAGCCTTTATCGAGCCGATGGCGACGTGCGCAAAAAGCAGCCGCCGCCGCTGTTTTCGAAACGCAGCCGCGGCGATTTGAGGCCGAGCGGCGCCGCCGGGCGCTGGTCGTTGGTAATAGATTCGCCTGCAAAAAGCTGCAAAAAAAGCTGCAAAAATCTAAAAGTTACGACGCGACGCGGAGAGGCGCGTTACTACCGTTGTCATTTTTACCGCGCTGCTGCACCACGTGAGCGCGGCGTGGCGGCGGTCGGCGGCGGCACGTGTCTGCACGTGTCCGCACGTGTCCGCCTGGTCCAGCGCCTGCCCTGGCCCCTCCAACCACCGGAGGCTCGTCCTCGCGATCACGTGCGGAACCGACGTACAGTGGGCGGAGGCGGCCAAAAGTCTAGACGCGTTTTGAGCTCCAGAGTCGCTAAATGGGACCCGAATCGAACGGTGTGGTCGTGTGGGCCTTGGCGTACCCACGGAGCATTTCAGCGTCCTCTCTGCATGCGTCGCCGAAGCACACCCAGAAATCCTCGCAATAAGTGCGTGCCATAAAATGGCCCACAGACGTGCTGCTTCTGCGTCGCAAAATAAAAATTGCTGGGCTGGAAAATTTGGCGTGGCCGAGGCGGCCATTGTTTGTAAACAAACCAAAGTCGTAAACACGCGGAACGCGCGGCTGGTAAATCCAGCGCTAAATGTCACGGCCCTGGGGCCTGCAGAGGCCAGGGATCACTTGGTTCGCGCTTCAAGAGCTAGACACGCAATGAATCAGTTATATCGACATCAAAAGCCATAGTTCGGGACCGTTTAGTTTAACCCGACAAAAAAACTCGTGTGCGCAATAATAGGAGACCGTACCAGACCGTACACAAAACGCGTCATGCGTGTTTGCGTGTCAAATGGAGAGAGGGGTCACAGAGAGGGTCGTGACGAGCTGTGACGAGGAGGAGACGTCTTGCCACGTAGTTTCAAAACCATCAGCCAGAAAACTTTTGTCCTCAATGAGAGTGGACTCGTTCAGGATTTTCTGGCCTTAACCCATACATTTTCAACTAACATTTCCTGTGAACCCTTTTTTTCATTTTTGTAACTTTTGAGACGGTTACACGTCAGAGCAAGAAGGTGTTGGTCGGGGTGTGGCAAGGCGGTGACGAGGGCCGGGCACAGGACTTCCTCGTGACTTCTCCTAACCCAGCAAAACAAACATCGACCAACGTCAACATCAGACTAAAAAGTCTCACAAGGCAAGGACGACACTTTTTCAGTCGGAGCTTTTATCCTTCCGAATGTTGCGGGCACTTCGCTATTCCATTTGCCTTCGCGGAAGGCCTAGCCTGCTACGCAGGCCTATCTACCTTTGCACCACGTCGCCGTACAGTCGCGCGATGCGGCGCGCCTCCTTACACAAACTCGCTGGCAAAACCTGTGCGATTTGGCCGTCGGCCACGGCAAATGTTTTATGCACCGATATGTTTGTGTCGTGATTGCTGGCGCGGCCCGCGCGCGGCCCGGACCGCAGAAGAAGACGGCTCAGCCAAAGAGTCATCATCATCCGCTAATTTTGCAGAAGCCTTCGTTGCGCCGGGCGGGGCGCTGCAGGCGCTGCAGGGGGGGCGATGCAGTGCGACGTGCAGTGCGCGGCGTGGAGTCCTTAATTTATCTAGGATTTAGTATTTAGGACTCTAGTGCGGCGGGCCGGCTAAGGCGGGCCGGCCGCCGTCTGCAGCGGGAAGCGGCGTATCGACAGTGGAAACGTTGGAGCGGCCTGGGCTGGAGCTAGAGCCTGCTGGGGCGCACCGTAAAAAGTGGGAAAAGAGCGCAGCACGACCTGTTTGTAGCAAGTTGTTGCAAGTTGTTGTTGTTGTTGTTGAAAATTTACAGGATACCCTCGCATGATGTTGTTGTTGATCCGCTTCTATGATGTTGATGATGTGTGCCCCAAAGAGGGCGGTGGCGGTTCGCATTGTTGCCCTCGTGCGCGACGTCGAAGTGCGTCTCCGAATGAAGAAAGTGCTGAATTATGAATGACCTGAAGGCAAGCAGGCAAGCCTCGCCGCCAAAGTCAAGGACGGCCGAGGCCGCGACCGAGGCCGCGACCGAGGCCGCGCACGGCGCACGGCGCGGCGGCGGCGGCATGGGTGTGTCGTGTCGCGCCACGCGCCCGCCGATCAACGGTGTGGAAGCTGAAAAACGGACGAAAAAAATAAAATCAACGATGAAAAGAGAGAAAAAGAGAACAAGTTGAAAGCCTGACCGAGTTGCATAACATTACCGCGAGACACTTTTTTTTTTTGCACGGCGGACGCGCGCGCGTGTTAGTGGGGCTCGCTGCCTAATGTGTGGCTTTGTCTGCTGCATCGTCTGCCCAAACACACACTCTCTCTCTCTCTCTCTCTCTCTCTCTCTCTCTCTCTCTCTCTCTCTCTCTCTCTCTCTCTCTCTCTCTCTCTCTCTCTCTCACTCACTCACTCACTCACTCACTCACTCACTCACACACACACACACACACACACACACACACACACACACACACACACACACACACGGCCCTTTGCAGCGTGCCCACCCCGCCCTGCTCGCTGCAGTGGTTGTGGGTGGGGAGTTGCGAGTGGGGAAACCCGCCGGAGTGCCTTGAGCCTCGTCCAGTGCCCGATCGCTGGTCGGCGCGACCCGACCGGCGGCGAGCCCGGCAACAACATCGCGCCGCTTTATCTTGAATGACAACAACAACAACCACAACAATAACAAAAACATCAACCGCAGGGTTTTCGGCGACCGGCGTGCACGCGCGCGACGGGGTCCGGTCCCTGTCTGTCGCGGCGTATTCCAAATCGAACCGATCCTTCAGGCGAGCGGTGACGCCGGGAGTTTCGGGTGTCGGGTCGTCCTGGGCGCCACGCCAGGCTGCGGCACGCCTCTTCCGACAAGCCAGCGTCGCTGAGGCGCGGATTGGCGGAGCAAGCCGGACTGACTGACCGGGCCGCCGGGCCGCCGGGACGCCGTGGACGCAGCCGCGCGGTCTTCCCGCCCGATAATTTAATATCGAGCTGGAAAGTCACCGCCGGACGGGCGGCCACACGCACCAGACACGCGCCGCCGGAGGCGTGACAGACACCCTCTCTTACTCGCTACTCTCTCACTCAACCGCTCGATCAATCAATACTATTTAATCAACCAGTCAATCAATATATCAATCAAATCCGCTAGTATATTATAATGATGAGAGTCCATTCTCAATGCAGAAATTCAAGAAAGCTTAATTATATGTGATTGAACATGATTGAAACCCGCCAAAACCCCCGAGGGAGGCCGATTTCTCGCACTGTTTCCAGTCCCCGTTCATTCTTGCTCTTCACTTCCGGCCCTCCTAGAAGTGTCTGTTTGAAACGTTTCCACGACGATAGCCGGCACAGGACAAGCTCGAGAGGAAAGTGGCAATTACATGAGGCATCAAGGCGGCGTCTCCCCTGACAGGTCCGCGCCCACCTACCCTCGCTACCGGCGGGGAGGCGGCGGGCAGCGCGCCGGGTGACGAGCACCGGCCGCAGGAAAGAGAAAATAAAGGAGTGACGTGCTCATTGATGGCTTTCCGGCTCACTAGACAGCAAGTTCCGTTTAGTATATTCGAGACACTTCCTCCCATGCTCGCGGCGGAATAACCCCGCGTCGCCGACACCGCAGCGGAAATAATGTCATTTTAATGCAGTCCGGCACAGCCAGAAAAAAAGACTCCTTGAATCAAGTGAAATATTTTTCTTCATTAAAAATACTTGATTCAAGCTAGATTGAGTGTCAGATCAATACTAATAGGCTTTCTACCTCACTCAAAGCAGAACTTTACTTAGGCACATTAATGCAAAAAAATTACTTGCATCAAGTAAATTTTACTTGATTCAAGATAACATTTTTCTGGGTGCAGTGCCTAGAAAACGGCGAGGGAAATGCCGTTGGGAATCGGCAGCTCGCGCGCCGCGCGTCCATTTCGCTGTAAAGAGTTGCAAGCGTCACTCACGGCGCGCTCCATGCAAATGCATTCTTCTCTCGGTGCGCGCGTCATGCCGTCGGCCGAGACGTCCCTGAACATCATGTGCATCCAAGCGACCGTCACCGACGACGTCTCGGTGGAGAAAGGCGGCGCCAGCGCGTCACCGTCATCGCGTCACCGCACAGTGGGCCGGAAGACCGGCACAGGCGGCCAAAACTCTAGACGCGTTTTGAGCGCTCCAGAGTCGCTGAACAGGACTCGAACCGAACGTGTGACCCCACCAATGGATTCCTCGTTCGGAGAGCAATCCATTGGTGGGGTCACACGTTCCGTTCAAGTCCCATTCGGCGACTCTGGAGCTCAAAACACGTCTGGACTTTTGGCTGCCTGTGCCCGTCCTCTGGCCCACTGTGCGCCGCGCGCGTTCTCTGAATGGAGGCGCGAGCGTCCAGAGTCCTTCCGCGCGGACATGTAATGACGGGGCAATTAAGGCGCTCCTGCGCACCGCCGGGGCCTCGCGCCGTCTCCCTCGCACTCACGGGTTGCTGCGCACGGCTGCGAGAGAGACGGAGGGAGCGGTGGCGAAGACGCACACGCCGCGACCGTTGGCCGACTAGGAGTCGCGCGCCGGCCGGTCGCACAGTGGGCCAGAGGACCGGTGGAGGCGGTCGAAATCCCGTACGAGTTTTGAGCTCCAGCGGACGCTAAATGGGACTCGAACCGAACGTGTGACCCCATCAATGGATTGCTCTCCAAACGAGAAATCCATTGGTAGAGGCCATACGTTCGGTTCGAGGGCCATTTAGCGACTCTGGAGCTCAAAACGCGTCTAGAGTCTTGGCCGCCGGTCTTCTGGCCCACTGTGGGCCGGTGCTGCGGTCTCAATGAACACGCACACATCAAACAATGACAAACAAGCGGGGCAGAAAAAAAGCCCCAAACGGACGTCAACACAATTAGGCCCTCCGCCTGCCCCCGGCGAGACAGACAGGATGTTTATCGGGGCCGAGGTGCGAAAGTCGCCAGCACTGTGACGTCGCTCTGCGCCGCCCTGCACGCGCCCTGCAAGCAGGCCACGCACCGCGTCAGACTACGTCAGACTGCCTCACCGCGCCGGCCGGAAGAAGCTCGGGTCCGGGTCCTTCGTTTGGAAGCCGCATTCCAAAACCTCACTCGATTTTCTTGCATAACTGTTCTGTTTCTTTGTGTGTTCGAAACCGGCTCTGCATTGGAAACTCAAACCGCGGGTGCTGTAAACTGAACGCACGCGGCCGTTCCACGTGAGACTTGGTTGTTAACCGTTAACTCGACGTTCTCTACTCCGCCTCTTAGGTGCGTCCAATTATCTGTCGAGACTTAGTCGAGGCGCCGCCGCCATCAGTGAAGCCTACGCGCCCGAACACGTGAAGGCGGCCTTGCGGCACGTGGAGCGCCGGTACTTAGGTAGCGGCTGTTTTTTTTTTGGGGGGGGGGAGGGGGGGGGCTTTAATTTACCCGTCTTTTGATAGGCAACAATAAGCAAAAAGCTCTCCTTTACCCTGCACAGTGGGCCAAAAGCCCGCGTAGGCGGCCAAAAATCTAGACGCGTTTTTGAGTCCCAGAGTCCGTACAGCACTCTAACCGCGCACCAATGGACAGAGACGCTAAATGGGATTCGAACCGAACGCGCGTGATTCCACCAATGAATTGCTCTCCGCACGAGGAATCGCGAGTTCGGGTTCACATTCGGGTTCGCGTTCGGATCCGGCGGTAAGGGCGGCAGAAGACGAGGCGGCCAGGCGGCGACCGCGTTCGTTATATTGCCCCGACGGTAAGGTGACCCTTCCGTGGGCTCCGGGCAGCGTGGAGCGAGGCGGGGCGAGGCGGGGCGAGGCGGGGCGAGGCGGGGCGAGGCGGGGCGAGGCGCTCGGGGGCGCATCCGGGATCCCACGACGCACAGTGGGATGATAGAATCCCCGTCTCCGTCGACGGGGATTCCCTATTTTCCCTGTTTTCCGATGGAATACTACGAAATCACAGCGGCGAAATAATCAATAATAGTCGCAAGATACCCCGACGTGGTTCGCGCGAAGGCTTCCGAGGCACGAGCAGTGATTCCCGCCATTTTACAGCGACTCGCGGCCTATCCGTCCGTTGCGTCGGAAGAATGCCCGCCGCCCCCTGTGGCCCCTGTGCGGCGCGGCGCGGCGCCGAGTCAAATCGCTGCCCGAGTCATTCGAGTGCAGACGAGTCAACTCTGATTGGCCGGCATTATGTCGAACGATCGTTAGACAGCGCCAGATGACGCTCGGCGTGTCACTCAGTGTGTGTGTGTGTGTGTGTGTGTGTGTGTGTGTGTGTGTGTGTGTGTGTGTGTGTGTGTGTGTGTGTGTGTGTTCGCAGAAGAGAAAGAAGAAGAAGAGTTGGAATTAATCACTTTGTATTTGAGACTCGCGTCAGTGGCAGCCCCAGGCGTTCGCACACGCAAAAAAGGTCTCCGAAGCATCTGCTTCATAACTAAGAAGGAAATGAAGGAATTGTAAATCATTTCCTCGTAGATTTTACAGTGCCTTAATTGACTTTTTACTGTGCAGCTGCTGCGCCTTCAGACCTATCCGTATTTTTTTTTTCCTTTTTGTATAGCGCGTTGCGGGAGGGCATCATAATCAATCGGACACTCCTCCTGGCGTCGTTGACGCAAAACAAAAACGAGCCTTTTTTTTCAATGCCCGGGGGGGGGGGGCGCCCCCTTCTCGATATTTCCAATACTAAAACTTCCTCCGGACGTTGGCCGCTGCTGACGTCGAACCTCGTGGACTGGAAGGTTCGCTGGACTCCAGCCGCGCGCCGCACCGCGCCGCACCGCGCACCTGACTGCGCAGAGACAAGAAGCCGTGACGCAGCGGCGCGGTGACGTCGTCCTTGGCCGCTGCTCCGCTCCGGCCTGGTCCGCCCCGTCCGCCCCGTCCGCCCCTGCCGAAACACTTCTGGAAGCGGCCGCCACACTCAGGCCCACCCGCGCCTCCTGCTGACCGGTAGCGCCCCCCCCCCCCCCCCCCCCGGGTGGGTTGCTGCTGCTGCTGCTGCCGGTGGGCCAGGGTGTGGGATAACGGGAGAAAGTCCGCGGGGCAAAAACCAACAAACGAACGAACAAAAGAAAAAAAATTCCAATGCTCATGCATTGCGTGGTGTTCCGCTAATTTAAAAAATAGTTGCGAAAGTAGTTTTTTATTGCCAACCAGGCATGGGCAGGAAAGTAAAGTAAAGTACCGCGGTACCAGGTGGTACAGGTGGTATAGGCGTCGGTTCCCGGTACCGGGGTCGACGGATCGAGTCCCACTTTTTCTCAACATTTTTCGAATGACCCGCTCACTGCGGCTCCATCCCTGCCGCGTCTAGAGCCCGGCTGACGCCGCATCTACCATGAGCCGTGGTGGCTGAGATCGCTAAGGCGTCGGACTTGAACAGTAAGGTCCGGGGATCGAATCCCAACATTTCAATACATTTTACGACTGCCTCCCTCATCCCAATACGACTCAAACCCGTCGTCCGCCACTCGGCAGACGTGCAGTCGTGATAGCGTAGTGGTCTGGATCATTTGTCGTCCACTATGCTTGGGTGTCTAAAAAGCAGTCCGCTTCGGCGGATTGGCCTCGGCACTGGTTCGATCCCCGGTCGTTCCAGCCACTCGCAATTGGTCGCGAGTGGGTCCATTCTGATTCGTCGGTTTGGAGTTGATAAGTCCTTTGAAGCTGGCCCTTCACACTGCATGTTCGGTAGAGAGCGCCGGACAGCGGGGGTACCACTGTGGGTACCACTGACCACCCCGCGAAAACCAAAGGCTCTCAACCCCCGCCCTTCACCCGGCCCACATCAGATGAGAACCCCTGGGGTCGCCGCCTGGAATGCACCGGTTCCCCCGATCCACCGAAGTTGCAGGCGGTCCTCCCTACTGTGTGGGGAGGTGGGAGAAGGGCCCCCATTTTTTCTTCTTTTTTTTCCTCCAAGTTCTTTTGTTGGATGCGCTGCTGTACAGCGGTTTGCAGCGCATGGAGCCCGTGGTACCCGTGGGTACGTCAAGTACCGTCGGTACTTTCGAAGGTACCTGTAAAGTACCGCGGCACCGAAAATTTCGATTGTACCGGTAAAGTACCGCGGTACCATAGTTTTCGGTAGTACCGGTAAAGTACCGCGGTACCATATTTTTCGGTAGTACCGGTAAAGTACTGCGGTACCGATTGTGGAGTACCGTGCCCATGCCTGTTGCCAACATAGGAAAATAAATTTTTACCAGTAGATAGGAAACAATTGCCAACTTTGAAAAATTTTAATTTTTTGTACAATAATGGAAAACGGAGAAGAAATAAAATTGGCATTTGAAATACACTTCCCCTCCCGGGCGAGCAGATGGCGATAGGGGGTGGCCACCCCTACAACGGTGGTGACGAACATATTACGAACATGTGACTGACATGTTTGTATGTATGACTGACATGTCGTATGTCATGACCAGGAAGTATCGTTGAGGTCAACGATAGAATCGTTAAAGTCAACGATAGTATCGTTGAAGTCAACGATAGTATCGTTGAGGTCAACGATAATATCGTTGTGACATGTCACGAACATGTCACTGACATGTCACGAACATGTCACTGACATGTCACGAACATGTCACTGACATGTCACGAACATGTCACTGACATGTCGTAAGTCACGACGGTGGAATAAAAAAAAGAAATTTCGGTCAAATGCAATAGGGGCTCCTGTCGGAACCCCTAAAAAATGCCGAAAAATTGAAACTGTCGGTGCACTGAGAAAACCTTACAAACTATTTTAGGCCTCTTAAAGAAAAGCAGATTGTATTTTGAGTATTTTGTATTTGAGTATTTGAGTATTTTGGGCCTACATGAGCTTACAAAGAAAATACTTCGTAATTTACGAACTATTTCTTCGTATAACAAAGCAAATAAGTTTGTGTTACGTATGCTCAAAATACTTCGTAAGGTTTTAAGCGCGTGTGCTGGAGGTGACGCTCGATTTTGGCGCCAACGACGCCTGACGACGGAGGCATGGCGTCTTTCCCTTGAGAGCTCAGCTGCACACACAAAATTCTTACGTACTTTTTTGTACATAGTTATGCACGATTTAGCCCATGCGTTTGTTATGCATAATATTATACGTTGTCATGCATAATTTATTCATAACTATGTATAAATTATACGTTGTTATGCATAATATTATGCAGAAGCTTACGCATGTGCAAAATCGTTCATCACTATGTACAAAAAAGTCCATAAGGATCTAGTGTGCAGACCCGGCGGCCCTGCCCGAGGCCCTGGACCTCCATCTGCCGCTAAAATAGTCCTGCCAAAATATTGGCCTCTCCATGTCTATGCTTAGTGGCCGACCTCGACATCATCGAGTGCAGGTGAGAGAGAGATGCTTCGCGCTGCTGATTGTGTAACGCCGGTACCTACGCCGCGCCGTGTGAATGCAAATCAACCATCCGGTCTAGCGATTCCATAAAGAAGCAGGTTGGGCCGGGAAAAAAAAAACGGAGGGGGGGGGACACCTAGCATAATCCGATTTGTGTAGCTGGGTCTTTACGTCCAGAGCGGGTCCATTCGTCTTGGATGGCTGGGCGTCGGGCACCTGGCGGCCGTCTGCGCGATGCCGCCCGCCACTGCCTCTACTTTCGGCATGTCATCCCGGACCGGCCAGTCCAGTTCCATTCCGAATTACCATCCAGCGCCTCGCCGCCGCGTGAATCTGCATTTTTAAAAAATTACGAGCAGAAGTGTGCGACCCGGGGAGAGGGTGAATGGGTGGGGGGACGGCCGCATCGGCTGTGGGTCACACACACGTGCAGCCGCAGCCCGTGCAGCCACTCAACTTGGCGGCAAAGTCAAGGACGCGTTACAGTTTTTATTTTTTGAAATTAACTTTGTCAGTTCCTTTTTAAAATATTATTTTTATCAACCGGCCGGCATAAGGACTCTGTGCACATTGCCACGCGGCTCGGCTCCCTTTAATTCGGCCAACCCCGCGAGGCGTTTTTCCCTCGGAAGTGGACGCTCATTCATAAAGAACAACGCAAAGCGCGGCACATTCGTCATTCTCTACTTATCATGCATGCGAGGCGACCTGGCCGGCATGCATCAAATCAATCAAACGCTTTCTCCTCAGCGACGTTTGGTTTCTGCCGGCGCACTTTTCCGCCGCGTTGAAGATCTTTTATTTCTGTTGTCTGTTTGCCGTTGCCTCGCGCCCCTTTTTTGTCGTGCTGTTTGTCGCAGGAGCGGGGTTCACGGGGATCACGGCTCAGGACGACTGAGACAAATCAGCGTCGCGGCGGGCGGCCGCGCGACACGCGAGTGACGGCCGTGCGACGCGTGTGTGACACGCGATGACGCGTGACGCTTCAAGTGCACGACAGTGCGCGTTGCGTCACGCGTGGCGGCATGTGCGTGCATTCGGAACGCTAAAACAAAACAAAACGCCGGATTCACCTCGAACCGTTTTCCACGTCTTTCGAAATCATTCCGGCCGCGTAGTGTGGCCGCCGCGGTGAGAATTGGGCTGGCGCGAGCATGGAGCCGAAGGGAGCCGAAGGGAGCCGAAGGGAGCCGAAGGGAGCTGAAGGGAGCCGAAGGGAGCCGAAGAAAGCCGAAGAAAGCCGAAGAAAGCCGACGGAAACGGAAGAAGAACATCCTTCGGCCGGGGCGAGGTTGCCTGCGTGGGGAAGGCAACGCCACGGGCCAGGCCTCCCTCAAGCAGTGGGCCCACCACCTTGAAGGGGTCCTCGAGCGCCTGCGAAGTGCGGGGCGGGCAACGCCGCAGGCCGTGGGCGCGTCGCGGGCCAGTCTACCTGCCGCCTCGCAGGCGCTCGGTCGTTGCCTAACCCCCGCCATGCACCGTGACTTTGATCCGAGTTTCCCTTCCCTCCGCTTTCGCTATGGCTCTTGTGGTAAGGCATCACTGCCTTGCCGCCGCCAGCCGCCAGCCCAGCCCGCCGACGCACAGTGGGTCAGAAAACCGTTGAGGCAGCCAAAATTCTAGACGCGTTTTGTTTGAGCCCCAGACGTGCTAAATGGGACTCGAAACGAACGTGTGAGCCCACCAATGGATTGCTCTCCAAACGAGGAATCCATTAGCAGGGTCACATTTCCGATTCGGGTCCCACTAAGCGACTCTGCAGCTGAAAACGCGTCCGGGATTCCGGCCGCTTCTGGCTCACTGTGCGACCACGGTTTCCTCCTTCCCATTTGTCTACGATGGAGGAGTAATCGCCCGCCCGAAAATTTGACGGCCGGTAGTTTTCCACGCGCCTCGCGGCGCGCGATTGAGACGTCAACGAGCCTTAGCGTCCGCGGCGACGGCGCGACGCCTTGCGTCAAAAGCCTGAGGCGCCACCGCCGGATCTGCTTGCGCGCGCCGAAAAGACGACAGCGGACCGCGGACAGCGGCGGCCGGGTCGGGGATTTCTCCGCAATTTCCAACTCTAATTTGTTTTGCCGCTTCTCGGACCCGTGCGACGTCCCGCAGGGCGGCGAGAGAGACAGAGGGAGTCGCTCTGCCTTGAGAGCGACGCGCTGCGCATCGGCACCGCGGCCGGAACCGCCGGACCGTTCCGTTCCCCCGACTGGAGGTAAACAACGCGGCCAGCGCTCCCGCCGCCCCAGGCTGGCTCTGCAGCGCACCGCCGCGCCTATTCCTCCCTCCGACTGCAACGGATTGAACCGTTTTCCAAGAGTTTTTCTGCGCCTGTGCAGTTAGTTTCGTGGTTAATCCCCAAGCCAGTTTGGCGGGCGCCGCGCGCGCGCGTGTGCAGTGCAGCAGTCCTATAACTTCCACCGGTTGGATGATGCGCCGCACAGTGGGCCAGAAGACCGGTGTGGGCGACCAGAACTCTGGACGGGTTTTAAGCTCCAGCGTCGGCAAATGGGACTCGAACCGAACGTGTGACCCCACCAATGGATTTCTTCTCCCGATCGAGGAATCCATTGGTGGGGTCTCACGTTCGGTTTGAGTCCCATTAAAGCAACCCTAGAGCTCCAAACGCGTCTAGAGTTGAACCCAAGGTTGAACCGCCTGCGCCGGTCCTCCAGCTCACTGTGATCCCGTGGAAATCATCCCATAGACACATTGGTGAATGATGCAAGTGGATGAAGTGGGTTGCGCGTTGCACGCGACCGCCGGCCGGTCCGCCGTGACCCTGCCTGCCTATCGCGGCGCCGCAAAACGAGGACCGAATTTAATCAGCGATGTCGGCGGGGCGACCCTCGCGCGGTCATCGGCCAACATGCAGCCGGTGTTGCCGGGCCGGACGGAAGCAAGCTGCTTTTTTTTTTTTTTTTTTTTTTTTTTCTCTCTTTAGTTTGCAAGGTTTTTTCGGATCTAGAGCGCGCTTTTCGCCTGATAAGAGGTTTTTTTTTTTTTTTTTTTTTTTCAATATTATGAGGTGATAAAGAATGGGCCGACCGCTGGTGGGCGCCAGGCAGGCCGGGCGGCGGTGTGGCGGTGGCTCCGCGCTGCGTGTGTGAGCGTGGGACGCCGGGGGTGCTTGCCCTGCGAAGCACGAAAACTCGCTTCGGCGCGGTCAGTGCGGCGGTAGTGTGACAACACCACACACCACGCGCGCGCGGGGAACCAAAATAACACGAAATGTTATCGCTCACACGATGATGACGGGGCCCCGCTTGCGAAGCATTACTCTCAAGACTCTGTTGCTGGCGGCAATTTTATCTGTTCTGCATGCTTTTTGTCGCTCGGCGTTGCGAAAGGTGGCGCCGTTTTGCTCGCTTTTCTCGCCTCTCCGCGACCCCGGTGAGGTTGCACTTCCCTATCGGCCAGGACGCGCCACGCCCCCTTCGAGCCCGCCTCTCGTTCTGTACCGCCGTTTCAAAATGAAAATTAAAAATACCCGCGATGCCCGCGGCGGGGCGGTCAGGGCGGCGAGGCGGGCGAGCACGGCCGGCGGGCAGCATAGCGGGCGGCTCGGTGACGTCGGCGTGCTGCTTTTACTGTGGCCAGGGGCCCCGCGTGCCGCGGCTGCACCTCCAGCCCCGCGGCGGCTGCAGCGCCAATAAACACCGCGCGCCTCGCCCTCGTCGTCGTGGGGGCGGTCAGCACGACGCACAGTGGGTCAGAAGACCGTCGAGCCGGCCAAAACTCTAGACGCGTTTTGAGCTCCAGAGTCGCTAAATGGGACTCGAATCGAACGTGTGACCCCACCAATTGACTGCTCTCCGAACGACGAATCCATTGGTGGGGTCACACATTCGGTTCGAGTCCCATTCAGCGACTCTGGAGTTCAAAATGCGTCTAGAGTTTCGTCCGCCTGTGCCGGTCTTCTGGCCCACTGTGCGGCGACGCGGCGCCTGGCTTTCACGGCCGCGTAAACCCGCTGTAAACCCCCAACCCCCTTTCTCTCTCGTTTATGTGTTGAATGCGTCAATTGCGAGCGTTTACGTTTCAGCGTTACCTGGTTGGTGCGCGTCAGCCAGACTTCGTCTGTCTCTTCCTCGTCGACGGCCCCGTCCGCGTGGGTGATGCGAACGACGGGTTGCCGATACAGCAATCGCCCGCGCAGATTGCGACCTGCAATCATCGTCAGTCGCTGCAATCACACCGGAGCCGCCCCCTCGGCCTGCCCGCCGCCCGGCCTGCCGCCCCCGCGGCGGGTTCGTTGCCTCCCTTCAGCGGTGCAGGGGCGCGGCGCGCAGCTCCGCGTCGCAGTGCGCGATGCCGACTGATTCCGGGCCGCGTTCTGTCTCTCTCGCACGCGCGGCGCGCGCCATGGGGTGAGAGTCGGGCCGCGCTGCAGCAGGGAGGCAGGAGTATCGTCCGGCATCGGCGCCGCGAGGCGTGCGTTGACTTGCGCGGCCTGCGGACGATAACCGGGACCGCCGCGCCGCGCCGCGCCACGCGGGCCACCTTCACCCACTGGGCCTCGGGTGGTGCCGCGTCACGCCACGAGTGGCACTCCATCTGCGATCGGGGAGGGCCTGAGCGGCTGCGGCCGCGGCCGCGGGGCGCATGTCGGGCGTCCCAGCGCAGCGCCCCGTCAGGGGTTGCCCACCACGCTGGGAAGCTTCCAGGCGGCGGTGACGCGTCACGGCCTTCCCTCGTCGCTAACGGACCCGTCGTGCTGTCGTCGCTCCGTCGCTCCGTCCACCCGGAAGGAAAGCCGCGTGAGTGCGACAGAGACGACGGCGCTGTTCGGAACTACCAACCTGCGGCGCAGTGGGGCGCCACGACGCACAGTGGGCCAGAAGACCGGTGCAGGCGGCCAAAACTCTAGACGCGTTTTGAGCTCCAGGGCCGCGAAACAGCACTCGAACCGAACGTGTGGCCCCACCAATGGATTCCTCGTTCGGTGAGCAACCCTTTGGACGGCGTCAAACGTTCGGTTCGAGTCCCATTTAGCGACTCTGGAGCTCGGAACGCATTCAGAGTTTTGGCCGCCTGCGCCTGTCTTCTGGCCCACCGTGAGACGCGAGGGCGCCTTCCTCGCGGCCGCCGGGCCGATAGCGTATCGCCGCAGCACGCGGCACGCAGAAGCAGAGCGGCGACCGATACCGCGGCAGTGCGAAAACCCCGCGCCCCTGCTACGCCACTGCTACGCACTACTGATCAGTCTCACTGGTGTGCCAGTGGTCATCGCGGCACAAATTTGGCCGCAACCGTCATGGGAAAAATAGAGCCACGCTGGCTGCATCGCGGTCTTTCCGTGGTGTCGTGGCGGCGGCCGAGGGACGTCAAAGTGTCATCAAATTGGCGCTAAAAGTGATCTTTTCGCGAGCCCTTTGAAGTCACTGGGGTGTTGACGGCGATGGCCCATTTTCCACGCTTGGTTCTGGCCCTGCTGGCTACGCCTGGCGACCGCACCACGGCAAGCTCCCAGGCCTTCCAGGTCTTCCAGGCCTCCAGCCCCGGGCCCTCAAGCCTTCCAGGGCGGCTGGGCGCCATTACGCGGCAAATAATAGGCTGGCTCGTATTCCCGGCGCGGAGACGGTGACTCTGCCGGCATTCTACCGCTCATCAAGGAGGCAAGAGCGGCTCAGTCGGACGGACAGTGGGACGCACGAGAACCCGGCCGGTAACTGCCGTGAGAACCGGCTCCAGTTACCCGGCTTCTGCCCCGCTGTGCATCGCTGGGATGACGCCAATGGCTCGCCGGCCGGCCGGCCTGCCTGTCCGCCTCACAGTGGGCCGGGAGACCGGCGCAGGTCGTCAAAACTCTAGACGCGTTTTGAGCTCCAGAGTCGCTCATTGGGTCTCGAACCATACGTGTGACGCCAACAATGGATTGCTCTCCGAGTGAGGAATCCATTGGTAGGGTCGCACGTTTTGTTCGGGTCCTGTTTAGCGACTCTGGAGCTCAAAACGCCTCTAGAGTTTCGGCCGCCTGCGCCGGTCCTCTGTCCCACTGTGCGCCTGTGCGCCTGCCAGCCTGCCCCGTCCGTCCCGCCCGCGGCCCATCATGGGCATCGCCCAGCTGCATGTAGCGGGCCGAGCGTTCGAGTTTGCCTGGGGATTTCCCCGCATCCTTAAAGCCGCTGCTGGAGACGGGAACACTGCTGTGGACGGGAGACTGCCGCTCAAGAGAGAGACAGGAACACAGACGAGCTCTCTAAGTGTGACAGGATGAGGACGGCGCTGAACAGTGTCGAACATAGTTGTGCGCACGGAGACTCTCGGGAGCGGAAAGTGTGACAGAAAGTCCGTCGCTGCGCGGGGAGGGCTGCCGCAGGCTCCTCGACACTGATATACGCGGGGGCGGCGCTGGGTGGCCGGAGGGGCGGATCAAAGTCCCGGACGAGTTTCACATGGGCTTGCGATAAGCAGCGACCCATATGCGAGGGCAGGCCGAGTGGCAGGCGCGGCCCGGCCTAAGGCGCGCGCCAGACTTTGCCTTGGTTCCATTAATTCATTACGAAGGCGACGCGATTGGCCGATGGGTTAGCCGGTGGCGGATCCAGAGCCGGCCTGACGGAGGGGCAGTGTAGCACTTTTTGCCTACGTGCAGGGGCAAAGTGCGGCTTTTTGTCTACCTTTCAGACGAATATGTAGGGGCCAGGGGGGTTAATTGCCGGCCCCTCCCCCGCTGGATCCGCGCCTGCCTGGCTGCTGGCTGGGCGGTGCCGGGCTGTCGGGGCTGGCAGCGGTCGGGCACTCGCCGCGGTCGCCGGCTCGGCGTGTTTTGACCGCGAGCCTATATAAAGGCGCGGCCGCTTCCCCCCCTCTTCATTCGAGCTTTTCTCGCCGTCCAAGTCGCTTCGTTGCTGCGTCCGACTTGCCCGGCCGCTCCGTGCTCAGCCGGTGCCAGCGTAGTGCTACGTCGCGAGTGCCCTAGTGCGTGTGTGTGAGAGTGTATCAGTGCCCTCGTTGTGCCAGTGTGTGAGAGAGCCGGCCAGCCGCCACCATGTTCATCAACCCGCTGAACCGCAAGTACTCCACCATCCGCAAGATCGTGGACAGGATCCTGAGCCCCGAGCAGGAGAACCAGCGCAACAAGTACGCCAAGGGGTCCTCCCTGCGCGGCGGCAGCAGCTCCTCCTCAATCCAGTCCAGCTCGTCGTCGGGCTCCTTCGGCTCCTTCGGGTTTCGGAAGTGAGCCGGCCGGCGTCCGGGCCGCCCCGCGCTGCCCCCATGGCTCCAGCTGTAGTAGCCCCCCGCCCCCGGCCGCAGAGGCCGTCGCCCAAGCCGCCTCCCGGGGGCGGAGGCCCACCGCCGGCGTGGTGACGTCATCGCCTAGTCATCATCATCATCATCATCATCGCCATCGTCAAGAACATCGTCAAGAACATCGTCAAGAATGAGAAGAGGAGAAGAACAAGTCGCTTTTGTCTCTGCAGACTAATCGACTGGTGAGTGTCCCAGAACGTCCCCTCATTGGCCAAGCGGCCGCGCTCGGAATCGGAGCGGCCGCCAAACACCAACCGGCTTATTTAAGAAAATTCAAAAGCGAAAAATGAACAACGCTCCGCACACACTTGGTTGGCGTGGCCAGAAGGTGCCAGAAGGTACATAGCGGAGCCAGTCCGGCCCCCACGTGCGCTGCCTGGGGCTGCGCGGGGCTGGTCCAGCCGGGACCGGAGCGGTGACCGGAACAGGTTCAGGACCGTCAGGACTCAGGGGCAAGGGTACGAGAGCGAGATCCGGTCTGGCTAGCCGCGGCGCACTCCAGGCCGCGCCGCGCCGCGCCGCGACCGACTCCTTCCGTCGTCAACCCGCTGCCTGCCTCATGACGTCACGATCGTCACGACCCACGTCACGCCGAGGATGCGGCGCGCGTGGGTTCTCACCCATTACCAGCGATTCCGGTGTAATTGCTCGCGTTAATGTAGACCGACCGTGTTGACGCAGCGTGTCCTCCTTCTCTCTCTCTCTCTCTCTCTCTCTCTCTCTCTCTCTCTCTCTCTCTCTCTCTCTCTCTCTCTCTCTCTCTCTCTCTCTCTCTCTCTCTCTCTCTCTCTCTCTCGCTCTCGTGTGGCGTCTCGACTAGTGTACCAGGTGCGAGGGAGGTGGACTATTGCCTTAAGCAAGGCGTCGCGTCTTGAACGGGCGACGCAGGTCTTGAGCAAGGCGCGGGCCGCGCTGGCCTCCTCGATGTAGGGCGTGAGTCGCTCGCCCGCATCACGCCACACGCGACGACGATGATGGAGCGGCGAAGCGGCGCGAAGCGCGCGCGGCTTGCCGAGTTTTTCCCCCCGCGCACTGCGCGGACTGTGTCAACACGCCGCCGCCGCGGCCAGCCACGCTGCGTCTCTCTCGCACCCCGTCGGGACGGCCCGTGAGTGCGAGAGAGACGGAGAGACGGCCGCTCTGGAACGCGTTCGGCCGCGCGCTGCCCGAAAGGCGTTGCTCAAAAGGCGTTGCTCCAAAAGCATTGCCCTGACGGTGTTTGCGTGTTCCAGGCCGGTGGCCCAGCAGCTCATGGCGGGGGAGATGGTGCGCCCCGAGCAGTTCGAGTGCGTCACCGTCTACTTCAGCGACATCGTCGGCTTCACCGCCCTCTGCGCCGAGAGCACCCCCATCCAGGTGAGCGACCTCTCAGTCCGCGGCCGCTGTGCGTCCTCGTCGTCTTGCTATCGTGCCTAACGCGCGCCCTCCTGCCGCAGGTGGTCGACTTCCTCAACGACCTGTACAGCACGTTCGACCGCATCATCGGCGCCTACGACGTGTACAAGGTGAGTGTCGTGCGTGTCATCACCGCCTGTCCGCGCGTTGCCCAATGCGTGAGTCGTGTTTGTTGTCTGCTGGCGCCTGCATGCCCAGGGTGACCTCCTCGGCGCGCTGGCCGGCCGCCCCGCCCCGCCCCGCCCCGCCCCACCCCGCGCTAGATTGGGGCGCGGCGGGCGGGGTCAAAGTCCACGCCGGCCAGCGCCACGAAGCAGATGCGAAGGGACGGGCGGGGCGGGGCGGGGCGGGGCCGGCGGCAGTCAGCCCGGCGAGTGGGCGGTTTCGGTACCAGTCTGGCCCAGGCAGGCCGCGGCAGGCCGCGCCCTCCAGCTGCAGGCTGATGCCGAAACGGCTTGTCTCTCTGGCGCCCCCTGTGTGCGAGAGAGACGCGCCGTTTCGGCATCAGCCTGCTGCAGGCCCGCACGGGCCCTGGGGGCCGTTGCCCGCGCACCAAACACGAAATCCGCCCATAAAAGCAGCGCTATGCAACAACTCGTAAACGAAGCGGGCGATATGATTGGGGCACAATGTGGGGCTTCAGGGGCGGCCAGGGCGTTGCCTTCCTTGTAGGACTAGGAAGCTCGCCAGGCTGGTGCAGCAACGCTGCAACGCGGCCGCAATGCGATCGCCTCCACTTGCCCCGCTTATGCTTGCCTTATTGTGTCTGGGCCGCCGGTGTGCCGGTGTGCGTGGCGGGGCGGGGCGGGGCGGCGGGTGTGGGCAGTAGCAGACACTATTGCGCAAAAGCACAGCCCGGCCTGACCGGCGAACTCGCCTTGAGTGTTGCTGCCCCCGCTGCGTCCCCCGTGCCGTGTGTGCACATGTACGGAGCAGGCGGTGCAGCGACTCCGAAAAAACGACATGGCCTCGGCGAGCGCCCCGACCGACCGCCACACCACACTCTAACCGTGTCCGTCTCCGTGTGCCCCCAGGTGGAGACGATCGGTGACGCCTACATGGTGGTGTCCGGGCTGCCTGAGCGCAACGGTGACCAGCACGCCCGCGAGATCGCCCTCATGGCGCTGGCCATCCTGGACGCGGTGCGCACCTTCCAGATCCAGCACCGGCCCGACCAGCAGCTCGCCGTGCGCATCGGGGTGCACTGCGGCCCCGTGTGCGCCGGCGTCGTCGGCCAGAAGATGCCGCACCTGTGCCTGTTCGGCGACACGGTCAACACCGCCTCGCGCATGGAGTCCACCGGGCAACGTAAGTACCGCGGCGACATGTTGAAACCTGCTCTGCTGCTCACGTTGAACGTTACGTTGACCCCCGCCTTCCCTTGGGCCGCAGCGCAGAGAATCCACGTGTCCGACGCGGCGCGCCACCTGCTGGACAAGCTGGGCAGCTTCCGCCTAGAGGAGCGCGGCATCGTGGAGCTCAAGGGCAAGGGCCGCGTGCGCTCGCACTGGCTGCTGGGCTGCACCGAGTCCGACCCCCGCGCCGAGGCCGCGCTGGCCGTGGACACGCCCCCGCAGCCCGTGTGCCACTGCGGCGGCGACGTCGCCGACCCGGGCAACCCCTACCCGCTGCTGTTCCCCGCGCTGTCCTCCTCCAAGTAGACGGCCGTCCTCGCCGGCGGCGGCCCGCGCGGGTTGCCAGGTCCTGGCTGGCCAGGTCTGACTACTTGCCGGCCGCGGGGCGTGGCGTGGCGGAGCGTGTCAAGGCGAGGCGGCCCGGGAAGACCGAAGCTAGCGTGGCGCAAGACGACCGGCCACGACGACAAACTGAGCAGCTCAAGCACCCCCCGGGGACGCACCGAGGAGGTGGCCGAAGAACGCCGCAGCGCCGCAGCCAAGAGACCCCACCGCCGGCGTCCGCCGAGCCGAAACACGCCGAGCCGCTTCATTCGCTTCCTCGTCCGACCAACCGCGGCCGCGCGTGCCGTTGCCGTGTGGCGCAGCGTGTAGATTCACACGACGTTTCCGTTCTTGTTTCGTTTTCCATTAGTGTCCCCCTCATCCTCACTCACTCCATGACATGTCCGGTGGAAAGTGATGCCCCATTGCTTTGTTGTTTTACTCGTTTTTACTGTGATATAATTTCATGTTTGCGTTTTGTTTATGTTTTTTTTTTCATCTCCATTTTTGTTTTGTTTTTGTGTGTCCACCAACATCCGCGCCCACGTGCCGGGAGGGCCGTCGTGGCAGCTTCGTGTCATATTTATCAACTCTTCACTTAATTTATTGTTTTTGTTTTATAATGTGTAAAAATGTGATTTTCTCCAAAGATGGTTCGTGATAAGCCATATTTTTTTGTCACACAGCAAATGCCATTTATGTAGTAGCTTGTCTAGATGTGCGCGTCAATTAACTTTATTGGTAACACTGGAAGCAATTGTGAATTGTGGCCCCTTAATTCACCGAATCTTAGGAATCCAAAACCTACTTAGATTAGATTGTCAGTGTACTGCAACTAGTTTTCTGGAAAAGCCCTGACAAGAACCTCGTCTTGCTATATTTTTCTGTCGTCCTTAGATCGTTAAATAACAACCTTTTGTTTCTGTAAAGTTAATGGCCCTGATGAAAGGCAGTCCTGATGAGAGAGCTTTGTTTTGTTCAATGTTTATTAGAAAAAATAAAAAGCGAAGTCTGAATAACATCTCTGTGGTCTTTCCTCGGTCACCCCTCAACCATTTCAATGCCGCTTTCATCGCCTCAGTGATTCCTCGGCAGCACTAGCGCCACGGAAGCGAGGCGGCCGGAGCGTCAACAATCGTGCTTCCCGCGCGCGCCAAACCCGAGAGAGCGAGTTGTTGACCATTCATTGCCGCTGTACAGTGGGCCGGAGGACCGGCGCAGGCGGCCAAAACTCTAGACGCGTTTTGAGGTTCAGAGACGCCAGGACCCGAACCGATCGTGAGATACCACAAATGGATTCCTCGTTCAGAGAGCAATCTGTTGGTGGGGTCTCACGTTCGGTTCGAATATCATTCAGCGACTCTGGAGCTCAAAACGCGTCTAGAGTTTCGGCCGCCGGCGCCGATCTTCTAGCTGCTGCAGCTAGGCAGCTGGTGGCTCCAACTCGCCAAGCACGACGCGAGAACGAACGGCGTGCGAGAAAAAGAAAACAAAGAAGAGGAACACAACTAACTCGGCGCTCGCGGGCGTGCCAAACGGGAGCAGCGCGGTGCTGAGTGGGACATGGCATGGCATGGCCCTGCGCGCTGCGTTTCATTCTGCGACCACCGGCACGAGGTGCAACTTGCAACGCGGAACCACCATTGCAAATGGGAGCATCGGGACAACGCCTCGCGACTACGCCTCGCCGCTGTGCCGATTCCGATCGTGGATCGTTTCGTCGCTGTCTCTCTGTCGCACTCATTGGGCGCCCCGCAGCAACACGAGAGAGACGCAGCAACGAAACGGTCCTGCCGGACTCACTCAGGTGCAGTGGCGTCGCACCCAAGCCACCGCTCGCCGGTCATCCAAGTTGGCCTTGGACGCCGGAGGAAGGGAAGGGACCGCGGCCGGCCGGGGAGGGGGAGACGAACCTGCAGACATCTCAATTGAACCGGGAGCTTCGCGCGAGAAGCCCAGTGGCCAGCCAAGCAGCGGCGTCGAAGTGGTTGCCTATCGCAGCCTGACTTATCGTCGTCGCCAAGCCGACTTTGTCTGCGAGGTAGGCAACCCTTCCGACTCTGGTGCGTCGTGGGAACCACTTTCGCCGCCTGGCCCACTGCACGGAGAGCATTGCGCCCCAGGCCTCGGCAGCCGCACCGCCCAGCGGGTTACACTGTGCGCCGGGCTTGATCATGCAGCCCCGCGGCGGCTTGAAACGAACCTTCCAGTGCGGGCGCCACGCCACGTCACGGCCTCTGATGGGAAACTTGAGCGGCCAGGCTACCACTTTTTGCTCCCCGCTGCATCAATGGAGCCGAAACGTGGTCAGGGGGACGCGGACACCGAGGACAGGTCCGGCGGGCCGCCCAGCCCAGCCCGGCCCGGCCGGGGAAGACCGACCCAACCCAAAGCCAACCAAACGGCCGCTGAAGGACATCAGCGCCGAGTCGCCCGACCGACCTTTTTCTTTCTTTGCCTTTCCTTTTCTTTTGATGGTCAATTGATCGGCAGGGCATGTTTCGAAAAGGCGGTGTCTCGGATGGGTCGGGTAGCAGCCGGGGTATGGCGCGGCGCACTCTGATAACACTTCTGCGAACGCGCTATCAAAACTTTCAACAATCGTCGACCTGGGCGAGGCTAGGAGGTTGGGAACGTTCGGCCGGGTCGGGAGACCGACTCCGAATCGTTTCGTCACTCCGCCGCAGACTGTCTACAGTGAGTCTCGGAAAGAGCGGGGTGCGGATGCGGCCATGGCTGAACTGGAGCAGAGCTTTGCACTGGAGCGCGATGCTCGAGCCCCCGTCCCCGGCACTCTCACGCCGATAGTCGTTTTCGTCGCTCTGTCTCTCTCGCACTCATAGGGTGCCCCCCATCAGTGCGAGAGAGACAGAGAACGACTCTCAGAATGAGTCTACAGGCCGACCCGTTGGGTGCCGGCCCCGGCTTGCCAGACTTGGCACACCCGGGTCGTCCAGTTCGTTGCCAGGCCGTTGCCAGCCGGTCTCATTCCGAACGGGGCTTTCGTCGCTGTCTCTCTCGCACGCCAACGGCACGCCGCAGCGGTGGGAGAGAGACAGAGCAACGAATGCCTCTCCGGTAGTGCCGCGCTGCCGCGCCGCGTGGTCCTGCAGGACGCGGTGGTCGCGCCGCCACGGCCTGCATTGCGCGGGGCAGGCCGCGCTGCCCGACACGGTGCTACGCAGAAGACCGATGCCGAGAGTCGTTGTCGTCGCTCTGTCTCTCCTCGCTCCTGTACGGAATGCGCAGTGAGTGCGAGAGAGAGAGCCGGCGCGCGTCGCGGCGTGCATGTCCCCGCAGCAAATGGCCGCGCTAGCCGCGCTGCTCCGGGGCTGCGACACTGCGAGCGGCGTGCGGTTTGTGCAACGCCCCACGCCGCCCAGGGGGCACGCCCCGCGCCTGGCCCCGCCGCCCTCAACAGGGAAGCGGTTTTCAGGACAGCCGGCCGCGCCAAGTGCGCACCACGCAGGGCGTTCCAAACAGTAGGGACACCAAATCCAGCCGGCCGTGCGGGTAGTGACGCCTGTCGTTTTTTTTTGTTTGTTTCTTTTTTTTAAAAAAAAAAAAAAAAAAAAAAAAAAAAAAAAAAAAAAAAAAAACACCCCTTCCGAGGAAAAAAAAAATTACTCACGAAGGTGTGTGGGTGGACGGATGCGCCGGGAGGAGGGGCAACCCACAGCAGTCGGTTGCGTAGTGTGGCGGTGCGTGCCTTTCGGCCAGGGGCGGAAGGTGACACAGCGCCTGTCGGTCGTCTTCATCGGAATCGTCCGATCAACCAGGTCAAAAACAGCATGGATCACCAACCATAATACGAAATCTGAGTATACATTAGGTTTATTTTAAACGATAGCAAAAAAGGTTCTTGATATAAATGGTTTGACCCTGTTTGACAACGGAGTAAATAGTAACAAAAGGTGTAAATAGTAACAAAATAAAATGTCAAAGTCTCACATTTATCACATATTTTTCAGTTCCTATTTACAATGAGAGTACAAAATGATAAATATTTAATATAAGAAAAAAGATTATCTCCATTATTTTTTTTTAGTTTAATGGCACAATGTTGGGTACAGACGAATAGTGTGAGAGGTGCTTGCAACAGATTTTTTCAAGTACATGAGATAAGTTTGGAGAGATAGACACAAAACATAAAGCTTCTGTCAAGGGAATGAGGAGAGAACAATGTTACATAATTCATTTTGATATAATCTCACAAGATTAACTCTGCCATTTTCCTTGCAGCCAGAATCTCAATCCAGTATCCATCAGGGTCCTTGATGAAAGCAATCCCCTTCATTTTTCCTGTTACAGAGAAGAAAGATAAGAGACCATGTGGATAGCAATCATTTCAGCAAGCAGTCAAAACTATAAGCAAAATTACCATCATTGGGCTTCTTAATGAATTCAACATTGAGTTGCTCAAAACGTTTACAAGCTTCATCAACATCTGGGACAGTAATTCCAATGTGACCTGCAGCAAAAAAGAAAATGGTTTGGGTTACATAATTTTCTCTAAGATAAGCTACAAGATAGGCTGAGCACTGAAACAAGTCTTCACAACATGAAGCAAAACTTACCAAATCCTTTGGGTTCTGTGTTGCCGGTGTGGTAAACAGCATCTGGATCAGTCTCAGTGCCCCAATTGCTGCGATGAAATGCAAAAGGAAGATAAGAAATTGGTGTAAAGAAGCAAACTTTAAACAGAAAAACTTCTTACTGAGTGAGCTCAATGGTAGCTTTGCGTGTGAAGGTCCAACGGAGTCGCTCTGCTGGGTCTGTTGGGATTTCTTGGGCAGGTTCATAGCCCATGAAGTACAAAGAAAATTTCATTTCAGGAAAATCCAATTTCTGAAGGAGGCGCATCCCGAGCACTTTGGTGTAGAATGGAAGAGACCTTCTTGGATCTTTGATCCGATACATAGTTTGCTGCATTATGAAATCCTGAAATTAATGTGAAAAATGAATTAGTCATGCCTTTAATGACACTCGCAGAAATGTAGCAGAAAGTGCTAACTAGAAGATATGTACCTTTGTTGCTGGATCTGGTTCCGGACATAGCTCCCTTGTTTCCGCATTAGTCAAGCCAGTAGTATCACTCATTTTCTGAAAATAAACAAAGCTAGGTTAAATTTTGCATAAAAAGCATGGGCACAATACCTGCAAGATTCAAAGAGACAGTGAAACAATTGTTTTCAAAGCAAAGTACAGGGCAAAGATTAAAATAGAGAACAACTATTCAATTTCATTTGTTTTCTTTCAATTAAAAAATCAATTTGTAAGAAAAACACACACTAAACCATAGCTACTCAAAGCGCTATAACCTCATGTCGGCAACTTCGTTGCAAAATGCAAAAACGAACAATGTTAACTGAGAACAATCCATTTGTACCAAGAGACACTGCAGTAACTTACTTTCACTGAAACACTGTCAACAGTGACAGAGCAGAGAAGAAGCAATCTTCACAGCAGTAGCTGATGCTGATATCGCGTCAGCTCGTCGGTTCGATAACGCTACAAAGGTTGTCAACAAAAGCAGATTACCTTTCTACCGCAGGATTATGTGGAAGATAGACAAAACCTGGAAAAAGTTACACCAAATCGACTGTAGCCGCCCCCGCCCCCTCGCCGGCCGCGGTGGGTGACACGTTGGTTATGTTATCATCTCGTCAGAACTCACCAATATTCTGCATGGGCATTATAGTTCACGTGTTTTTTTCCATTCCAGAAATCATGCTGTTCATTCTTTGGAAATGCATGATTAAATACAGGCAATGGTTTTTGTTGTTTTTGTGTTTACTATTTTGGCATTAATTTCTCATCCTTTCTCCCCCCTTTCCCTTTCATTCCTTCCTTCCTTTGTTTCTAACCTCTAACATCCATGGTGGTTCTGGTGCTGATTGAACTAAAATCTTTATCAGGCTTTTGATTTCAAGTGAGACCGATAATGAACTCAACCCGTCCGGGCGTTGCTCCTTTTTATGGTTGGTGTGACGTTATTTTGAAGAACCATGAAGGTTTTTTTGAGAATGTCATTTAAATGTCACATTTCTATGTCCAGGCCCACTGCCTCCTGATGTTCAGTCGACGGTTGTGCCTCTTTTCCACAACAATGAGCCATTTATCAAGTCTTTCCTTACTGGCATCCTTCCTGACTGTGATCACCTTTCAATTGATGATTACCTTCGGAAAGTGAGTTATTCGCATGCACTCTAGCAGGTGTTTTGTTTAATCAAGTAAAACCTTTTCATTTTTTTGTACTCAGAGTTTCCCTCTTGTGAACCTTGGAAAGAAACGTGTGAAGCAGACACATCGTTCATCTAAAGGGGCATTATCTCTCTCTGAGAGACGACGTTTAGGACTTTACCATTTGCGAAGGCATGGCACCAAATACTCAGATGCTATTCCTGTTAACGATTTGTGGCTTCAATACATTACTAATCTCTTGTCACTTGACAGTATTGAACAATGTGGGTGAGTATCAACACGCTTGATGTTAAAAAAATATCTTGGTGCAGCAAAGCTTATTGTCTTTTTCTGTTTTAGGTTTACTGCTCAACCTAGTGACAAGCAATGGGCACAAGTTACTCTAGCGTTATACAGAGCAGATTACCATGGAGCTGAGCTTGAAGTGACTCGTACTAAATGCAGTTCTCTGAGGGGTATTAAAGGAATAGTGCTGATGGATACTAAGAATACTTTTAAAGTAATTAGTAGAGACAATGTAGTTCGCAGTAAGTATGTTTGTCGTGACCCTTGTGTAGTGTTCATTCCTTTCCATGAATACAACATCTCTCTAACTATGGTTTTGTTTTTCTCAGCTGTTCCAAAAGCACCATGTGTTTTCAGTATCCAAATTAAAGGATATAAGTGCACCTTATACGGCAAATATTTCTGTACAAGGCCTGCTGAAAGAAGTGTGAAAAAGGTAAAAGGACACTGTCCCGCTGATTTGTAAACAATGAAACTGTTTTGTGAGAGGAAGTTGGTCTGGGATATTACAAAAAAGTAGCTTATAGTGATCATTGAATGTATATTCCATCTAGTCCAATTGAAACACCTAAGTTCACAAATAAAAATGAGTGGAAAGACCTAATGTAATACAAGATTTTATGGGGACAGGTGGAAGTTTTCAACTAAAAGTAATCATGCAAACAAAAACAAAATAAGTGCAAAACAAACTCGAGGGACCCTTCCTTAACTTACAGTGCTGACATTACCACACTGCAACCTTTCCAGTTTTCCTCCTCCCTGTCTTGCTTCAATAACCAATAATAGAATGTTAATTTCTAGTCATCACATTTTTCAGTCTTTCCAGCCAACCAATTATGTCATTCCCTCATTCTAAAACAATCATGAACAAGAGTAAAAGAATTTTAGACATAGTCACTTAAAGAGAAAATAGCAAAGAAAAAAATCACACTATCTGGCATTCTACCGAGGAGTGGTAGATTTGGAGGAAAAAAAAATGAAGTGAGAATTATATTCAACAATCACTTTGAGCAGATTTCAATGGTGCAACTGTAAGGTCACAAACGTTTTTGTGCGCTTGTAGTTATGACCTAGAAAAATGGATTATGCCTAAATAACTACAAAAGACAATATTGTTAAACAACACTTCTGGTTGGTGCAAATATTCACAAAGTCAAAATGATTTAAATATGTGCCATTCAATTTGTTAACAGTATATCACAGACAATTGACATGATTTTAAATCCTACTCAACATGTAAAATCTATGGAAACTACCTTACAACTAGATATGCCTGCCTGGTCACAAGCTGAGGACCACGTATGACAGAGATCTTAAAATAGAGAGCCATTGACAGTACCTTTTGTGGCATGGAAATTATTTCAAGCAACTCTGTCCATTGTGGACTAATAGAGAACAGACAATTATTCAATCATTCCAAGTGCTCTAAAACATGTGATATAAACAAATCTTTGACATTATGAAACATTTATAACCAGGGTTAGAAACAACAGAATCTGGATACTGCTACATGTTAGTATGTGCAACTACTTATTAGGACCACTTGAGCCAATAACTCTTTCGCGAAGACGATCAAAATGATTCTGTACCTGCTTCATTTGCTTGCGCAAGGATTTAGTGACCTCATGCTGCAACTCTTGAACTTGGTGCACATCCTGGAGTAATTGATCATATTCTTTTCTCACACGTTTCACTTCTACTAACAACTCGGTGACAAGTTTAGGATCCAGGCCGTCGTCATCATCCTCATCATAGTTTCCTGGTTTCTCTGAGTCTTCTCTCTCGACCTTTTTCTCCTTGATGGCCACACGGTTTTCTTCTATTGATGAGTTTCCCTGAATCGAAATTAATGAGTTGCAACGATCATTCCAGCACTGATTCAAATTAAGTACAGAAAGCTTAAGCACTTAAAAGACATATGTCTTATATAGGCTAAACCACACAAAGGATCTCCTGAAAAAAGTTTAATTATTAGAGAAATGCTTAAAATAATAAGATAATGATAGGTTTTTTTCTCCTAAAGATTAGCATCTAGATTAGATTGGTGTTAATTTGTTTCTTTCCTTAAAAAAAAAACTCAACTAACAATTGAACTTTTCAGCAGAGGGTTGAGCTGAACAAAACACAATCACACATTCTACAGGTCCCGGTACTTAGCGGGGTTTGGTTCTGCATCTATACAAGGCAAACCACTCAGTAGCATAAAGCAATTTTGACGGTTCGTTTAAGACAATGCATTTTGCAAGCTCTCTTGTTCAGTCTTGGGAACAAGATAAATACGTCAAGATAGGGAAAAAAGGGTCCAATCAAACCTAAAATGTACTGCTGCAGAATGAAAAAGCTAAACTCTTATTAAAAACATTACCTTTGGAACATTAATTCTTGCCTGCCTTCAAAACCAGAACTAGATAGAAACAGGAATTACAATGCACAATAAAAAAAAAAGAAGAATCATGTGAGATTCACATTTCATAGGTATAATTTAGAAATATTGACATAAAACAAAGAATTGAAAATGTTTTTCTTGGTTACAAAATGAATGAGCACACGAATTAAGATACAGGGAGGGGTCCGGCATAAATATATGACAAGGTTCATAAATCTCAAATTAATAAACGAGTATGTACCTCTGTTTGATCTGGCAGAAGCACTCTTGATTCAAACTGGTCCAGCCTCATCGTCAGGAAGTCTAACTTGCTGTCCGCTCGGTCCATCTTGAGAACAACAAAACATGAGAATAAATGTGAAGCCAATTAAATATATGAGTGACACAAAAGACTGAAACCGCATAAAAATGACAAGATGCACAGTATTAAAAGTGGAAAAAAATAATTGAGTCATGCTGACAGCAACTCATGGCATCAAGGGTTAGGTCACCAGGCGGTTTCATACACCAGGTGACCCGATGCAATCAGTTTAGTTTGGTTCCAGTACAGTCTACAGAAAAGTACGCTTCCAAAATAATTTGCACGAACCCAAAAGCGTCAGCAAAATTTAAGGAAGGTGCAAGTGCCGCAAAAACACTAGGCACCTTCGGAATTCCCGCCCCTGTTTGCCGTGTGTCGGCAGAAACCGTCGCCCACTCACCTGGGACTCCATTTTCTGGACGAGATTCTCCAAAGTCTCCATTGTGTCGGTCAATCTTGCCAATGCAGCCTGGAACCAGGAATCCGGACACTGACGGTGTTCCAGAGCGGGCAGGCCTTCGGGGTGCTTAACCCGCTTTGCAGCCTCCCCCTCCTCCTCCCCCCTCCCCCTCCGGCTAACGGCTAACGATCCCGCCGTCAGGCCGGCAACCCTCCTCCACCAAAGGCGCGGCGAGAGAAAAAGAAAGTGTCAAAACAGTGAAACAGACAGAACGGCCGGGAGGAGGCGAACAGTCAAGAAAGCCAATGGTCTTCTTCTGCTGCCGCCGACATTTAATTCCTGATGTATTGCGCGGCCCTTGGGACCGAGCCATGCAAGGCCAGGGAAATACCGAGATCGGCGATTGATTGGGAATGGTTGTCGGTGAGGAGGGGGAAGTTCGGGAAATGTGACGGACTAGGCTAAGACAGCCCTATGGTGTTCATGGAACCAATCTGGGCTACAAAAATTTTCTTGTCAGAAGAGGAGGTTTGTGGCAGGTACATGGCGGGTCAAGGCGGGTCCATGGGAAGTACTATCACTCGCAAAAAAATTGAGCCTTAGATACTCCATGCCCAAGAGATCTCCCATACATCCAGCATTGAAAGTCTCTTGCGCATGGGGTATCTACGGCTCAATTCTTTTGCGAGTGATAGTACATGGCGCGGGTCCATGGGAGGACCATGGCAGGTGCGCGCACTTCGACGGCGGCCACGCGACCGCTCTGCTGACGAGAAAATTGCCTTTGCCTGCGTCCTGCGTCCCGTCCGCTTCCGGCATCATGAGGGCCCGTCGTGCACCGGACCTGCTCCAGCAGTCTCACTCCGGCATGGGCCGCGTCCTGCTGCTGCTGCTGCTGCTGGCCCACGGCCACCACGGCCTCATCCAGCGCTGCGCTCAGGTACTACGGTGGCACGATAACTGCTCGAACTTCTCGAACCGCAAAGGAGGCGGAGAAAGATAAAACTTGGAAGAGAAAAGAAAAGATCCGCCCTTGGAGGGGTCTGTTGGGCTGCGTGCGAGAAAGAGAGAAAGAAAGAGAGAGAGAGAGAGAGAGAGAGAGAGAGAGAGAGAGAGAGAGAGAGAGAGAGAGAGAGAGAGAGAGAGAGAGAGAGAGAGAGAAGGGGGGGGGGCTGCAGAAATTGAGTTACCAAGGGCGTAGGAGCACGGCCGGTTGCTGAGGGTGCCGCGGCGTGGTGTGCCCCAGGTGGAGCGGCAAGGCTCACCGGTGTTCCAGCTGGTGCGCCGCTGCTCGCGCTCCGCCATGACCGTGGTGGCGCAGGCCAACGTTACGTCGCTCGGCCGCTGCGGGGACCTGGCCGCCTCGCGCAGGGGCCTGGCCTTCAACTACAGCCCCAGGGGTGAGTCCGGGCGGGGCGGGGCTCTCCCGCAGGCTGAGCAGCGATGGAACGCTCTCCCGCACCCCGCATGAGTGCGAGAGAGAGACAGACGGAGCACTGTTCATCAGCCTCCTTCCCGGCATAGGAGCCCCTCGCAGCGAGGGCGCGTACTCCAGCTCCTGCCTCGTGCTGGACTGCCCGGAGTACGCCGAGATGACCTCGCTGCACCGCGACGAGGCCTACGACTACTACAGCCTGTTCACCGACCCCATGCGTAAGTAGGGCAGCGGCATCGCCCCAAACGGTGCTTTCGTCTCTCTGTCTCCCTCACACTTGGCGGTGCCCTTGGCGGTGCCCCCAGCGCTCTCCGCGGCGGGCTGGTCCTGCGTGCCGGGCGTGGGGCTGTTCCGGGTGCGCGGGCTGTCGCCGGGCCCGGAGCGCGCCAACCACTCAGTGGCGGCGGAGCGGTGCCGCGAGGACAGCGGCGAGCTGGCGCACGTGCTGAGCGAGGCGCGCACGGCGGGGCTCTCGTCCCTGCTGTCCGCCAAGGGGCGCGACGCCAAAAACCGCACGGCCGGCCCCGTCAGCCGGGCCTACGTCGACCTGGACGACATCGCGCAGGAGGGCATGTTCGTCACGTCCGCGGGTAAGCAAGCACCCCGCCTGCTCACAGTGAGCCACAAAAGACCGGCGCAGGCGGCCGAAACTCTAGACGCGTTTTGAGTTCCCGAGTCGCTGAGCAGGACTCAAACCGAACGTGTTTATTTCATTTGAATAACGTCGTTTTCACTGTGGCGGTACATAACTCGTAAAGACAGAAACTAAGTTCCCCGAGCACACGGCCGGGGCCTCGAGTTCAACTCCGAAACTTGATTAATTTCTTCGACGGGCTAGCTTCCCCCGACTTGCCCCTCGCAGACAAATGCGTTTGCTCGCTGTCTCGTCGACCTCCTCGGGCTGACGGCTGCTTCCAGAGGAGCCGCTGGACTGCTTCCCGTTCCGCGCCTGGTCGCCCGGCGAGCCGCGCAACCGGTCGGCGCGGGAGGACTGCGTGGTGCTGGAGAAGAAGAAGTCGTGGGCCGTCACGGACTGCACCAAGAGGATGCCGTTCATCTGCGAGCTGTACCCGGGCCGGGGCGGCGCGGACTGCGACCACGAGGGTAGGGCGCGGCACTCTCTCTCTCTCTCTCTCTCTCTCTCTCTCTCTCTCTCTCTCTCTCTCTCTCTCTCTCTCTCTCTCTCTCTCTCTCTCTCTCTCTGTCACACACACAAACACACACACGCGCGCGCACGCGCGCGCGCGACTCTTCCCGGCCAACTAATCGTGCCGCCAGAGCGCCTAACGAACTCAGGGTAGGCCAGCCCGCCACACAGCCGCGTCGTGCGGCCCGCCGCCTCGCAGGCGGTCTCTCGGCGCTGTAAGCGCGCTCTCCATTGAGCAGCTGTTGCCACTGAAGGGCATGCGTGGCGGAATCCTTGTCACTGCTGATGCACCCCGTCTACCGGCAGACGACGGCGCCAGGGAGGCGTGCCTGGAGCTGCGGCGTCTGCAGGGTGGCCCCCAGGACCGCTGCGAGGGCTGGGAGCTGCTGGACGTGCCGCCGCCGCCGCCCACCACCACGGCCGCCCCCATCCCGGACTACGGCGGCGGCGACGAAGACAGCGATGGCGGCTCGGCCGGCCAGGACGACGACGACGAGGACGACGTGGACGACGGCGTCCGCGTCGTAAAGCGGTGGTCCGGCCGGCGGCGGCGAGCGATTCTGCGGCCCTGACAGGCTCGCTGGAATTCCCGACGGCGCGCAGAGAGCTTGCCAAGCAGTTAAAAACTACAATGTAGGCGCCAGTGGGACTGGGGCGGGGTGGGGCGGGGTGCACAGGTGGGGCGGGGTGCACAGGTGGGGCGGGGCGGGGAGGGAAACAGGAGGCGGCGTGCTGTGTTGTGGCCGCCCATGGCCAGGGAAGGAATCCACGGCACGCCTCGCCCCGCGAAACTCATCTCGTCCCACTCACGATCAAAGGTGCGGGCGGGGCGGAAAGCCGCTGCGCGAGTTATGCCCCATCTCCCGTCGCAACACTTTTCCTTCGGCCTGCTCGGGGATTCAGAAGGAGGCCCTGTCTTTTTGTGACTCCGCGCGGCGCATGAATGGGAACATGGGAAGCGGGCGGTGCGGTTCCCCCGGACGGTACGGTACCTCCGAGGCGCTGGCGGCGCTGGCGGCGCTACTTGCGCTGCAGGCGGTGCAGCGGCACGTAGCCCTTGGGGCAGTGCGCATAGGCCGTGTGGAAGCCCCACTCGCTGATCATGCTGCACAAGTGCCCCGTGATGATGGCGAAGACGGCCAGCGGCTCGCCCTCCGCGCTCACCTGGACCAAGTGTACATGCAGGGGCCAGCCCGAGCCAGTCTGGAGCCAGTCTGGAGCCAGTCTGGAGCCAGTCTGGACCCAGTCTGGAGCCAGTCTGGACCCAGTCTGGAACCAGTCTGGACCCAGTCTGGAGCCAGTCTGGAGCGAGTCTGGAGCCAGTTTGAAACTAGTCTGGAGCCAGTCTGGAGCCAGTCTGGAGCCAGTCTACAGCCAGTCTAGCCAGTCTAGCCAGTCTGCTCACCACTCTGCAGCGGCGCCCGAAGGCCCGCTTGAGCACCTCGGTGTGGCGGTGGAACGCCCGCAGCCGGTCGGCCACCAGGTCCTCGTCGTCGCCACGGCCCGCCAGCCGCCGCGTCAGCGTGCTGTCCCTCGCCGTCAGGTAGATGACCAGGTGCGCGCGCGCCACCTGTGGGCCGGCCAGTCCGTCGACACGGCCATCTGTCGCCCGCACTCCTCGCTCTGTCTCTCTCGCACTCACCTCCTCCTCGAAGGCCGCGGCCTGCGCCTCATCCCGCGGATAGCCGTCGATGAGGAAACCGAGAGACGATCTCAATCCCGACAGCATGGCCTGCTTCAGGAGCTCCAGGATCACCTCCTGCGAGAGGCGGGGGTGTGCTGGCTATCCCCTTCAGTTTTTTTTGTTTTTTTTTTCCTTCAATTTGGAGGGCGCTACCTTGGGCACCAGCCCGCCGGCCTCCACGATGGGGGCGACGAAGCGGCCCACGCCTGAGCCGGCCCGGATCTCCCGGCGGACCAGGTCGCCGACGGAGATGTGCGTGAGCCCGAACCGCTTGGCGATGAGGTCGCTCTGCACGCCCTTGCCGGACCCGGGGCCGCCTGGGCCGCCGAACACACACAATGGCGCGCGCCACTCCACCGCCGATGGCCGAGCACTGCTTTCGACGCGTTGTCTCCCTCCCACGCCGACGGAACGCCCCGCGAGTGCGAGAGAGACAGAGCGACGAAAGCACTGTTCGGAATCAGCCTGCAGGTGTTGGCGTGAATGAAGCAGGTGCGGGTTGCAATAGCCCGCCTTGTCCATGGATCACGCGACCTTTCTGAGCGCGTGGGGAGGGGAGGCCTTGATTCGGATTGCCTACCGATGATGAACACGATAGGCACGAGGGAGCGGCGCAGGCACTGGGCGTCCAGGCTTGAACGGGGAAGTCCAGCGAGCTGCGCAAAAGCACATGTTTTTTTTTTCTCATTCGAAAACTGCCCCTGCCCGCTTTTCCCTTTTATTTGCAAATCTTTGGGCCCGATTAAAAAACAAGCTCACCGGATCGGGGACTGGCTTGAGGCACATGTGAGCCCCAGGAGCGCAGTCCTTGATGTACCTTAATTTAAAATAAAAAATGTCGTTAAGTCAAACGCGAGGACCTTGTACGTATCAGTCGAGCAAATTACCTTTCATAATTCAAAAGATCAGTGCACAGTCGTATTTTGTCAAGTATAGGCTTTGCACACTTTTCAGGAGGGATGTGCGGCATTTTTTGTCTGGTATAAAAGTCTCTCTCAAAAAACAAAAAAATTTAAAAAAAAACTTCAAATTTCAGTTTAGATGAACTTAGTGGGGTTTTCACTGGTGTGTTGCCATGGCAATGTGCTTCTTTTATTGTAGTTGACTGGAGTACTAGATGTAGTGACTGAATTAAAAGTTTTTGAATAATGCTGTATATATGGATCATTTATTCATCTGCCTTTCAATTCTTGATACTTCAAATAATAGAGCAGAAAATAGAAATATAAGTCTTAACATAACAATAACAATATAATAACATCAGGTATAGACAAGGAGTGATCCTCATGTCCATTTCCACATCAAATGAATTGAAGTGCTTGTATATCACAAATAAATATTACTCAAGTAATTTAAAAACCAAAAGCGTGAAAGATGGTTTTAAGTTCAAAAAAAAATAAAAAATGTTTCAAAGTTAGTTTACCCTCTTCTAAAGTTCTTTAACATGACGAAATCAAAGTAAGTGACTTAAATAGTCACAAGAATCAACTCAGCATAATTTATCAAGAATTCAAACATTTTTTGAGTCAAGTCAACACGGAATGCACAGATGAACAGTCTTACCAGAAAGCAATTAGCAATTGAATATAACAGCATCTTGAAAAATAATACCAAGGAAATGTATGTTAACTATTGCTTCAAACCGATGTAAGATACTGCTTTCCCAGTTTTCTTCAGGGCTTCCAGGAGCTGATCAGAGGACAAGGTAGATGTCACAGACACCAACTGACCAGGTAGATCAATGCTGACAGAATCAACACCTTGACCTGTAAATTTGGAAAAAATGAAAAATTAAAAGAATAACAAATGAGTTGTTTTAAACTTTTTGCTAAGAAAATGGTTGGACAAAAAAATTACCTTTCAGCTTTCCAAGAACACGCTCAACAGCTCCTGAGCATCCTTCACAGGTCATTTCCACCTTGAAATTGTGAATCTGTGGGAAGAGAAGGATCATAGATCAAGTTGATATTAATAATCAAGTGAATAAGGTGCTGAGCTAATGAGTAATTGTCGTTGAATAAAATTTGTTATATTGTTGGACATAGTATATACACCACAGTGTGACCATAAGAAGAAGACAAGAGCCGAGCCCAAAAAGAAGGTGGGTAAGGAGATTAATCCTTGTGTTATCTCTTCTTTTCTGATTACCAATTTTTGTTCGACATTCACAAATGTATTCATGGAAAGCTGAGTATAATGGCCCTGATACTGAAATACGCACAAGAGCCCAAAAAGGAAAATAGGGATGGGATTGTCTAGCAAGGAAGAGAAGAAAAGGAAAAATTTGAAATGAATGTCCCAACTTGAAGGAGAGGATAACCTAAGTTTAAGTCAGAGCAAAGCAGACGAAGCACTCACTTGGGCGGCCATTCTGACGGCTTGGCGCTCGGAGTCTGGCAGTCACAAGCTGCGCTGCGGAGGGCCAACGGACGAATGAGCGCACACGCACAAGATGCGACGAAACGTACAGGACAGCCACAAGTGTTCCAAGCGGCCCCGGCGTCTTGTTTTGATTGATCCCCGCTTGCCAACTCAGTTCCCCGGCCCTCCCCTCCCTCTCCTCCCCTCCCTTGCCCTTCACCCCCCCTTTCCCCGCCTTCATAATGAGAAATTACGGATCCACTTTTTCCGTTGTGGTGAACGGAGCATGGAGTGAACCAGAGAAAACTTGAATATCAACGAAAAAAAAAAAAGAAAAGACCAATTTTGGGGTGATACATGTCATCGAAGAGTCGGGCTGACCGATCGGTAGGTCAAGTTTCTTTAAAGTTGGACTGCCTTTTTAAATTCTCATACTTCAGGTTCAGCTTCAAAGTTCCCACATTGACATTCACGTAAGGGTTCGTCTCCTGTTTGTTGTGGTCTACTGTTTGGAAGTGGTTTCTGGCAATTAACTGTGCGTTTCTCGGAGTGATTGCGCTGATTGTCACTGCCGATCGACGAAGCGTTACCTTGTTTTGTTGTCGGCGTCATCTTGCGTTCTCGTCGAGACTGGACGTGATTTGAAAACATCTTTCCAGCGACCGACCTAACCTGGATACGTCACGTGTAAACGATTTGGAACTCTAAATTTCTGCTGCTAAGATGAGTGAGGGCTTAGTTCAGACCAAATCATCGCAGTTGCGGAAAAGTACCGATTTCCAAGAAGTTGTGTTCACAAGCTATAAAGCAAAAGAGAAGAATGCTGACTCCGCTGCTCCTGCCTCCCGTAGAAAGCATGAACAAGGTGAAATGAATAAGGGTCAAGAAAAAGATCGCTTCATGAAGAAAACAAGACATGAGATCATCAAATTAGCACTAAGTGGTTTTGATCCTTCTAAACGTCAAAAAACTAAAGAAGCATTAGCTATCTCACTGGGTGCAAAACCTAAGAAAACAAAGCCTATGAACTATAAGGAGTACAAAGAAATGCATGCAAAACAGAAGAAAGAGGAGATAGAAAAAGTAGCGTTCAACAATGTAGGAAAAACCCCAACTGGAGAGGCTTTAGCTAAAATCAAAACTCGCATGAATCTCAACAAGCAGGCGCCAAGAGGAGATCGCAAAGGAGGTATCCTGGACTCTTACGGCAGAGTTAAAAGGAACGAAGTACCAAGACAGAAGAAAAAGTGAGTTGGATGTGTTTGTTTACAAAAATCTGTGTATTTATGTGAATAGCTATGTATTTGTATGTAAGTTCAGTGAACAATCTGAAACTGAATTTGTCAGGTCATGTTTTGTGCATTTTGTTCTGTGGCATCCATCATTATTTTATTGGGTTAGAATTAGAAGGCAGGTTATTATTTAACTTTATCAATACCTATTTATAAATGTTTGTGTGAAGAGAGTCCCGTTGAAGCTCTACCAAGAAATAAATAAATTAGAAATATTTCCTGTTCATGAACAATTTACTTCTCAATTTTGATCATTATTGCCTCGACACAACCAACGCCGTGGACGCCGGGATCGGGGCGGGTAGTTGGAGCGGACAGCGAACGGCAGGTGTGACGCCGCAGTCAGGCGGGGAGGGGGAATGGCCTGGCCTGTGTGTCTCGCCTCGTCACCGTCAACTTCTCGAAGCGCGCGTTCTCCAGCTCGCCCCCCTCCACCCCTTCACCGCCCCTGGCGGCTTCTGGCCTTCCCTTGCAGGGGCAGGGTAGAGAGAGTCTCTCCAGCCTGGCCCGCCGTACAGAGAGTGTCTCTCCAGCCCTAGTGCCGCGACACGCATGCATTATGCAGCGAGGCTCGCGCGAAGGCGGCCGCTCATCCAGCGATGCCGCGATCCAATTTATACCCAAATCGCGGACGAGACCGCGAGGGATCCGCAAACGTGGTCGGGCCCACGCTGTCGGCGTTGTCGAGGCTGACAAGCTGCCAAGGGGGCTGTCAAGTTAAGCGTTGGGTTGGAAATCCCCTGCGTACGCACGGCGGGACGGGGCTTCCACGGATTCCGCGATTCTGTGCCCTCTCATTTAACGGAACTCTCCCAAATTAGTGCAATGATTTGCAAAAGATTGGCACTAAATTTAGTGCGCAGACGCTGTCAACTCCCGCGGAGTAGGCTGCCTGCCTCACTCAGAATGTGTGTGTGTGACAAGTGTCGTATTCGTGTTTGCCAGCATTGTGTCTGTGTCCCATACTGTGTCCATCGATTCGACGTGTCACGATCCGTATCGCGAGCGTGCCGTGGCCTGTCAAGGCGTCGGAGTTCCCTGCGAACGCAGGACGGCGCGTCCCCACGGGTTCCGCTCGCTGACGATTCTCCTCCCCCTTCATTGACGGGAATTCATAGGGCGCTTTTGGTGTGACGGAGGCGCCTTCTTTCGTGACGACCTCTGGGCTGGGTGTCCACGGCTTGACAGCGGGGTGTGCCGCCTGCTGTGGCCTCCTCCTCCTTGTTGTTGTTGTTTCAGGACGCCTGTTATTGCTAAGTGCTCCGCCGAATGGAAGTGCCCCGGGCCCTTCGATGAGGCCCGTGCCATGCCGCCGTGCCGCCCCGTCGCCCCGCGTCTACACGGAAGGTCGAAACGCCTCAAGAAGGGCGTGGGCGCCGAGCTGCCCGAAACATCCCTTCCGCACCATTTCCCTGAAACACCTCTCGGCCGCGCCACGCCACGCCAGGCCCGACGGCGGCGCCGACAGCAGACCGATTCAGATAGTCGTTTTCGTCGCTCAGTCTCTCTCGCACCTGTACGGCAGGCCCCGTGAGTGCGAGAGAGACAGGGCGACGAAAACGACTCTCTGAATCAGCCTGCAGGGCAGGGTATGAAAGGCACCGCCAGACCATCACCATAAACCGGAGCCGTCATTTCCTCAATCGCAGCAGGGTAGCCGCGCCTCCCCGCTTTTCCAGTGACGTTATTGACTGCCCCCACCTCGCCTGTGGTCCTCTAGGGGTGAGGGAAACCCTGAGGTAGAGCCTGAAGGCGACCAAGGGAGTGCCTGCCGAGGAGAAGCGCGAATATGACACCTAGCTGTATTTTCTCTCTTTCGCCTTGGAGGCGCTTTAATTTTAATTTGGATGTTTGTTTTGGCTAGAAAACTAAAGCGACTTCTTTAAGAGCGTTAAGATAAATAAAAGGTTTCCCGCGGTGGTGGTTGATGGCGAGAAGGACGACGACTGGCCCGCAGCGTGCCTTAGAGAGTTTTTAGTACTTCAGCTCACCCACATCCATACGACCCACACCACAGTGAGCCAGAAGACCGGCGCAGGCGGCCAAAACTCAAGACTTGTTTGGAGCTCTAGAGTCGCTAAATGGGACTCGAATCGAACGTGTGACCCCACCAATGGATTGCTCTCCGAACGAGGAATCCATTGGTGGGGTCACGCGTTCGATTCGAGTCCCATTTAGCGACTCTGGAGCTCAAAAGGCGTCTAGAATTTTGACCGCAATGCCAGTCCTCTGGCCCACTGGGCCATGTCCCCTCCCCTCCACCGTCTCGCCTCCTTCGGGCCCCCTTGCCCCTTTCCCTGCGGTGCTGGCGCGGCCAGATCATACGTCACCGTCAGCGTGAGGGCCTCGTTGTTCCAAAACAACATCCATCGTCCCTCCGTCTCCCCGGCACTCACTGGAGGAACCACGTAGGACTCGACGTGACGGCCAGTTGGCGGCGTTGCTGGGTCGGGCCGTGCCTCCAGTCACTCGGTCGGTGCCGCGCGTGGCGTCGCGTAGCGCTGCCTCCACACTCCTCTCCTCGCCCTCCCGCCTCCCGCCCACTCCCGAGCTGAGATTGCCCGCCCTCGCCTCGCCACTCTTGAAACTTGCGAACCCAATTCATGGCTTCATATCGGTCGTATTCTGGCAAGCCGAGTCCGAACAGCGCTAGCTTTCTTCGCTCTGTCTCTCTCGCACTCATTGGGACCTCCCGTGGGGTGCGCGAGAGACTGAGGGCGCTCCGCCCAGTGGCGTAGTCGCGTCCAAGTGTCCCCGCCCTAAGCCCGCCAGCGCCGCTCCGAAACACTCCCGCCCTGTCTCGCCGCCAAACTCGTCGTCGATTCGATTAGGAGGCTGGTTCCGAGCGGCAGGCCCCTCTCTCTCTCTCTCTCTCTCTCTCTCTCTCTCTCTCTCTCTCTCTCTCTCTCTCTCTCTCTCTCTCTCGCTCTGCTGTACGCAGCACTCAGACATCCAGACGGTGGGCTGTGCGCTGCTCCAGCTGCGGTCCGCCCATGGTGGCCCACAAGTTCAATTTGCGGGGCGACTCGGTGACTCCCGACGCGTCTCGTGTGAGTCGCCCGACCGAAGTCTCGTCCTGTCTCGCCAACAAAGTCACGTGGTGGAGGGGGAGCGGCGCGGCGTTGCCGAATCGTCGCGTGCCCCAGCTCGTCTTGCCTGGTCTTGCCATAGCTGCTTGCCAGCTGTTTGCCTCGGCTTCGCCTCTGGCCCCACCCCACCCGGCCGCGCCAACAATGCTAGACGCATGAGCGGAAGGGGGAGGCGGAGGAGGGGGCGACGCGGCGCGGCGTTGCCAAATCGTGCGTGGTAGGGACAGTCGCTGTCGGTTGCGTCCGCGCTGCAGGCGGGGACGGGGTGTCAGTGTCCCGCGCAGACTGCGAGCCGTTCATTCACAACCCCCCCCTCCTCCCGGGGCATATTACTTTTTGGGATACGCGCTTGGTTTTAGGACTCGAGAGTGAGTAAATGCTTGTTGACAACTTAATAGACTATTTCAGCGGACCTGAGGAGAAGGACAAAAGGCGAGCGGGCCGCTTCCGTTTGGGTCACAACAAACAGACGATAGGGGAGCTAAATATCGCTGATAATCTCTTTCAGAACGCTGAATGTCATTTCGAAGGTTAATCTTAATTTTTACGACTCATCCGAGTCAAGAAATCATGAAATTACAACCGCCGCGTAGTAGAAAACCAACGCATCGTCTGTTTGTTGTGATCCAACCGGAAGCTGCCCGCTCGCCTTTTGTTCTTCTCCTTGGGTCCGCTGAAATAGTCTATTTATAGGTCTTGTTCTGTTAGGTATGTTTTGAATTTAAGTTATCATCTGTTGGAAAGTGCATCAACGCCTGAAACGAAACGTGCGCGCTGCTGACGAGCGCTGGCGTGGCGCGCCGCCCTCCGCCTGCCGCCCTGCCGGCCGCCCTCGCCGCCAGCCTGTAGAGATAGGAAGATTATGCTTTCGCATAATAGCATAATTTCCTAAAAAGGATGTTACAGAAACGGGAACAACATTTTTGGTAACCCCTTACTCTCCCCATTCCGAAAATACAAAGCATAATAAAGCATAATTTACGAAAAACGCAGCATAATGCCTAAAACGCATAATCAGGGCATAATTGAGCCAAATTTCAGTCACAGCGGGCGTACACCCTCTTTAAATGTTGTTGTTTTGGTATGAAAATCACTGAAAGAGACTTGGTTTTGAATTTGGTGCGACTCCGCGGTAAGCGCCGCGTCGGAATGCTACGCGGGACTACTTCGGGAGGAAAGGAGGCGTGGGGCGTTGAGCCAGGCGTTTGTTGTGGTTGTGGGCGTATGACGTGTGTTAGGTGAAAATACAACCAAAATATTTTTTTGAGAATTGTTAAAACCACTTTTAACCTTTTTTTTTGCAATTTGCTTAATTTTTTGACAAAAAAGCATAAAAACGCATAATTTGGCCCAAAACAAAGCATAACAGGCGCATAATTGAACCATTTTGACCGCATAAATAGAGCATAATTGGCTAGAAATTTAGGGCATAATTGGACGTTTCTGAAAGCATAATTTTCCTATCTCTACCAGCCTGTTGCCAGCCTGTTGCCAGCCTGTTCCACAGTGGGGCTGCAGCACGGCGCCAGGGCGGCGAGGAGGCTGACTTGGTTACTTAATCCCGGGGGACACGACGGCCCGGTGCTGGGCGCCCCTGGGCAGCCCCTGGACGCCTCTCCCCTGCCCTCCTTTTTCCACGCCGCTGGACCGCCATGGACTGCCAGGCCAGCGGCGAGGCTAAGGCCGATAGCCACGCTTTCACAGCGTGACCTTGGCAGCGGCTTGGCGGGCGGGCCGCGTCATGGACCGGGGGGAGGCACACGCCCCAACCTCTAGGAAACGCACGACCGTGCACCCCCGAAGTATAAAAGAATCGCGGGAAAACAAAGTTGGAGTTCAAGATTGGCTTTCTGCGTCAGGGTTCCCCTCCCCCCGTCTTATTTCGTTGCAATTAGGTGCCGCGGCGGGAGTGGCACAGTGGGCCAGAAGACCGCGCAGGCGGCCAAAACTCTAGACGCGTTTTGAGCTCCAGATTCGCTGGGCAGGACCCGAACCGCACGTGTGACCCCGCCAATGGATTCCTCGTTCGGAGAGCAATACATGGGTGCGGTCACACGTTCGCTTCGAGTCCCATTTAGCGACTCGGGAGCTCATAACGCGTCTATAGAGTTCTGGCCGCCTGCGCGGTCTTCTGGCCCCCTGTGAGTGGGCTGCCGCGGCAACTATAGTTGGGAGGCAAGTTTCATAAGGCGTCCGCCGCGCCGCTCGGGCCGGGATTAGGCGGACGCGGGGATCCGCGGGGATCCGCCCTTTGTGATGCCTCTCGCCCTGCCGCGGCAGCCGCGGCTTGCCGGCGTGGACACGTGCAAGGGAACAAAGGGGCGCGGGCAGCCGGCGGACACAGTGGGCCGGAACCAGCTCGAAACAACGCGGCTGTATTTTTGGCACATATTCAAGAGTCACCCTGTCAGTCCTCTTTGTTTGTGCTGGTTTTCAAAGATGACAAACTGTCACAGTAGCACGTAAAAACAGTGTCCATTTTTCGTTTGTTTTTTTTTTTTTTGTTTTTTTTCGGGGTTTGTTTGCGGAGGTATGGGCGACGAGGTTGCATTCCTGGGGGAACCGCGCGGCCTGCATCGACGCTTCACCAACCCTGCCGCGCAGTCTGTTGCCAGGCCAGAGTTCCCCTCCCTTTGAACTGGAACCGCACCGACCTTGACCGACTCGCCGCGTGTGCCCTGGACTCTGATTTCCAACGGTGTCTCACCAATGTGCCTCACCACTGTGCCGCACCAATGTGCCTCACCGTTGCCGAACGAAACGAGACCTCCTGGTCAGCTTCCATTGACACTTTTTGCCCGGTCTCGGGGACCCGGGGGTGGAGGGTGGGGGAGGGGGCGGCTTTGAATCCCCTGTCCGAGCCAGATCCAGGTGGGGAGGCTGATGTAAATATAGCGCCTGGACGGGCGCGCCTCCCTGCGGGGATCACACGCAGATCTCCCTGTACACTACTCTGTTGGCCGGACTGGACACCACGTGTGCTCACTCTTAAAAAGTGTTGAAAATGTCACAACCTTCCTGCGTATTGGCAACAACTTTTTTTTCTCTGCGTTGGGATGATTTTGGCTTCACTTTCAGTCCTAGTTTGAAAAACTTGCTAACCTCTAAGGTTGGCAACCTTTTCGACGCTGCTAGCAGAGCGCTTCCCCCCCCCTTTTTCCTCCCCCTTCCATATGCACGCCTGCGGAGGCCGACCCGCTTGCCGCAGCCACTATGCGGCGCAGCCTACACTGGGCTACTACACCACTGGGCGTGGCGGGCGCTCGGCCGGCTCGGCTCGGCTCAGTTCGGCCCGGCCCGACTCGGCTCGGCTCACGCTGGCGCTGGGGTGGGCGGCACCAGGACCTATCGGGTTTCGGCGTCGGCGTGACCAAAGACCAGCGTTTGGGACAGGAAGCCTTGCCCCTGCCATCGACTTGAAGGAAGGGAACTCATTTTATTGGCATGGCGTGAGTCTCGTCCCTGAATAATAGCCGATGGTCCAGCTCTGTGGCGTCCACCAGATCGTGTCTGCGTGCCCGCGGGTGCGACGGCACAACGCGGTGCGGCGTGCCGTGCGGTTGCGTGGCGCGCGCGGGTGGCAGGGGCACTGCTGACGCACAGGACGGGTTTACCACCCACGCATCGCACGCACCGCTCCGCCGGCCTGCAGGAAGGGGGCCCAGCAAGCATGGGGCCAGTGCGGAGATAAAATATAGGTCAGCGGCGCGAAGGCCGTGGCGGGGCGGGGCGGACAGGTGAGGAGGCGCGCGACGGCCGAGGAGAGGACTTCCGGTGGCCGAAAACGCGTCGCAGTGAGCGAGCAGCATTCCGAACAGCGCGTCGTGTTTCTCTGTCTCTGACGCACCCCTGCGGGACGCCCCACGAGTGCGAGAGAGACAGAGCGACGACAGCGCGCTTCGGAATAAGCCTGCAGGGCCCGCATGACACGGCGCGGCGACCTTTGGCAGTTCAGCACAATTCCTGCCACAGGCTGATTCCGAGTGGGCCCGATGCCGTCGGACTATTCTCTCTCTCTCTCTCTCTCTCTCTCTCTCTCTCTCTCTCTCTCTCTCTCTCTCTCTCTCTCTCTCTCTCTCTCTCTCTCTCTCTCTCTCTCTCTCTCTCTCTCTCTCTCTCTCTCTCTCTCTCTCTCTCTCTCTCTCTCTCTCTCTCTCTCTCTCTCTCTCTCTCTCTCTCTCTCTTTTACCCATACGGGACGCCCCATGTGAGAGATAGTGATATTCATAATATACATATTTTGTACAGAAAAAATAGCGACTGATTACCCTGTCGGAAAGTCACGTCGAACCGACCGGCGCCGCTTGTACTCGGCCCTCCATCCTGGCCACGGACGATCCATTTCTCATCGCGAACCGCTCGGGGCGTTCGCAATACGAGGCACAGAGGAGCGACCCCTCTCTGCAAAGAGTGCGATATAATGTTACAAGTGATGCCCCCCCCCTCCCCGGCGCTGCCCCTTCGACACGGCCGTGCGGCACAGCGGCAACACCCCCCCCCCCTTCTGCCTCCCGCGGAGATACGGTGTGACGGCCCGGCCTGCAGACTGATTCCGAGAGTCGCTATCGTCGCTCTGTCTCTCTCGTACCAACGAGGAACGCCCCGTGAGTGCGAGAGAGACAGAGCGACGACCCTCGGAGTCAGTGTGCTGGGCCGGGGAGGCGGGGCGCTGTGACGGACCTTATCTGCCGTACCTAACAAACTGTGCGCCGAGGCCGAGACGGCCGAGACGGCCGACGGCAACCAGACAGCGTCGCCACGCTCACGCTCCGCCGCACCCTCTCGCGCGCCGCGTCCAGCAGGACCCCGCGAGGCACTTCATTTTGACGCGGGGTGTACCGCGCGCGCCGCACTCGGCGAGGCGTATGGGTTATCAGTGAACCGAATCAACTCGTCCATACTCGGCCCGGCGGTTCGGCGTGACTCGGCTCGACTCGGCTCTTCGGCGTGGCTCAGCTCGTATCTGCTCCGCTCGTATGTGCCACATGAGTGGCGACGGCAAAAGCCTTGAACGGCAGGCCGGGTTCGACGTGGCTGGCCGGGCCGGCCGGGCGCAGACCCCGCCAGCCACGGCCACTGACTGAGTCATTGCTCGCGGGCCGACAGGGTGGCGCACTTGATGCACTCGATGTGGCGGCCCGGGAGGGAGCCCCTGACCGCGCGACGGCTCCCAGCAACGCCTCCATTAGTGCCATTAACTGGCGGAACGAGGGTCCAGCCAGACGGACGCACTGCTGTGCGAGGGACGGACGGACGACAGTCGTAAGCCCCTCGGCCGCCGCGGACGGCGAGGACGGCGAGGACCGCACGGCACCGGGGCGCAGTGGCAGAGGGCCCCGTGGCACCGGCGGCGCTGCCCGCGGCGGATGGTCGGAACCAGGATTCCAGGAAACACAGTGCGGCTTTTCGTTGTTGTCGTTCTCGTCCCCTTGCCGCGCTGCCGCCGGGCTTCTCGGCGGCAGAAGCACTTGGGCGCCGCCTCGCTGCCTCCCTTCTTTCTCCGGGCCTTCCATTCAATTAGGGCCGTAACAAATGAAAATCGATAAGTGAAGGAGAAGAAGAAGCAGCAGCCTGCCGCACAGCCAGGCCGGGGCCCCTGGCAGGTAGGCAGCGCGGCGGCGGTGCGCGCGGCCGTGCGGCGGGAGGCCCATCCCGGGATTCACAGGCGGACTGGCGCGGACTCCGATGATGATCGCAGCGCGGCGACGGTGCGGTGCGGACGGCGGCGCGCAGAGGCCCTTCACTCCTGTTGGACTCTGCGTCTGATGCGCCACGCACCACGCACCACGCGCACCAATAGTGATCTCGTCCCCACGTCTCCCTCACACCCGAATGAAGCACGTCATGAGTGGAGAAGAATTGGAGAGAGAGAGAGAGAGAGAGAGAGAGAGAGAGAGAGAGAGAGAGAGAGAGAGAGAGAGAGAGAGAGAGAGAGAGAGAGAGAGAGAGAGAGAGAGAGAGAGAGGAGAACAACTGTTCATCGCGGCCGCGAAAGTTGGCGCCACTTGGCGGAGCACGGCGGCGGCGTCATCGGCCAGGTTATTTGGAGGCGCCTTTACTTCCGGCCGGGCAGGCGAGGTGCCTGGGCGGAGCTGATCTCATTAGACGGAGGGGAAACTTTTTCTCTCGTGACCCGGGTCACATCAGGAGGGACTTGGACGGACGTCGAGGAGAGGGAGGAGGGGGCCTTTAATGCCAGTCGTTTACCCCCAGACCGAGCCTGGCCAGGCCACGAGGGCATAGAACAAAGTACGGGTCCCTCGCCCCTTTCCCCGGTTGACGTCGCCAGGGCCCAGACACATTGGGCGGGCCGTCCAGTCATCGGGGCACGAACCACAAAGCCCGCGCCTCGCACCGTGGCCATCCTGCCTGTCGGGAAGCGTCGAAGCCAATCAAAATGGCAAGGGCTCGACGAGGGCCGGGAGAGAGAGGGAATTAACATGATGAACATGGACGTAGCGGGCGCGCTTACAAAAAAAAAAAAAAAAAAAAGAGAGAGAGAGCGAGACGAATACGAGTGGGGGCGGCGGGGGAATTGGCCTGGAGTTAGCTTTGCTTTGGCGAGTTCCATGTCCACCCCTTCCCACTCCCGCGGGCCAGGCAGGCAGCCAGGCAGGCAGCCAGCCAGGCAGGCGAGCAAGCGCGCCCCGGCCACTTCCCAGCGTTCCGTGCGTTCCTCTCCGGGATTAGAGGGACCGAGGGGCCCGGGGGACGGGTGGCGGATAAAAGCACGCGCAGCCAGCGCCTCGGGGCGGGGTGGGGTGGGGGTGGGGTGGGGCGGCACGTGCATCCGACCCACTGCTGCTGCACGGGATGCCCGCCACCCACCGACACACTAGCACCACTATCACTGCAACGACATGTGTACGTATCTGCCTCTCTCTACTCTGCGCACTGCTTCTCCGCGTACACTTTCAAGGATCCTGGTGTGCGCGTGCCGCGTCGCTCGCGGCTCTCAGTGGGTCATCAGCCTGTTCCCGACTTCCATGGCCCGGGCAGGGGACTAGCGGCAGGCTTGTTGAATCCCATAAGAAGACGAATCGACGTTGGCATATCAGGTGGCGTAACCGCAACCTATCTATTGTTGTGTGTGTGAGCTGGAGGCTGCGCCGGGCTGCGCGCTTCAGCGTCACCCCGTCCCGGAGTCCCGGCGCGGAGCGGCCAGCGATAACACAGCGATAGCCGCCCCAGCCCGCCGCGGCCCAGGTTGGGGCCGTGGGGGTGGCCGGGCATGCGCCTACATGTAGCAACAGGCGTCACCCTTGGCACTCCCCAGCTATTCCTGTACGGCCTCCCCTCCCCTTTGGGCCAGGGGATGGGGTGCGGGTGGGGAGGGTGCTTTCTAGGCCGGCCCAGTGGGAGGGTGGCGGGCTGCTAGCAACAGGCGGGGTGGAGACGGGGACCCACGCTTCACGCTCTAGGCTCGGCAGGCCCCGCCCCCTCCACGACTACCCCGGCCCTCCCCTCACGTTCCGGCTGCGCTAGGCTGCGCGCTCCGCCGCCGTGGAGGCCGTGGAGTTGGACTCGACGGACGCGGCGCTGTGCTCGGGGCGTGCGGGGCAGGGCGCGCGGTGCGAGGGGAGGGGGGTGGCTGGCGCGCCAGGCCAGCAGCTTTTGGCTTTGCAGTGAGCAGTGAGTCGTGGCCGCGCATCGCGTCGTGCTGCGGGCTGCTTGCACTGCAGGGTCTGCCAGCCCGGACTCGACGCGCCGCGTGTCTCCGTGAGCGTGCGCCGTGCACGTGCAGCTGGCAGCACGCCTAGCGGGGGTGACACGTGACCGCGGTTCAGCTGGTGCAGCTGGTGCAGCTGGTGCAGCGGCTGCAGGGAGCGGGGAGCTGCAACAGATGTTGGCGCGTGCCAGTCAGCTGGGTCGGTGACCCGAATCCCCATCGGCAGCGGACTTGGCGTACGTGCCGTGGGGCCGCGGCTCGGGGCATGACCTGGGTCGTGGAGCTCCCTGTGGACACGAAGCAGCGCCCGAAGGAGGACCCGCGCTCCGCGCTCGCCCCCGTCCGGAGCGGATAGCGGCCGAGGGGCCGGAGTCAGTAGGTGTCGTTTCGCGATTCTCTGGGACCGTGGACTCTTGAATGAATGAGCTTCTAACATTCGGATTTGTCATGGTTCGTTGCAGTATGACTTTCACCTCACTGACAAGAATTTAAATTGACACAATAATGGACTGTGGTGATAGTGCAGCAAAGCATCGTTGGGTATGCCCCAGTGATCGACATTTGGCGCTAAGGGCCAAGTAAGTTTTTGTTTTGTGCTGCAAGCGATTTTTATTTAATTTATTTTTAGGGGTGGGTCGGGAAGGGGAACGAGTGATCTTTTAGAGTGCTTAGCTAATTCTTCTCTGAAATTAGATTGCGGACTGGGTGGTCTGTGAAGACACAGCCATTGGAAAGTTTACCTAAAGCACAAGAGCCAACTGTTCTTGATGATACGGAGCAAGCTATGATACTTGATGTCATACGTAGGGCAGAACATATAGACCTCACTGAGCAGGAACGAGTTGGGTGAGTCCTCCGTCACATGCCAAATGCAGCAAATATTGATGACAAATTTTAATGAATGTTTTCTGTAGGAGGCTTGTTGATCGTGTGGATAACATGAAGCGCAATGCCATGGGCAATGGATCAAACCAATGTGTACTGTGTGGAACAAAATTTGGATTTTTAGGGTCCACAAGTTACCTCTGCCATGACTGTCAAAAGGTACTGAAAAAGAGATAAAAATTATTTGCAAATGTTCAACAATATTTTGTTTTTCCTTGACTAATTTTTATTTTTGTTGTTAAAATTAGTTTGTGTGCTCAAAGTGTAGTATTGAGACTTCCTCCTCATCCAAAGATCAAATTTGGCTCTGTAAGATATGTTCAGAGACTCGAGAAATGTGGAAAAAGTCTGGAGCATGGTTTTTCAAGGTACGAATTGTTTTTGAATTCATGTTCTAAATAATGCCAATAATTTGACTTATTCTATTTACCTCATTTCAAAAGGGATTGCCCAAGTATGTTCTCCCTGAAAAGCCTGCAAGCAGACAAAGACCAAACATGCATTTGAACTCCACCAGTCAACATCCTGCAACAAGTTTCAACAGCAATTGGGCTAAACATGGTAAAATTTTAAACAAAATTTTTTTTTGTTGCTTGGTTACATTGTAATGTGGTCTACCTGTTCATTAGGAATGAGCGGTGAAACTGAAAATGACAGCAGCTCTGAAGATGAACTGATGAGAAGATCTAGACTGAACACTGGTGCTAGTGTAGCCAGTGCAGCGAGTGCATTGAGTGCTACGAGTGTTGGAAGTGCTCTAAGTGCGGCCAGTGTTGCAAGTGCAGTCAGCGCAGGAAGTTCTCACAGTAGCCCAAGTAATGCGGGGAAAATAGGTGCTGGCATCAGCACTACGTCCTTTGGCAGAGATAATTTCAGCAGAAAGTCCAGGTGCGTTATAGATGATACTTGGTATTCTGTTTGAATACAGTAGTATTTATCAACATGCCTAAGAAAAATGTTTCCCACCTCTTTTTGATTTCAGTCACATCAAAGTTCTCCGTAGCCCCTCGGGAGTTGCAGAAAGCGGAACCACTGCCACAAAAACCTTATCATTTCCTGTTCCAGATAAGGTAGACTCTCCAATTCAAAACAATTCCCAAAACACTCACCGTAGCAATTTCGGCTTAAACATTGGTAAGCGTATTCAGCTTTCTTTTTAATGTTCCTGACCTAAGATTGTTCAGTCGTTACTTTCCTCTAGTTGTCATGCTTTCAAAAAACAAGAGAAATATTGCTATTGACCAAAATGAAAAAGTAGGAATTTTTTTTAATTGCACAGGTGAAATTTTGTTGGCTTTTAAATGCATGTTGGATTTAAGTTCTTTTCCCTTTAATTTCTTGATTGTACTCTTCTGAACTTGTTTTATAGAAGATGTGTATTTTCTCATGATTTGCATGGTATTATTTTCTACTTCTCAAGGCAGATTTAGCCGATTTGAGATGTAACTTATCTGTTATTTTGTATTATCACCTCTTATCAGACCCAGGTTTTTCACCAATTTTCTATAAATAAGAATAATTAGTAAGACTTATAAGGAAGCCACCATCCTGTCTTTTCCAAATGTCAGCCATCTAGATTCGTTCGCCCTAAATCAAATAATGTAATGTTGCTGCATAGTGGACCCTGTCGCAGATGAAAATTCATTCCTGACTCAAAGCCAAACCGCAATCCTGCACGGTACCCCGCAAGTGTCTCCACAAGAGTCACTGCATCACCGCAGTTCACCTACACCAATTACTTGGCACAACAATTCGCAGCGCACTTACTCCTTTCGCCGCCTTCCTGGTTTATCTCGCAGGTCAGTTAAGAGGGATTTTAATTTTACATGTCCAGAAGAAAAACACAAATCATTGAATAGTAGGAGGAAATAAAACAATGAAGTGTAATTAATTTTCATTACAAAGAAAAAATTACAAGCAATATTTAGTAACATCAGTTCAACTTTATGATGCCTCCAGATACCTTATATATTTCTGTGGTACGTGATTCTTAAAAAAGAAAACAAGGAAACTTGCTCACACCCTTAACTATTATACCTTTACTATTTTTATTTTTTTTTCAAATTAACAATTTGTTTGCTATGTGCTTCTTCCTCTATCTTCTCTTTAGCTTGCTCTCACAGTTTCATTGGAGTGTTTTCTCACTTTCCATACTAGTGTGCAGATGTATGGATACAACTTCTCTCAATATGCATGTTTAGTTCAGTCATATTTATAAATAATTGAATGTAGAATTCACTTGATTAATTTTCAGGTTTTTACCCAGCAATAGAAATTTAGTTTTTCGAAGATTTACATTTGAGTCTGTATTGTTTGCCAGCTGGCGTGATTGGCAAGCTCCTCTCCTCTCTTCTGACGAAATTAGTGCCAGTTCTGATTGCTTGCGGCTGCCCAGAAGTGTGAGTGGGCACACCATTGCGGCTGCGAAACCAGATGACATTCCCACCCTCCTTGGTGCTCATGGTAGTGGTAAGTTGTACTTGCTCAGTTTGATGACAGAGAATCCGACAATCCGACTTGTACAACAATTTTAAGAGCCTGTCTTCCTTCTTAGCCCAACTTGGTAGTGTGGAGCTATCACTCCTATACGATCGTCATTCTGGTTGCTTACATTGCCGACTACTTAGAGCTAAGGTGAGACGTATGCAGTATGCCTGGTTTAGGTAGCTCTGTTTTAACTACTGACTTTGATCAGCTAAGCGATTTTTACTCAGGGTTTGAAATCAACTGATATAAATGGATTAGCAGACCCATTCTGCAAACTAAACCTATTACCCACTGGTAACAAGGTATGTAGAGCTTGCATGATCCAAACATTCATATTAGTGCCATTCGTCTTTTACTGTTTTCAATAAGACAGGAGAGTGGCATTGTGGTAAACTCTAGTAATTGATAATGTACCTTTCAGAATAATAGACTGAGGACACAAACCATCCATAAAACCTGTAATCCCGAGTTCAATGAATCATTAACATTTTACAATGTAACTGATAGTGACATGGCTACAAAAGCTCTTCATATCCTTGTTCTTGGTAAGTTACATCATTTACGCCACTTCTGGTATGATTAGAGTTGATATTAGTTCTATCTCGTGATCTGATCATTTTCGAAGACGATGATAAATATGGTCACGACTTCCTGGGTGAGGCACGAATTCAGTTATCTGGGGTACCACCACAACATGCTCGCCACTTCAAAGTATTTTTGGACAAGCATTATCCCGTAAGTAGTGAAAGACATATCTCTTGTATTTAATGTGTACTAAGAAAGATGATTAGCATACTCATGGTTGATTGTTACTTTTAAGGTTGAAGATGAGGAGGCTGCCTGGGGAGAAGATCTATGGACACGAGGTCAAATTCTTGTCACATTATGCTACTCCACTAAACGCCGAGCATTGATAGTAGGAATAGTAAGGTGTTTGAATTTAACACCAATGGACAGCAATGGATCTTCAGATCCTTTTGTCAAACTGTAATGCTGCAAAATTCTGTGTTTATTTGGTCTTTTGATACTTTTAGAACTGTAAAGACTAAGGTTCCTTTTTATATTTTTCTAGACAGTTAAAACCAGACACCCATCATCGTAAATATAAAACTGGTATTAAATGGCAAAGTTTAAATCCGCTCTTCAATGAGGAATTTGTCTTTGACACAAAGATGACAGATCTACAGCAAAAAACATTGGTCATCACAGTATGGGATAAAGACCATGGTAAAAGTAATGATTATCTAGGTATGTGTGTGAGTACCTTCAAATTTTAATTTATCCATTACCTACCAACTTCTAATTTTTTTTCGTTTCCCTAGGCGGGCTTGAACTGAGCTGTCTGTCAAAGGGTGAACGTTTACGACATTGGGTGGATGCCATCAAATTTCCAGACCACAAGCATGAAGGCTGGCACCAGCTTGTTGACACACCACTGCCTATGTAATAGCATACACAAGATTGCCTATTCCTGTGTTTTCGCACATCTTGCAAACCACTATGTAAATTAAATTATAATTTTAAATAAATCAGGCCTCTGAATCAAGTCATTTGGGAAATAGTAAAGTCACACAGAGAATTATTAGAATACAATGAGCTAACATTAAATAAGGCTGCTTTATTACAAACAAAATAAATTTGTATTTGATAGACAACATGAAACTTACAAGTTCACATAAGAAAGTCCCAGTTAGTGGCAGTTGGGACTTCTCTTTTTACACATGTACAAGAGTATATACAGGACATTAAAAAAACAAAAACAAAAGAAAAACAGGCTGATTATATTATACAGCCTACATAACACATCTTCAAAGATAAGCTCTGATTGGTGAAAATTAAATCAGGAATAAATTTTTGACAGACAACAAAATTAGGACAAATTAGGCAGACATGAAGCTCACTAAACATTTCACGTTGTTGGTTGAATGTCTTTCAATAAAGTAGCTTGACATGACAATTGTGTTTGGTACTGTATTTAGTCGATTGGCAGCAAGAAAAGAAATAAGAATAAAAGATTAAAATGATTTGAGAAGTTCTCATTGTAAAGCAATAAAAGAAAACAATCACAAGTATGCTTAAAATAAAGCAGAGGAGACGATTCCCACATTTTGTCATGTGTTCGACATACAAAAGTGACTAATAGAACAAGTTCTTTGTTCTTTGAGCTACCATTCTTAACATAGACCTGCAGATTAACTGTTAGGAGTCATAATTTACTTTTTGGGTATGGGTAACAATTTTCCCAACACCAGAAGAGGCTGTTTACCTTACTAAATCAAATTTACATGAGCCATAGAAGTCTCAAATGTGAATAAACCGGTTGAAATATTACTTTATTCATTGATTTCACTTCTTGGGCACAGTGTTAGCTTCACATAACAGTATCACACAGAATGAAAAATAAGTAGAAAGTCCATGTGCATGCTTTTGCTAATGATCATAGAGGTTGACTAGGTATGACACAAGAAGTGGCTGAAAAAGTAAAACAATTCGAACCTTGTAAAAAAATTGAAAAGAATGTTTCAGATTTCAATCCTATGTGATACTTACACAATGCTTACGTTTTGTTAGATATTACTAACCACTTATCTTTAACATTATTATGATTCAGACCAAAATACGAAGTAGTCTGTGTTTGCTAGTATTTATAGGAGCGATTGGTAGCTGTGAGTGTTCCCATGCAAAGTCCCAAGTACCACTCACTGATATCAATGTACTAACAGGTATTCAGTAAGAGGAAGAGAATACAGAAACTGTAAACTGCATAAAATGTAAACACTATAAAAAAAAAAACTTAAAAAAAAAAAGTGTCATGATTCACATTGCACAACGTGGTTCTGGTTTGGTTCACAGAAATGTACGAACTATACAGATAAACAAAATCACAGGTGGGAGCAGAATTGGCAAATTAAACATATCATCAAATGTCAGACTTTTAACATCACCAACACTGGCTTATTGAAACATTCCAAAGGAAGGAATTAATATAAAGATAGTATTTAAACCAATTTCAGGAGGCCCGCTCCAGCAATTGCAAACTAAGACGAAAGAGTTCATCAGCAGCAGGATTATTATCACATGTGGTTTCCCGAGGAGGTAAATTGCAAAGCTGGCGTCTGGAAGACAAAAAAACGTAGACAGATAATTTATACTCCTTTTAAACACGTAACGACCACACCTACATAACTAGATTTAACTAACATAAGAAGAAGATGAAAAGTAACAGTTACCTGATTGCCAGGTCCCTTCGAGCTGAAAGTGCCCGCTTGTAAGGGCCAGAACTGCTAAACAGCGCTTGACGTCGAGCTTTTCTTTCAAGCAACGCTGCATGAATTCCGGCAATTGGATGCAACAACTTGAAACACTGTTGTTTGTCTTGGTTCTCATTTTCTTGTGTCAAAGTCTTGTTTCTTTGAGGTTCATGAACAGATTCTTCTCCTCCACCTGCTTGATTGCAATTTGATTTCACTAGACATTTTGAGTCACTTGAGGTATCATCAATTTTGAATTCAGACACCACGTTCGACTTAACACCTAATGCCATAAATTCACTGTTTGCTTTAAAAGAATTCTCTGCGGCTGGTAAACCCTTCAATATACTATTATCTAACTTATCAGATTCATTAATACTAGAATGTTCTTCTAAATTCTCTCTTTTGCTATAACCACATTGTTTGACAGAGTCACTAATGCCTTCAGACTTAGCATCGGTTTCTTGTTTGCATGGTTCCACAACACCACTACAAATAGATTTATCAACAGTGTCTTCAGGTTCTTGGTTGCTAGAGACCTTGTCAACTTTGACTGTAGAATCTGAAACAAGAAGAGAACAATATAGACTAACACCATTCAGGGTAGATTTTTGATATCTACATCAATAAAAAGAAAGCATTACCTTTATTTGAAGTGTCCTCCTGCGGACTTAACGCAGAATTCAAAATATATTTAACTAATTTTGGACCAGCGTACTCAACAGACACACCTATGTATGTCAATAATGTGACTCCTTCCCAGCGTTGACGTGTACTTCCTGCCTTCTCAATTTTCAATCTAGGTCTAGTTTCCGCAACTAAACTTGCCCAGTCCACACCCAAAGCATCACTAATACCTGAAATTCCAAACCATTAAAATAGAGCTAGTTTTTTTTATCACACCCACATGACACTATCTTCATCAAGTATCACTACAAACCTCTCGCTCGAGCCTCCTCTTCTAACTCTCCATCAGATATCTCTTCAAACCCGAGGTTACCTGAATTTTCTCCACCCTCGCCAGTTCTCCTGTGTCAAAATTTATTTATTGAATACCCCCCACAGGCAAGCGATAATTTTAAGTTCAAAATCCAACTTGTAAACAAAAAATGTACCTGTGATGCGAATGAGTAGCTGCCGCTTGATTTGCTTGAGAAAGCAATGCAGATTGATGATTACCTAGACGGTTCTCTTTGCCGGCAGCTGGTGCTGTATCCCCATGTGACAACTGATTAAGCTCCTAAAATTCATAGACATAAAATTTGGTGCTTAAATTTCTACAACACACACACTGCAATTTTGTGAGACAACTATGTTTGCTTACACTGTCTTCTCTGTTTAGAATTTCATCTGCATCATCACTAATATCACTCAGGACTTCATCAAGGGCAGAATCCTTCTCCAAGTAAGGTCGTTTGCTATCAGCTGACACATCATCTCCATCCACAATTTCACGAGATCTTTTGTTATTCAATGTGTGATTTGCATCATTTTCAATTTTCACTGGAAAATTTGAAAAAAAAGTTAATTATTAGGCTGACCTTAGAAAGTAGTCAAGGAATGATATAAACACTATTTATCAAAAATATACTGACCATCACCTTTCATATCATTTTTAGTTTCACTTACAACAGCCTGATCCTTCACCTTCAACCTAGATAAACAATAATACAAAATAAAAGAATAGTACACTAACCTAAATATTCATCTACTCAGATAAAAAATTAAGAGAAAAAAAATAAGTACCCTTCTTCAGTCCCAAGGTCATCAGTTTTCTGCAGTAGGTTTTGAGAGTCATCCCTCAATGGTAGCATACGACCTGGAGGTCGATTCTGCAGCAGCTGGGCTGCAGGACTGTTCTGATTGTTGGAGCGCCATTCATCAGTCCAACCGCCAGAGCGTCGGTCCCCTGGCGGCCCTGACCAGTCATTTTGACCAGGTGGAAAACGACCCCACTCCTTCTCCACAGAGGAGTCAGGTCGATGAGGTCCATCCCAGTCTTTGCCTGATCGTCTGGAGGGGGGGAAAGGATGGACGCATTAACGAAAATTAAAAGTTAGAAAGCAACTTCATTGGTGCCAGATGAAATGACAATAAGTACCTCCCACGCTGATCTCCCCACTCCCAATCGTTGCGCTTTCCTGGGTTGTTGGGCCCAGGTGGTCGTTGCCCACCATCATAGGGGCGAGGCCCGTGTTCCCTCTCTCTCCCATGTTCTCGCTCATGGTTGTGGTCTCTTTTGCGCTCATTTCGAGCATCCCACTGACCAATTCTTCCTTCCTGACGGTTACCATCACGACCTCGTCTAGATAAAAGTAAATAAAACAATAACAAAAACCAAAAGTGAGCAATAAAAGGCCTTATGTAGGGAAAATAAGACCAACCTTCGATCTTCATTAAAAACAACAGTGTCAGATGGCCCCATGCGACGATCATCATTAAGAGGGACTCCTTTCTCATAACGGCTTTGGTCTGAATATCTGCCCCGGTCTGTTAACAAAAGAAAACGTTTGAAAATGCATGGCAGGTAGGCGTATAAAGTCAATACACACAAATACGGAATCCTTACCTCTCCTACCTTCAAATACTCCATCAAAACCTTTGTCATCAGATTCTCTGTGATCCAGATGGGTGGCACCAAATAGCCGATCCCCTGGAGAACGGTCTGCAAATCTATGATCTCTATCCAGGCGAGGTGACCCTCTTTCAAGTCCCCTCTCTAGTGCTCTGTCAAAACCACGTTCTAATCTTCCCTGTACAGGGTCACGATCTAGACCTCTCTCTAGGCCTCTATCATTATCTCTATCCAAGACCCGAGGAGAGGCACGATCCAGGCCTCTTTCATTCTTTAAGCTTCTATCCATACCACGTTCTAGGCCTCTATCTACACTTCGGTCCAGTCCACGCTCGAGACCTCGCTCCAGGCTTCTATCTAATCCTCTATCCGGTCCACGCTCCAAACCTCTTTCAGGAACTCTTTCATTTCTTTCAAACGTCCGCTCCTGCTCTCTATTACGGGCAAGAGCTTTGGCTAATTCCTTTTCTAATCCACTATGGTCCAGACCTTTTTCAAGCCCACCATTATTGTTTCGACATCTTCTGTCGCGTTCACTTCCTCTACTTCTTTCAGAAACACGGTCCAAACTACGTTCACGGCCCCGATCCATGCTGATATTTCTCAGAAGGCCCGTCCTCTCCAAACTTCGATTTCTTTCCACTCCACGTTCTTTTCCACCGCTAGCAGCATGGGCATTAAAATCATTTGGATGTAAATTGAGAGTAAGGAGTGACGGTATTCCCTGCTGTAGTAATAATTTTGCCTTATCCTTCTCTCTTTCACGATCATGGATGCGTTCTCTGAAAAATACAATACATAAATGAGTGAAAAGGCTACAGAACACAGCAATCATCCTCCTGGAAATTATTTGTAAACTTACCTATCGCGATCACGAATATGCTCTTTCTCAATTAGACCTAAAAAGTTAAGAAATGGCCTCTATACGATTCGATTACGAAATATAAATTGAAAGTGTAAAAATACACAATACATACCAGTGAGCAAACGAGCATCTTTCCGAGAATCTTCTTTATGACGTCTTTCATCTCCACGCTTTCTGTCTTCTTCCTTGTCCTCTTTCCTACGAGAATTTAATAAATAAAGTGCTAAATTAAATACAGTATCTGGGTTAGAAAAAAACAAAAAAAAACATTTAAAACTAAAGATGCATACCTGTGCCAATGGTCACCAACAGGAGCCTTGTGTTTTGAACTAGAACCATCATCCCTACCCTTCTGACTACCACCAGATAAACGGCTGGGTTTATGGTGGGGGTCAGGTGACTCCTTACGTTTTAGATCCTTTCGAGGAGAACGAGAAATGACTTCCTTTAGCTTCATTTTGGGGGATCTACTTCTGTTACGATCCTTCTCCCGTTCTTTTTCCCTATCTTTCTCTCTTTCTCTCTGCTTTTCAAGTTCTCTTTCTCTTTGTTTCTTGTTCTCTCTTTCTTTCTCCTTCTCCATCTCTCTTTCACGTTCACGTTCTCTTTCTTCTTTATCGCGATTCCTATCCCTGTCTCTGGAACCTTTATGATTGGGGGGAGACCTGGCATTATGCTGGGGTCTAATATTGCGACTGTTCAAACCTGAAATAAGATAGAAGGGGATCATGAAAAATCGACATTTCATACTCTCAGGCCTCCAGCTTATGCCTCGTAAGTAAACTTAAGAAGCTGACCAAGTTTTGATGACTGCACTCCAAGTTTCCCTCCTTTCAGCAAAGGCGACTGGGAGCGGCGCTTATGACTGATAGTGTTGCTACTGCGCCCGGGCCCTGGGGGACTAAGGGATTTCTTCAAGCCCGATGTGCTTCCTAGACCACCTTTTCTTGGAGAGCTGCGACCGGCAGATCGATCTCGCGATCTACGCTTCTTAGTGTGCTTCATTTCTCTATGGAGAGCACTTGCATTTACTGCTGATACAGTGTGGGAGCCCTTCTTGTTTGGACTCAGTCCTTTCCCAGCTCTGCAAATTTAAAGGGTTTCTTTATAGAAACATTTTTGCATGTTTCTAAAAAGGTTGTGTGATTTTATCAACGATATGACAAAAACAACAACAAAAAATCTGGTGCAGCAGAGAGCGTCATCAACAGGCACAAAAAACTTGTTTAAAACTACAATGGAATCAAAGGAGCAATGACATCAAAGGCATTAAAGAGATATAATTATGTTCAAATAAAAGACTAATTTTTTTCTAAAAGCGGGAGTTTAAAGAACAGGTCAACAGATAAAGCTTACTGGCTATTTCACTAGCTCTACTGTACTGATTGTCACACAGAATGAGATCACAGAGTACACGAGGTGATTAGTGGCTATAAACACCACGCCAAACACGATATTTCTCATCTGAAAGGACCCTAAGGACCTAAAATAGAGAGCCATAAAAAGAAACCATGATACAGAACCCAAGTAAAAAGAAAAGAAAAAATAGGAGAGACACTTCACGATTTCTAACTTACACTAGAAAATATGTGATGCAGGAAATGGCATGAGGGTGATTGCAATGATTGAAACAACTTAAAAGAAAATGTGTCTTGCAGTTTACTAAAGCAAGACAAGAAACTATCTTTCAACCCAAACCCATATGCAAGGAACACAGCTTCAAAGAGAAACGTTTTTGGTTGCAGTACCAACCAAAGAATGCTGATTGCTAGTGTTAATGGTTTATGAAGTCTTTGAACCCTGTAGTCAGAGGCTGCCTTGGCTATTAGTGCATTTATTTAACTAACTTAAAAGTATTTCCACTGGAGCTAATTCTAAGCTTAACATGACTTGGCTAACGCTACAATCAACTATTTGCACACAAATAGGGATACAATCTGCCTACCTTAGGTTATTTCTTTTGGAGTGCTCTTTGTCAGAAGAACTGGAGTACCTCTTCAACTTTCTTGAATTTACATGCTTGGCCCTGTGGCGATGGTGCCTGCTTGACTCAACAGATTCTGAGCTGCCAGAACTGCTAGTGTCTTCACTTGATGTTGACTCACTTCCAGTGCTTGAGCTACCAGAAGAAGACGAGCTACTACAACTCTGTAACACAAGCACAAACCTAATTTAAAGAGCCAATGCATTTAAGACAATTCAAAATCATTGAAGACTCCACAATACAAGAAAGTTTGGAAGAAGTTCACCTCTCCATTTAATATTAACAGAATTGACTAAAAGTAGAAGAAAATAAAATCTGCAATACTAACAGGTAACAATTATTTAAAAAAATAAAAATAAAACTATGAGTAAACCATCTTTAGATGATCGAAAGAAAGGAGACACAATTTGGGGGTACTTATAAATGATCTCAGTCCAGTCCTAGAACACATGTTCTCTGGAACAAATACAGAAACATATGTGCTATTCCCCGAATTTAATACCATTTCAGTACCAGCCATAAACAGTAATGTCCAAGGCTAAGGTGAGAACATGGTGAGAGAGTTCATCCCAAGCAAACTGAAAGCAAGCAATTGGTTTCAATTCTGATGCCCGCAACAGTACAGAAAGCTCACAAAGATGTCAATGAACTGATATTCAACAGGGCAGATTTAACAATGAGATCCAGGTAGCAAAAAGCATTAATGAACTGTTATTACCATGCTTTGAGAGCCATGGTTATGTTTGGTTTCAGAATTATCTCAGTCGTAAAGTGATCATCACCTCAAAGAATAACATTACAAACTATGTTGACATTAAATTTAATGTTGTATGGAGATTTTAAAAAAATTTACACTTGTCAACCACATGAGAGGAAAAATCAAAATAAATGTAAAAGACAATGCAAAGAGTTCCCTCTTTGCAAAATAACAACAGGGAATACCACATCTATAAACTTGCAAAACTTTAAAAATTTTAACAAGTCCAAAAGTTAAACATGCACACACACAGTCTCACTCAGGTGCTTACACTTATACACTCACAGCATGAGAGCGCACACACACATACACATGCAAGCATACATTACACAAAAATATTCAGTATTGTCATGAGAATTGCCAGATATCTTTATGTACATCTGAGATCATTTCATAATGCTGATCAACAATTGAGAAACATGCTTTTGTGAACAATGCTGTTGGTTATGATGGATTTTATGAAGGGATAAGGTAATAAAACAGAAGCCAGTTGCGTGAAGTTGGATATGGATCGCAAATGAGGCAAAACCCACCTTATTGTTGGCCTTTGAGCTGGCATCCTTAATTGCAGCTCGTTTTGAGGGACTGATCAATGCGTGAGTGCTGACATACCTAAGGGCATACAATATCACACACTGATACCATTTGTTGACAATAGATGGAAGATTAAAATTTAGGAAGGTACAGATAGAACTCAAGATCAAGACCTGATTTCTATGCTGTCCAAAGTACTAGTGCAGAAAAGTGTAATTAGTAAAATGACCAAATGGAATTGAATTTTCTCTGCATGATTGTATGGACTGACACCTCAATCGACAAGTCTATCTATGGTACTGAAGTGTTTGAACTGAACTGAATGAGATAAGATGGACATTGAGGCTGGAGAACTGAAAAGCTGAATAGATCAAGCAAAAGGTAGTAATGACTAATGAGAATGAATGCCACAAAAATCAAAAAGACAAAGGCACCCAAAAAAAACAAAAAAAAAACTTTCTTGTGGCTACTGTCTGATAGAAAAGACATACAGACCAACATAATTGAAAATTATTTCAAGAATAATACAGTAAAATCCAGAAAATGCTTCCAAATAATACAAATGCCAACTAACTTAACATTTTCTTCTTCACATAATGGCACGGTGTGAACACTCAGCTACTTATACTAACCAAAAATTTACAAGCAAAAGGGAATGTACACACACGCTACAAAACAACATTGACAAATTCTGGCCAACATGCATCAACTAATGTTGTAAAACTGGTGATCATGGATTTGTATGTACCTTCACAGTCTTACTCTGAATTTGAGTTTCTGACTTCAAACATGACCCAGATTGCAGGGATATAGTACCATCAATCCCTAGCAGTGAAACATTCACTTCGGTTTTTGATGCAATCTGAGAAAAATCATTTTCACCTGAATAATAAAGATACAAGATACAACGATCAAGAAAAGATTGAAGTGGTGCAAGTAGAAATATGTTCAGGATCTGTTTAAGTTGTACATAACAAGTTACATAAAATTCCAAATGAATACCCAGTTAATTGATGCAGTAGTATGAGTATCATTGAGAGGCCAAATAAGGAATTGAATCTTTTGGAGTCAACAACAGAGACAATCCAAGACAAAAAAGACAAAAAAAAAAAACAAAAAAAAAACTGTGAATGGAAAATAACAAATTTACCACACAGGTGAGACTAACAAGGATTAAACAGGAAATATGTCTTTAAAAAATGAGAACCTTTCAAAGTGACAAAGCATATCCTTTAAATAGCTGCTAATGAGACATATAACATGACAATTATCTGATTAATAACAAAGTACTGTACCTATATCCAACATTCATAGTGTCTATCTAGGTGTTTTCTATCTCTGCTTCTGTCCAGCCAATAACAAGACAGTCTACTAGGAGTTAAAATTGATGGTCAAAGCGCAAAATTGTAACACAATGCCAATATGGTAGGACATTTTGATTGGTTTGGTACAACTGTGGTACAAGTTACCTACACTTTAGAAGCACTAGCCACAATTGTGTAGGTGCAATAGAATAGGCTCATCCAGATAAACACATATTTAATTAAGTTTCTGTTTGGAGGATTGTGTTGCACAGTAACATTTTGTGTGCAAGGAACACTTAAAAGCCCCCAAAATCAAGCATAAATAGAGAAGCAACAATTGAGTACTCGGCAATGCTCCAACTAGCCAATTAATAATAGCAAGCTTCCACAGTTGTTGAAAAATTGAGATTTGCCCAAAGCAATGGAGAAGGAACTTCTATCAGGTGTGATCAAGGCTTATTACACTCCCAATAAGTCTTTAAGAAGCAGTTTAAGTCATAAATTAAGCATTTGAGTTTGTACAATAGATGTAAGAATTTGTATTGAGGTAGGGTGACAAATGTAGAGCGAATGGAAGTTAAGTGTGTTCGTAAAGTGAACAAAGAGGGCTAGGGACCAAAATGAAAAAGTATCAAATATAATAAAAATAAACTAAATGAGAAAGGAATAGCCAAGCTTTCCGCCTGTGACCTGTGCAATAAATTCTGCTAGTCACCTGTCCATGAATTGATTGATTCATTCATCAGCACAGACACCAGGAATGTTCCCATTACTATGCCCCCAGGGGAGACGATACTTACTTGCAGTTTTTCCCATATTGGCAGGTTCCATTCTGTTCCCATTGCCTGCAGAAGCTCTCGCTGGGCTTCGGCTTCACGTTGGGCGAGGGCGAGCACTGGCTTGCATTGCCCGGACTCAGACTCGGATTGGAGGTGATGGCTTTAGTCCCTAACCTCTCGAAGACGCTGGGACGGCGATGAGTGTCTTTGGTTGGGTTACTGTGCACTTGCTTCAGGGACGAGTCTAACGTAATTTTACGCCTTGTCTGCTGCTTTGACATTGTATCAAAAATTGACTCAAATCCTAAAGGGACCGTCAGACCATCGTAGAGAGCAGTCCCCGGACTCGCAGCACAACAGCGGCCACACGGCTTGCGGGTCTTGAAGCACCCAGGAACGGAGCATACTTCAACGTGCGGTAAACCAAACAATGGCGCAAGGATCTAAAACATCACTCATCATAAGAAAAAAAAACTTGGTAGACACTAAAGTTAATGATTAGAAATTAACTTCTCAAGTGTTTGTGGCCATTTTTAAGTTATGTTCTTCTTCACATTTGTCTTCTTCTTGAGTCATGGAAGACTGACACGGGGAAGGGGTAAAGGTTTCCGTTCCGTGGCATAACAAATCGATTCCGCCCTCAACCTTCCATGGCCGTCTGTTATGCCGTGGTGTTTGGGCGTTTTTTTTTGCGTCATTTTATTTTGGCATTTAAGGGAGCGTCACAGTTTGTTTCGCCAGTATTTGAACATCACCTTGCAGCTGAAATTTGGAAGTGTCTTCCTATCAAGTGTAATTTGCGGAAGTCCTCAAACTGCAAAACTTGAAGACAAACAGCGATCTCAGTAGGCTGAGTTGGCTGTTACATTAATTTGTTTGTACGTGTTCAGTGCAATTGTGACATGATGCAGCAAGATTTAGCACCAGGCTACTCCAAAGGATGGGAAGGTAAAAATATCTAGATACAGAGATCTGAATTATTTTTTTCTCTCCCCGTGTTTCTGTTTTGTTAGCGGGATTACCTGGTGGATCGCTTTTTCTACATTGTTCAAATTTTATTTTTCAACATATAACAGAAAAGCGTATTACAACACCATTGGTATTTCCTCTAATTACGAGTCTTTGTTCCGTACATGTTTTGTTATCAACTGTCATTTCATTGGGGAACTCTGGCCGCTGTTGGATTAGGAAAAGTTGATTAATCTCGTTTCAATTTTGGGTACTGTTTCAGATTTACGCAAGCAGGCACGCAAGCTGGAAAATGAAATTGATCTAAAATTGGTTTCATTCAGCAAGCTTGGAACGGGTCATACTGGAATCAAACCTGATAGGTAAGAACCAAAATTCAAAATTCTTGAGGGTTTTATGGAGACCTAGTTCTGTAAATTTGACGCAAAGATTTCTAAGAGTAATATTTGTTACAGTGACACAGAACCTTTATTGAGTAGTGAGCATGTGTTTGAAACAATGGCTTTGGATGTAGAGCAATTGCTCACTCAGGTAAGTTATTTTTAGTCTGATATCTAATTATTCTTTCTACACATACTATACCATTGCTTAACACTTTTGCGCTGTTCCAGTTGACAACTGTTAATGATCGCCTCGGGGAGGTTTCTGCTCCTGACGGTCCTAGTGCTCCTTCAAGTGCTGCTCTCATTCACACACTTCAGCGTCATAAGGAAATTCTCCAAGATTATAAGCAAGAATTCTCCAAGACAAAGGCAAATTGGCGTGCCAGAAGAGAGCGTGAGGATTTATTAAGGAGTGTGAGAAAAGATATTGAGTGAGTTTGTGCTGGTTGGTTTAATTATTCTTGCATTCAAGCAATGTGGACCTAATCATGTAATTTCCGTTTTAATTCAGTACTTACAAGTCGTCGTCAGGACTGAATAGACGAATGGATCTTTATTTAAAAGAGAATGAGCACATCAGAAGGTAAAGTTTCCTAGCCATGAGATTAAAAATGTAAAAACGATTCTCTATTGTGACGTAATCGTATTACTTCTTTTGCAGTTCAGATCGTCTTGTGGATGAACAGATCAGTATAGCTGTGGACACACGAGAAAATTTGATGTCCCAGCGTTTGAATTTTAAACGTATTCAGACTAGGATGCATGATCTCTCTTCTCGGTTTCCTGCAGTAAATTCCCTTCTGCAGCGAATTAATCTTCGTAAAAGGAGGGACTCTCTCATCATTGGTGCTATTGTTGGGGTGTGCACAATTCTCATGTTATTATATGCATTCCATTAATAGAATGGACTCTGGCTGTCTTTCTTACAATCCTTTATTTAGTTGAGTCAAGTCACACCATATCACAATCATTGCATCAACCAAAGATAAAATTTGTGCCTAGCCTTATACTTCAAGAGGCAGAAAATATAACTGGAATAAATTTCTGGGTCCCAATGAAAATGATCTAAAACCTTTTTTTAAAATTCTCATTTTATTGGTTTAATTTCTTGTCAGTTTTTAAGTTTTTATTTTGAGTTGATTGAACACAATTCATTTTCATATTTTCAACTAACAAAGTTTTGATGTGTACGCACCTTCATGTCTACCCTTATTCTTATTGTATTCTATGAACTGCTGTAACAGTAATGTGTGTAACATGAATAGATGAAGAGCAAGGAAGCAATTCTAGTGCAACATATAAAGACATATGATGTACCAATTGGCAGCTGCTGTGAACCACCCTTGATTTACTGGTGCTTGGAATCTAATAAATTTCTGGTATAAATTTTTACCTTATAAATTTTAAATTTTGTATATTTTGCGTTCTTGTTTCTCTCTCTCCTAAACTTGTGATATTTCTAATTGCTCGTAACTCTTGTTAGTGAATATTTTCTGTTAAGACACGTAGAGAACTTAGTTTGTTATAAAATAGAGATTTATTAAAAACGTATGCACATTAATTTTTTGCATGTTTGAAATGCGCTTGGCCGAGCTATTCCGAAGAGCCGGCTCTCGGCTCGTCGCCCTGTCTCCCTCGCACCCCAACAACGGGACGCCCCAGAGAGCGACAGACGCAGCGACAAATCGACTCTGCGGAATCTGTCGGGTGGGTTGACGGACCGATCTCTCTCTCTTCTCCTCTCCTCTCCTCCCCTCCCCTCCCGTTATCTTTGGCATCGCGAGGACCGCGGTGATAAGACTGCGCGAGCACTAGGACCGCGGCGAGACCGGAGGGAGGGCGGCAGGGCGTCGCTTCGGGGTTTCAAGCTGCAATCAACGAGTGCGCTTTAGAGTCGGCCGGCGATGCAAATTCCCTCCCTTCCTCGACGCAATTGCCGCTCCTTCCTTATCTCGGGGCGTAACCGGCAGTGCGGCACGGCGGTGGTCTTGAACTTTATCGCGTTTAATCCCGCGCATCTCTCAGCCGAGAGCGCTGTTTAACGAGCCACAAAGTAAACGCAAAACACGCGACGGCGCAGGCATCGGGACTCGGCGGCGGGGAGGGACGGCAAAGCAAAGCGGCGCCGCTCGAGACTTGCTCTTCTTCGGTTCGATGATAAAGTGCTCCGAGGAGCGGAGCGCAGGGCGACCCGGTTTCTTCGCCAGTGTAGTGGCGGGCCACGGGGCGTATCTAGCCGCGCTACGCTGCGCTGCCGGCCTCGGGCTGGACGGAAGAGTCGTCGCCACAACAACGCTGCCCGTCATCTAGGCCGCGCGCGCGGGCCATTGAACCGCGCCCGGGGACGCGGCGACGCTACCCCGCACCGCGTGGACTTCCCCCGCTGCACGTCGTGCACCCCGTGCGCGTCGGTGGCCGCAGCAGCGACTCGACGGGGGCGTGTGCCGGTCGGTCCCGGTCCGGTCATCCCACCCCATCAACCCCCACCCCTTGAAATCCTGCCCACTTGAAAGCCTTCTTGAAATCCCACCCCGGCTCTCGGGACCACGCCGTCGTCCGTCGTCGGACAGGACAGCCGCTGCCGCCGCGCGCCGCTCCATTCAACAGTGCACGCCAAGACGCCCAGTGCAGTCGCATATCGCGCGCGCGGCCGTGCATCTAAACTAAAGTTTTGTTTTATCTCCTGTCCTGACACGGAAATGGCTATCAACGCGGAGATTGATAGTGACAATTTGCTGGTCAACAGTCACGTGGCGTACTATCATTCGTACATGTACAAGTCCATGCTCAACGTCGCGGGTGAGTAGCGACATTCGTTTTCGTCGTACTCTCGCGCTCCTATTCCTGCCGATGTGGGACTCTCGGAATCAGTCTGCCCACTAATTGCTCCGACTTGCTCGCACTGGTAACTTTGGAAGTTGGCGCGCTGCCAGTGGGCGGCTGAAAACAAAAGAGTTGCGCCTTCTGCGCTTCTGCTTTTCGCGAATGTTTTGTTTACATACAAACAAACTTTGCCGTTTGTCCGTCCACTTTTGCCCATCTCACGAACTGTGGCAACTTTTAATACACACCGTGCCATTGTTACAATGAAGGTTTAGAAACTGACGAACCCCATGAGACATGAGACATGGCTGCAGCTGCAGCAGCCTTCAAACATTTCGTTTTTTTCGAAAAGTCACCATTCACTAAGGTTATTTTTCTAGCCTTACTTTTTTAAGTGTCAGCTAGGTGTCAATAGAAGTACCCTCGTGATTACGTTGTGGAAAACCTTTCAATTAACGTCCAACAAGTACCTTTCTAGTATTGTACTTCTAGTCCCGTGGGCAGAGGTTTCTAACACACTATTTTACTGTTGTTGACGAGTCAATTAATTGCCTTGCATTTCCCTCTTCTGAAAAGTTGTGTTTTAAAAGTCAGATATGTAATCAAAGCTGTTCTTTCTCCAACCCTCAGGTCCTGGCAGGATGCATGGTGCTAAAAGAGTTGTTGCATTTTGCCTCCTTATTGGAGTGCTGCCAGCAGTGCTTCTCATTATTCCACTCTACCTGAGGCACAGTGTGTACGCAGATGTATCTGTGGCCGTGGCTGAATCTGATGTGCTGCGAATGGTTGATGGAATATCAACTGTTTTTTGTCAGGTAGTATTCACTGTAGCGTATTGTTTACCTAAATGTAATAGAGGAAATTTTTTCTATTTTCTCCAAAGCTACATTTTCTATTGTACAGGAGCAAAGATTAAAAATGAATTCGTCATTTAATGCCTTTCAAATGAGAGGAAATCCAGAAATCAGTAAAAGTCGCAAGCACATAAGATTAAAGAAAAGCATGTCCCTACCCGATGATACTTTGGAATATTGGGGCTTTTACCTTCCTAAAGGATCTTCAGTTGTTCTATCGGTTTGTTCAAGGTAAGTTCATTTATTATTATGCTAATAGAATTCCTGGATGAGGTAGGCTAAACCAGTAACTGATCTTTCCCTTTTATATTTTACAAGGTTTGATGGATCAAGAATCCTAGTTGTAAAAGGTGAGAGGAATCTCCAAACTTGTGGTTTATTGGAGCATACCTTAAGAAAAGCTGGAGTTCATATGGCTAAAGGAGAGGGCCAAGTTCGTGTCCGATTTGAGACTTATGCGCAAGAAGTGTTTTCTGACTCCACAGCCCACATCCCCCAAGTAGCTGAAATAAACAGAAAGAGGGTAGATGATGAAAATGTTGGACAGGAAGTCACTGACAAAGAGGAAGCCACAACAACCAAGTCTCCTGGTGCTGGGAATGGCACACTGACAAAAACACCTCCAGTCTCTCCCACTACAGAAACCGGTACAACACAGCCATCTTTGGTGAGAAGATCACGTCACGCAAAAAAGCGCTTGAAGGATCTTGAACAACACCATTCGACAAAAAATAAAGCTTTACGGGAGAAGAAAAAATTATTGCTGGAAAAAACTTTACAGTCCAGAGATTTGGAAGAGGCAGAAAATGTGGCAGTAAGAGAAAAAAGATTCTTAAATCTTGATCCAAAAAATGCGCTAGATGGTGGTATTGCTCATGGAGGAAATGCAAACAATTACTCTATTAAAAGCAGTGAATCATCTGTCTCCAGCTTTGAAAATGGTCTTCTTACTTGTTATGATGGACAAATATTGTTAGCAAGAAGTTTTCCACCATCTCATTTATGTACAGATGTTCATTTTCTTGAAAAGGGAGGCCACATGCAGACCACACATGAAGTTGTTTCTGACGGATACTATTACTACATTTTTTACAGCGACAATGACTATGTTATGAATGATATTCACACAGTTTTTAATATATATAAGCCCACTTATCAGTATGCAAACTACTCCAAAGGGTGCATCAATAAAACAGAATGCAATTTTCCTTTGGGTTTTCTTTCTGCTGAAACCGTCATCGTAGAAGTTCCTACCAGAGATGGAATTGAACATGAGCAAGATGATATTACTCTGTTGGTGTCCAGTTGTCATCCTCGTATGAGTGTTTACATAATATTCCCTGTTGCAGTTCTATTTCTTATCTTAGGTTGTGCATTTCTGTAAGATAGTTCTCTATCCTCTTTTTGATTTGTATCAGCAAGTGTAGACCCCATATTTTAAAACTTACTGTGGTAATCTTATTCTCTCTGTAGGAATGTATTTTATATGCTGTTTGAAAATTGTACCTACTTTGAGCTGGATTTTATTGAAAAGACTGAGAGCTATGGTTGTGGGCACTGTAGAGTTTTTTTTTTTTTTTTTTTTTAGTTTTTTTTTTTTTCCAATGTATGTACTGCATATTATTTAGTAATTGACAAGCTGAATGTGATACTCTTTGGTTAGTTAAAAATATCAAGCTCACATAAATGTAAAAATGGGCTATTATGGACTTCTTTTATAATTTAGGACTAGCTTGTTTATCAGTGCTTCAGGTAAACTGGCTAATTTTTGAATGAAAATGTACAAAATTCTGCACATTTACACATGATGTAGACAGATGATGTTTATCCTTCTGTGTGCCAATGCTGATTTCATTGGAACATGTAAATGATCTTAATCTCATTTCTTCTGTCAATGAAAACTTCATTGAACTCTGATATTATTTATAGTATGTGATAAGGAAAGATGCAGGTGTCCAAATATGAAAAAAGTGAAGGTTGTTTCATATTGTTCCAAGAATTATTTTTTTCCCTCTGATCACATTGTACAACTTTTAATGTTAAGAGTTTGTATACCTCTTAGGATTTCATCCATTCAGGAAAACCTGTCTGAACTGTCAAATTTTTGAAAGACCCATGTTTACCAGTTCCCTCTTTGAACCGCTTGCAGTGGGACTGCAATTCTTTTTGAGCTTCTTGAAGCGCTAATATTCGCTCTGAATTCACTGCATGTTGTATATCTTCTGACAGTGAAAGGGAGTGATACAGAGCAGCCCTGTCAGCACGCAATGCTTCCTGAGGAAACTTTGTTAATGATTGAGCATACGTTAAGGCATTTCCTTTACCTTGAAAAGAGAAATCAACATAAGGATTTAAAGCCTATTTCTATGAACAATAAGTATTTCTGTAAATTTTAAACATTTCTTACTCGTGCCGCAGGCTACTAATTGATGTACTAAATTCTTTTGAAAAGCTTCCTCTGCTTTTATTGGTCGTCCACTCAAGATCAATTCAAGAGCCAATGAAAATCCAACACTGGCAGCTAGACGACGTATTGCAGGGATGGACATAGGTACCCCTGATCAAAGAAATAAATTTATCATCCTCTCCCTGCCGTAGCTTTTGTACTCCGGTTTTCCTGACTACTTACCAAAGCGGCGATTAAAAGATCCCATAATAGCGTGGTCATCCATTATTCTCGCATCACATGCCATTGCAAGGTCAAAACCTTCACCCACTGCGTATCCGTTAAGAGAGGCTACCACTGGCTTCGTGCAAAATTCATCTACAAGTGGGATACTCTGAAATCCATTTTACAAAGGCATTAGATTTACATAACAAGGAGGCATAAGATTTGATGAACTTGAGAAGATGAGGAACAAGGTATTGAGCTAATACAACGACTGAGCCAGTCAACAAGACTAATAAGTAAACACCATTAATAGAACTTACTTCTTGATTTGATGAGATGGTCTCTAAGTCAAGACCGGCGCAAAAGTTTCCTCCAGTGCCATACAGCACAGCAACAGTACTCGACTGATTGGACTCAAAAACTTTTAATTCCTTCCTGAGTGCGTCAAGCAACTCTGCATTTAAGGCATTCCTTTTGGACGGTCTATTTAAACCAATAAGAGTGACTGCATTGTAATGGTCCACGAGTATTATTCGCTCATCAAAACTTGAGGAATTTTCTAAAAATTTGAAAAGGAAAAATTTTAGCTCTGTTACATAGAATTTTCATGAATTATCGCACAAGTCACTCAACTTTGTCAATTACCTTCTCTCTGTACCAGACTTGTATGAAATGGAGCTTTGAACATAAGAGTGGGCCTACGTCTGGTTAAATTTGAAAAAATCATTTGAAGTTTCATATTTGTCGATAGGTATTGTTTATTTTCTTTTAATGTTGGGATCAACTAAAATATAAACATAACCTATAACATAAGAAATGCCCTGTAAAAACACGGATCGCACCAATCACATAAATCAGCTACGGTTGAGAACAATAGGGAAAAAATAGATTCATAGAAAAACGCAATCGTATTCGAGGAACTTGCATCTAAGATAAACCAATACCTTAGAGAAGAGTTGATTAGTAAGTTTGTTGTTGAAGAATTTTTTATTGCACTGACAATTTCTCATACTAGCAGACGAATCTGTGCAACAGCTTCAGAAAATGATTTGGACGTAAAAAGGATAAACTAGCCAAAGTTAAGAACTTTAGAGGCTTCGCTTTTAATTTGTACAAGCCTGCGGCTTGATTTCATTGCATTGGCAAGGAACTTTTTAAGACGGAGTGTGCCAGCTGCGCAGGCATAATAGTATTCATTATGTTATGCTTCCTTTACAGACAATTTCTTGGCTTCCACAATGAACCTTTTCGCTTCCTCAAAAAATCTCTTCCTTTCGTCCATTTTTCTAACAATCAAACGTTTCCGCCATCACACAGGAAACGGACCCAGAAGAAACCAATACGAATCTGAATCTTAACTTCTGCTCCCATTTTCTATGAAAAATTGCTGCGATTTGTTTGGGATTTACCGGTCACAATTGCCAACGTGCGTTTTTTTTTGTCACGTTCTTTTCTTTTTCCATTTTTTTAAAAATTTCGATCATTCAATCATTCAAACATACATTAACTTCGATGGAACCTAATTTGACATTTCTCCATCATTATGCACAATTCCGTTTCATGCTAAATGCACTACAGTCTGTAAAATAATTCCGTCTGTGAAGTTGGCAGCGAGTGAGATGAGGGCCACAATCCTATCTGCTGCGAATGCTCCAAGGGAGCTTTGGGGAAAAAATAAAGGATGTCTGAGTGTTTAAAGGCCAAGCCTAAGGTGGAAGTCTTTTGCACTCAGCCAATAACTTTCAAAAAAGAAGAGAGTTTACTACAAATAAAACGCATTGTATTTAGAAGTACCAAGCCTAGTTTACTTGGTATGGTGAAATACGTGTAGCAGGTGGTTGTTGTTGTTGTTGTTGTAGGTTGTTGTGCTACGGTGCTGCTCTCTGTCGGTACAGGTGTGACAGGTGAAGGCAGATTGGCAGATTTGACACGACAGTCTGAAATGACAAGAAACCTTTAGGGTGGATGCTAGTGGAGCTCAACTGATCGCCGTATGTAGTGAACCGCAGGCCACGTCTTGACTTGCCGAACCGGCGCCTGCAAGAGACTCACAAGTATGCGTAGTGCAGTCGTTTTAGCCCTCTCGTCATGTTGCCTGATGTTGGCCGCGCGGGCCCTGCCTGCCCCCGAAGCAGCGGCAGACGAATCCTTCTTGAATGGCCACAAGTACATGTCGCACGATGAGCTGTCGGAGTTGCTGCTGGGCCTGCAGAAGCAGCACCCGGACCTCGCGGCCCGCAAGTCCATCGGCAAGTCCGTGGAGGGGCGTGACCTGTGGGTCCTGGAGTTGCGGCGCGGCGTGGCCGGGGAGCGGCCCCTGGGCATGCCCATGGTGAAGATGGTCGCCAACATGCACGGCGACGAGACGGTCGGCCGGGAGCTCTTGATCTTCATGGCCCAGTACCTGCTCGGCAACTACGGCAAGGTGGACCGGGTGACGCGCCTGCTCAACAGGACTGACATCTTCCTGATGCCCTCCATGAACCCCGATGGCTACACCAGATCCAAGGTAACATCGCCACAAGATCTAACACGTAACACAATCCCGTTGAGGATGACTGCATGTCGTTTCAGTCGTTAAAGAAATGACCCGCCAATACCGAAGAGACTGTTGATGTGGCCAGCATCAGAAGTCGCTCCTTCGGTGTCAAGTATGGGACACCCATTTCTTTTGCAACTGGTGGTTCTTTAATTGGCCCCATTTCTATTTTATTCTAACTTTCAGGAAGGTTTGTGTGGGTCTCTAAAAGATTATGTTGGCAGAGAAAATGCAAATGCAGTCGACTTAAATAGGGACTTCCCTGACCAATTTGGATCCCCAAACAAAAAACCCGAAGAGTGCCAACCTGAAACACAAGCACTTATGAACTGGATTGTATCGGAGCCATTTGTATTGTCATCAAACTTGCATGGAGGGGCTGTTGTGGCAAGCTATCCATTTGATGACAACCAACGGTAAGCTTTGTACTTTGTTCCTTCAGATTGTAAACTTCTAAAAAATCGATTTTGTCAGCTAAAATTTTCAAAGCGAATTGCTTTTTAAGGCGCCCTCCCTAGATAACATTTTGAGGATTTTTTTCAAAGATGTATTAGTGCCAGAATTTAGTCTCTTGCTCACCTAGCTTAAGTTGTTTTCATTTAATAGTTTCTCTTGAATGCCTTTAAATTTGGGAACAGCTGGCTTACAGGATGACAGTCTAGAGGTAAGCTGTGTGATATTTCCTCAGCACTCATGCGCTTTGACTGCTTTTATTCTGCTGGTTTTAGTTGACAACTGTTATAACTGAAATTTTTTTCATATCAATTTAAAAAAAAAATAATATCTAATTAGTAAATTTATTTGCGTAGTCTGTAATACTGGAACACATGTTTCACATTGTTTTGTTCTTCTCTCCTATAGTCATGACGAAACTTCAAAAGTTGAAAGCAAATCACCTGATGATGAGGTTTTTAAATTCTTGTCTTTGGCATATGCCAAGAAAAATCCAAAGATGGCTGCTGGGAATGCCTGCCAGTCCATTTATCCTGATGAATATTTTCCTGGAGGCATTACAAATGGAGCATACTGGTATAATGTTGATGGTAAGTTCTCAGGTTTAGTAATAAATTTAGCTTGAACTAGAAGCCTATGCTTTTTTATAGATTTAAAAAAATAAATTTTTGGTTGCAGGCGGAATGCAAGATTTCAATTACTTGCACTCAAATTGCTTTGAAATAACATTTGAGTTGTCGTGCTGCAAGTTTCCCAATGTGACGGAGCTGCCATCATTCTGGAGAGACAATCGTGAATCTCTCTTAAAGTACTTGGAGTTGACAAACATGGGCCTTCATGGTAAGTCAAATAAACATGTTCTTCCAATTTGTATATATACTATATGAATTGTCTCATATTAATCTTGTTTCCTTTTTTTTCTACCTTTAAAACATTTCCATAGGATTTGTAATGGATGAGAATAATAATGCTATCCATAAGGCTGACATTGTAGTGCAAAATATTGATAAGAACATTACCTCAACCTCCCGTGGAGAGTATTGGCGCCTTCTTTCACCTGGCAACTATGTAGTTCATGCAAGTGCATATGGGTAAGATTTTTACTTGACTTGCTACACCCCCTCTGTTTCTCTTCTTCTAGAGTAATGAAATATTTTATTATTTTTTCAATTTTAGCTACCAGTCAACATCTCCTGTACCTATAGCCATATCCAGTGTTGATGAGCCCAAAATCCTCAATTTTACTCTCCATCGTCTTCAAAGTCAAGGTAATAATCTTCTGATTTGATTTAGACCTTTTTGGAACTGAAATTTAAAATTTCAAGTGCTCGTTGGTGTGTGTGTGTGTGTGTGTGTGTGTGTGTGTGTGTGTGTGCGTGCGTGATTTTGTGTGTTCAAATCTTTTTTTGGTGATATCATTTTTTAATTCATTTTTTTGTCTTACTTGTTGGTTTGGTTTATGGTCTTGTAGACTACATTTTCTCGTTTTTTTTCCTTCTTTTTTTCAGCATATTACTTTGCATCATAGAAGTCTTACTCCATGTAGCATCCAAATCATATAAATGTGTGCTTTATTCTACGCCAATTTGAATGTGTTATTTGTGAGAGGTCGGGGCATGTGGCTCTGTTTCATTGTTGCTTGGTTTATGTGTCCTTAGCCATTGAATTGCTGGTTGTTGTGTGAGTGGTTTCCATTTTGGCCTTTAAGTTCACCACTTTGTGTTTTGTCTTGTGCATGCAAAACTGGAAGCATTTTGTTCACTGTAATAGTCTCAATATAAGCCTCCCCCGCTTTTAACCCCCCCCCCCCCCCCCCCTTACTTTGTTAGATCCATAGGGGCTTACTTTTGAGTCCTTGAAGTGGAAAGTACCATGTTTTGGGGAGATTATTAGGGTAGCCCAATGGGGATGATACTAACTCTTTTTGGTGTTGGTTGTGTTCAAAGGAAATGCAGGAGTTCCATCTGAGGGTGTGGAGAAAAGCAGCGGTGCTCATCCGAAAGACGTTTCTCTGTCTTGGCTTATTCTGTTACCGATAAGTTTCTGGTTTTGCAGCCAAAGCCATCATGCTGTTCTCTGATCACATTGGTAATTGTATCTTGCTGTAGCATGGTACTGGTCTCTGTTTTCAATTTTAAAATTTGGAATCTGTGGACTTAGTGTTGAGGTGAGGCTAATTTTGCTCAATGTATTGCTCCCTTAAACTAAATTTATTTCATAGGAACTTCCACTGTAGTTCTTTTTGTTTTGTCCTCGGGATTTGAGTACTTAATGTGATAACCTGCTTGGTTTCTAAGATTTAAGACTATTTTATTTGTTTAAATGATTGACTGGCTATTTCCATTTGCCTCATAAGATGTGTTATTTTTTTAAATTTTTTTTTTTTAAATTAAATTATGAACTTATTTTAAAGTGTGGAAAAACATTTGTATTTAATGAATAAATGATATATTTGAGTAAGTTGCTGTCATGTTTTATGTAACCTTTCATCTAGTCACACTCTCAAATGTTTGTCATATTTTTCATAACGTTTTGAGGACTTCCCTCACATTTTACTATCGAGGTGGACAAACTCATTTTCTTCTTTTGTTTTGTTTGTTAAAAGGTCCTGGAGTATCAGGAAAGTTGGTGTCAAAATTGCGCCCACCCACGGATAGGGACGGATTTATGACTGAAACGGGTTTTACTCACCACAACTATACAGAAATGGTGCATTGGCTCACATTCTTGTCACGCACATATCCGAAAATAACTCGCTTGTATTCAATTGGTAAGAGTGTTCGTGGACGTGACTTGCTTGTCCTTGAAATCAGTGACAACCCAGGACATCATGAACCAGGTTAGAGGATTAACCCTTTGATGTAGTGAATACTAACACTTTTCTCAATACATTTTTTACATGTGCCTTTTTAATATATTTCAGGAGAACCTGAATTTAAATACGTTGCTAATATGCACGGCAATGAAGTTGTAGGACGAGAAATGCTCCTGCTTCTTGCCAAGTATTTGTGTGAACAATATCAAACAGACAAACGTTTAACTGATCTGGTTGATAACACGAGAATTCATCTTATGCCGTCCATGAACCCGGATGGTTATGAAATGTCAAAGGAAGGTGACAGAACATCTATTCATGGCCGCGCCAATAGTAATGGGGTTGATCTAAATAGAAACTTCCCTGATCAGTATGGAGTGACCAAGGTATACACGTCCTCTGCCACCTCCTTCTCTTCTTTAATTTCTGTGTTAGAAATGTTGTTTACTGTGGATATGTCATGTTCTGTTATCAGGACAATAGAGAACAGCAACCTGAGACAAAGGCTGTCATGGAATGGATCACTGGAAACCCATTTGTTTTATCCGCCAACCTGCATAATGGGGCTTTGGTTGCAAACTATCCGTTTGATGACACAGCAGATGGACACACAGGGCCCAACCGAAGCCCTGATGATGCTATTTTCAAACGCCTTGCTCTTACCTATGCAAATGTGAGTTACACTTTTAAGTGCATGTCAGTTTTTTCATGTGTGTTTGTTTCATTTGGATAGTTCAATGTTTTGTTTTGTGTAGGCCCATCCAACCATGCCCCTGGGAGAGCCTTGTCCCCTTAACGCTGGGGTTTTGGAGAAACCGTTTCCCTCTGGGATAACAAATGGTGCTGACTGGTATGTGGTGTCAGGAGGCATGCAAGACTTTAATTATTTAAACTCAAATTGTTTTGAAATTACTATTGAAATGGGATGTGATAAATTCCCAAATCACACAGAAATACGTAAACATTGGCTAGATCATCGGGAGGCACTTATATTATATATGGAGCAGGTAAGTATTACTTTCCTCATTTTTAATCCCACTTTAGAGCTGCTTTCACATTACTTGTTCTGCAGGTCCATTCTGGTGTAGCTGGTTTTGTGAGGTCAACAAGTGGCAATGGTTTAAAAGACGCAAAAATAAGTGTCAGAGGCATCAATCACACTGTGAAAACAGCTACAGACGGTGATTACTGGAGGCTTCTCATACCAGGAACATACACTATCACAGCATCAGCAACAGGGTAACAAGTAAATGAATGCTTGGTTTACTTAAAAAATGTATGCTAATAATGAGCAACTTTTCCTCAGGTATGAAAGTCAAACACTTGAAGTTGAAGTGCCTGAAACTGGTGCACCAACATATAAGCCGACAAGAGCAGCTTCTCTCAACTTCACTCTCCTAAGAGAAGATGTCTTGGAGTGGTCTTATGCTCATGATTATAATATAACAGAAAATGTAGTCACTATGTATGATTTGCATCAACCAGAAGCTTTCAGGAAAAACATCGAGAGCCTAGAAAGCAAAAATTCTGAAATCATTGATATTATTCCCAGCGATGGTTTTGAAGTTATGCACTACAAAATAAGTGATCAGGTTGGTACTTGAAGACTGATACCTTAATAAGTCAGTTCAACTGGTGTAAAAATCTTCCTGCTAGAGCAAAATTAACTTAACTTCAAGGAAATTACTTGCTTTCCTAACACAAACATTCTTCCAGATTGGGTCTCCAGAAGAAAACAAATTTCATATCTTGTTGATTGGAGGTCTGTGGGGTCCAGAATCAGTCGGCCCAGAACTTCTTCTTCGTCTCACACGCCATCTTGTTGCTGCCTATAAGGAAAAGGAATCTAATGTTACTCATGTCCTAAAGAACTGTGTTGTTCACGTGTTGCTCATATTTAACCCATCTTCTGATAATGATCTAAAGTGTGACTTATCAAACAAGCCTGGAGGTGGTTTAGGCCAATTAATTGCAAGTCCTGGTGTCACTAGTCCTGATGTAAATGCTGAGAGCAAATTATTGGCAATGGTGTTGGATACTATTCGGTCACAGCCTCTTGATCTTGTTGTCAGTCTTGAGGGTGGTGGTCTCAAACTCAGGTAAGTCTTCTAATTTTGTTTTAAATATTATCTTGCACCAAGGTGAGAGATGTGCTGAACTTTCAAAATCTTCCACAGGCATAGCACACAAACTGACGACATACTGAGAGATGCTTTGATCATGTTAGAAGAGCAGTTTGAAAAGCCGTCCAATGGAGTTTATCATCCGAGGGAGTGCGAGTCTGTAACAAGTATCCCCTCAGATAACATGGAGAAGCTGAGACAGAGAATGGTTGATAATATGTATGCAAGGACAGGAAAACCAATGGTCAGCCTTATTTTTTCACTATGGTATTAACAACTGATTCAATGCAGCTGCAGGCTGTATTTCATGAAAACTAATTTCTATTAATTTAAAAACCGATATTTACATCCAGGTGTCAATACAAGCTAGTTGTTGTCGCCATACTCCGCCAGCGTCTATTCCAAAACTCTGGAAAAATAACATGGCAGGCCTTTTGAGGGTTTTGAGTGCGAGTGTCCAGGGTGTGAGAGGTCAAGTACTGTATGCAAATGGTGATCCAATGCGTGGTGGACTTGTAAACTTCAAAGATTCCACTCGCAGGATTGAAGTATCTCCAAATATGGCATATTTTAAGGCCATCCTTCACTCAGGCTCTTACATTCTTCAGGTATTTGAAGTTGTTCTTCATGGTTTATCATCTGCAAGTTCGTTTTACAATTATACTGATTTTTTAAATTTTGCCTTTTGTAAAGGTCTCAACTGAGGAAGTTACTCTGAATGTTTATGATAATCAGACAACAGATTTTACTTTTAAGTTAAGTCAAGATGCTGGTGTACCATTGCCTGATGCACAGTCCTCTATGCCCTCTGCATACCACACACCTCAAGCAATTCGACAGACACTGATTGAATTAAACAACCGTTTCCCCAAAGTAACCCGTCTATACAGGTATTTGTACAGGCTCCTTCTAATACTGCAGGCCCAAGCAACATTAGATGCTACCCTTATCAATTGTGCTTGGGGTTTTGGAAGAGAGTGTATAATAGCTGAGGTAGGATATGTTGTCTTTTTATCATTGTATTGTAACATTTTTTTATATTTCAGCCTTGGACAAACTCATACTGTGCCTGTGCTGGAACTTGGCAAACAAGATAGAGATCCGGTTATAAGTAGCCCCTCATCTATAGCCTTTATTGGTGGATTTCATCCAGATGAAGGCATTAGTAGTGAAATTCTGATTCAATTCATTCAACATTTACTTCGTGAATATGGCAAAGATGAGAAGGTTACCAAATATTTTGAAGTAAGCAACTGGTCTCCTTTCTGGGGTTTTTATTTTATTTTCTATCTATTTAGAGGAGTTCTTTTTTCTCTTTCTGTCTTGTCTTTTAGTTGTCTTAATTATTTTTATCATTTTCAGAATCTCAAAATACATGTTATTCCTATTCTTAATCCAGATCCTAGTCTGGAGTCTGAAAGGATCAATCTAGATACTGATTTTCCAGTTGGTGAGTCACTTTACAGAGCTGCCGAACTCTATGGTTTAAATATTGTGTAGACAGTTTATCGCAAAATTGTTGTCAGATATGAAATGCAAATATTTTCTCCACTCTTTTCAGAGGACAACACTCGAAAGCCACAACTATCCGTTACCAAGGAGCTGATTGAATGGCTTCAGACTGAAAGTCCTGTCTTTGCAACAACCATACGCGCTGGATCGGTTCATGTTTCAATACCTTTTAGCACCTCTTATCACCATTTATCCAGTTCTACAGCAGCAAATTCTTTTGCCTCTGCTGATGACAAGGTTTGTTCCTTGGTGTTTCTCATGATACAGCTGTCTTAAATCTGTCTAGCCTAGAGATGATGGTTTTTGTTGCAGCTGTTCAGACTGATTGGGGAGAGTTATGCCGCACTTCATCCATCAATGTCTCATGGTGTACCTCACTGCATGAAGTCAAAGTCATCAACAGATATTTTTGAGAAAGGAGTTATCAATGCTGGGCAATGGCGACCTCGTTCTGGAAGCTTCATGGTAAAGTTTAATCCTCCAGTACCTTTGAGATTTGAAGTTTCTCTGCACCTACTTCCTGACGCAGCATTCTGAAGCAGAGTCTTATTTTGTCCTCTAGGATTATGCATACCTCAATAGTAGTGTGATGGCCATGGAAGTCTTTGTAGACTGTAATTTACTGCCAGCTCAGGCATCAATCCTGCAAACTTGGTTGGATCATCAAAAAAGTTTACTCTTCTTGTTGGATATGGTTAATGGCTCGGGTGCTCCTGGATTCACAGGTACAAAATAATAATTTGCTACTGTCCTCTTCTTATATGAATTGAATTACATGGAAGTAAAATAAAAAATTGATTTCAGGGTATGTGACTGATGACAGCGGTATACCTGTTAGCAATGCTCGCATTGTGCTGAATGGAGGTGTGCATGTTGTTAAGACTGGCCATAATGGTGCCTACTGGAGATTGGCAAACTCTGGTACGCTTATCAAAAGTAAATTTCATTCTTTCTCTTGCTCTGCAACTTTTTGTGACAACCTTTTGATTTGTGTTTATAGGTATGCACACCGTGACAATAGAAGCTGATGGTTACCTTCCGTCAACAAAATTGGTGAATGTCCCTTCCCCTCAGCTTTTGAAAGTCATGTTCCGACTCACAAGAGATGAGTCTGTGATGGGAATGCCGCGTTTAGTTTTTATTATGTTTGCAGGTTGGTGTTTTTTAATCTTTTGTTTTTATTATTATGTTAAGTTATGAGAATGAGATACCATTTGCCAAGCAGTCTTGGGTGGCTTGTAGATCTTGTTTTCTGTTAATCATACACCTTTTCTGAGTCTTATTTCTTTGCTAGTTATGTACTTTTCATTTTGCGATACTTAAGGGTTTGGTGTATTTTCTTGCAGGATTATTATGTCTACTTTTGGTTGTGTGTGGTGCCTGCTCGTATGCATTGTGTCAGCGCCGCTCTAAACGTCAAAGGGAGGACAATTATTCATTTTCTATTTTGTCCCAAAGAGCAGAAAATTTTGATAAGGAAATGTTTTCTACTCCAGTTCTAAATGGTAAAAATATATCCTCCTTAGTTGTGTGTCTAATTGGAGCCATATCCGCTAGCCTCACTACATTATCTGTTACAGAACTTCGCAGTAGACCATATCATGACGAAGATTCAACATCAGAGGAAGATAGCATAGGCGGTGAAGATGATATTGTTGTAGTGCGTACTAGCCCTGACTTTGATAGAAAATTTTAAATTTGTAACTGCTAGATATAAGTAATATGTGATATTTTGAAAGATATTTCACCATCATTTTACTTTTAGGATTATTATATGAGTCATGGCAGGCCAAGCTCATTATTTTGGATACCATGTTTTAGAGAGCGTTAGTACTTAACGGGTAATTCCTTCCACTTTTCTTAAGAGTGTTTTTTTTTTTTTTTTTTTAATCTATTTGTTATCCACCATATTGTGATAGTTTCAAAGTATTTTTGTCTACGTGCACCCAAAAATTTCTGTTAATATTTTAGATGATATTTTATAGTTGCTGGAGTCTGGTTATGTTAAAGGATATAGACTTTTCATGATAGTTTACCATAGGTTTAATTATGTTCACAAATCTTTCCTGTTCTGTTGCTTTGGATTCTGCACTTTTTATGTGTTAACTTTTGTATATTTTTGTCTATATTCAGTCATCTTATACTTGCTGTTGAATCTCTTTGCTGTGCTGTGACTCATTTTAACAAATAAGTGGAGTGGTGCAAGAATCTGTAGTCTGGCAAGTTTCATGTTTAAGTTTGACTCCTTAATTGCAAGACCAATTGTCCACTGACCAAAAAAGAAATTTTTGTAACTTGAAATTTTTTTTCTTATATGTTGGCTGTGATTGTATTTGAAGATGAAATTTTCACAGACTTAAAAGGTACTTAAATGTTGAGTTTGTGATATTTGCATTCATATGATTTCCAAAAAAGTTAGAATGACTGGTAAAGTTTAGGTGCATCCATTGTTGGTTTTACAAAGTGAAATAAAAACAATTTGAGTTCAAAGGAAATTTTTATTTAAGAAAATTTTAAAAGTTCTCAGGGTATTATGAGACAATAAATGTATTTAAATTTTGCTGAGTATGACTCGGGCGACTCTTCACCTACATACGAAGGCGTCAAATGGGTGGCCTACCCACATGGCTCTCGAAACACCGACAGTCTTGCTCCTGGCAGCGGCAAGATAGGCATCCCGTCTGACACGACACAAGCGAACGTCTCCCGCAAATTTTCACCGATCAGGAAGGAATATGTCCGAGTTGTCAAGCCCGGCGGATGACTGTGGAAGGATTAGAGCCCCCCCTCCTTGTCATGCCTCCGCTTGGTGTCGAAGCATTCGTTGCACTTGACTCAGAGCGGAAGGCGTGTGTCCCTCTCGTACTCACGGGGCGTCTCGTAGGATCGGTACGAGAGACAGCGCGTTGGGACTTGGGACCCCTCCTCAAGACTCCCCAGTCGCTCCTTGATGAGCGGAAGACCCAGTTCGCCGACATACGGGGTCGGCCAGTACGTTTCGACTATGGAGTCGTGTGTCATGGGTTATAAAAACCTACCCCTCCACCAACGTGTCTCTTGGCCTGAGCACCGATTCATTCCATGTCTCGTTCGTGCCGCAGTCGACCTCAACTTTCTTGTTCGTGGTGACCCGGTTTCCGCGGCCAACGCGAGTGTGTTGCTTAAGGGCGTTGCTGTTGGTGGCAGCCAGGTGACAATAACTTGAGAGATCCAAACATAACTTTATTCATCGCTGCTTCGAAAACACATCGCGTACGTGCCTGGCGATTGGCATTCCCTCGAGGGAATGCCATCAACGGGGAACGCCCTCACAGCGGGCAGATTCCGGGCAGGGCTTACGCCGCTCTGTTTCTCTCGCAGTCTAGTGGGACAGCCCATGAGTGCGAGAGAGGCGGCCGCGGACCAGAATCGAACAGCAGCCTCAAGACCAACCGAACCGATCGGGCCGCTTCGCCGCTTCTCGGCCTCCGGTCACAGGGCAGTGGTGAGAGGCCCGCGCGGGAAGATGACACGGTGCGGGTCGCTAGCGTTGAGAGCACCGCTGCCGCAGACTCCCGCTAAGATAAAGAGACGGCCGCGCTTGGCTTGCTGCGGTGCTCGCCGGTCGCCGCTCGATCGCTGTTTTGTAGGCGGTCCTCCTCGGCGCTCAGGGCGGCTGCCGGACTCCAAGGGCGGCGGGGCCATGGTGGCGGTGCTGGCAGCAGCCCCCGCGGAAAGCCCTTGTCAGGGCTAGACATGGCCGTTGTCGCCGCATCTGGAACCGACAGAGAGGGGCACTTATTCGCGAGAGAAAGAAGAGAAGCGCGCCGGAGGCAAAGTTGGAAGATTCGAAAAGGGAGTTTGGAGGGGAAAGGGGTGGGGAGGATACCCCCCTCACACACACACACACAACAGAAACACGCGAGCGCCTCTATCTTCCGCACCGCCGTCCGTCTCGTCCTGTCTGGGCCGCCAGTCCGCGACCTGATGCCGCATGCCGCCCACGGGAAGGGTGGGGAGTAGGGGGGCGCGCTGGCGAGGACGGGGATGGGGAGCTAGACGTCATCGAAGGTCAATACTCCGAAGAAAAGCAACTCCGCCTCGTAGGGGCGGGGACGGCCCAGCCCACATAAATAGCCCTCAATCATTGGTAGGACTGTAGCGGGAGAGGGAGCTTAGCCATCTACACGACGAAGGGCGATCCAAGTGCCAAGCACCGGTAGTACCGGGTAGTACCGCCTAAAGGGAAGGCGAGAAGAGAAACTTTCCCGGGCTAAGTCCTCTGGTTCCGGGCTACTACTGGGCACTTGCCACCTCACCTAACCCATGACATATTCATGCGCAACTCATCGATTTCCGTTTTGCCCGAGTGGACTCGAATAGGGGGAGGGGCAGAAAGGCGGAGGCACGGGCCCCGCGGCCCTGCGCCGCGCACGTTGTGGCCACAACAAGGAGAACGAGGTGTGCCGTGGGCCATGGAAGAGTACCCCCTTCCCCCACCTTGCCTATTATGTGGGCCACTGCGCCCACACCGCGGCTCGACGACGCCGCGACGCCATGGCGACGCCCAGCCCAAGGCGGCCAAGGCAGTTGTTCTCGGCGTCGTCGGTCATTCTGGGCCAGCGAAATGCAAGTCGCGCAGCCGCGTGCCGCCGTGGGAGGCGAGCCGAGCCATTCCGAGAGGCGGTCGAGGCGCAGGCATGGCGTCCACACCGCGAGTCCGTCCGTCCGTCCGTCCGGCCCCTCGGGAGGCCCAACCAGCAGTCCCCGGGATGCACCGCACGGCAGCACTGCGATCGGCCCGCACCACGGGAACTACGCGGTACGAGACCAGTGGGCGGAAGGCGCAAGTCAGTGGCTTGAGGCCTCTGGGCGCAGCTTGCCGTCGCCGTGACGCCTATCATAGGTCTAGGCGCGCTGGGCTTCGGACTGCTCGCTGTCGCCGTGACGCCTATCATAGGTCTAGGCGCGCTGGGCTTCAGACTGCTGCCGCGCTGGGCACTGCTCGCTGTCGCCGTGACGCCTATCATAGGTCTAGGCGCGCTGGGCTTCAGACTGCTGCCGCGCTGGGCACTGCTACGCTGCTCCCTCGAACCGCCGTGGCCGCCACCGCACCGCCGCGGCCCGCGCGACCCCCCGCAGTGCCTCGCGACCCGATGCCCGAGCATTGCCCGAGCATTGCGTCGAGTCGACCGACCGGAGCGCGAGGTGGTGCGGTGGTATGCGGTGCGTGATCTGGCGGGGCAGCCCAGTCCCAGGCCATCGCCTCGCCTCGAGGTCCTAACTCGCGCGCCGAGCAGCGCCCTAGGGCTCTACGGCTCCACGCCAAGCCCCGGCCGCGGCACAGGGGCTGTAGCCCCAAGCGGCGCCGCGCAGCGCGCAGCTACGCGAGGAGTGAAGCCTCTGCCTTACGGCGCAGCATGTAAGCACTTGCAGATATCCGGGCAATCCAGGACAGCTCAGCACTCACCGCACGGCCGGAAGCCGTGAGCCAGCGGTAGCAAAAACTAGGCCAGTCAGCGCGCAGGCTGCGCAATAAGTGACGTGGCGTATGCACATGCACACACAGCACTAACATGGCGTCTGCTGCTGAAACGGCGAACAAAGCATCGCGACGGCCAAAGTCCCCCTTGGATCTTAGGTTCTTTCAACGGCGGGCTTAAGGAGAAACCGGGTAGTACCACCAAAGGAAATAGCCGAAAAAAGGTTATGACGTAGATTCAATGCTACAGCTAATCTGAGCGTTCAACCTGCGATTCAAAATGATGAGGAATGAATATCGGAGCTCCCTTCTACCCAAATTTACTTCGGATTACAAGGGCGTTTGGTGATTTAAAACACAGAAAGCAGAAAAGGAGCTGGATTGGAGGTTAAACAAGAAGTCAACTTAAACGATGTTACGACTGACTTCCATAACAATGACGATATTATCCCGAAGATAGGGAGGACCCTATGTGGCTCCATAAATACCTGGCCTTCGGAATGCAGCTCAATCGCTTTCTGGGTTGACACTTCAACACAACGCACCAACCCGAGGTTCTCTTCCAAGTCCCGAGTCCCGGTACAAACAACATCCAACATCCTTGGCCTGCACTCCGCCACCACCACTACCACCACCACCATCACCGCCAGCCAGACACCCCGCCTGCACCAGCGCTCTCTGTGTCATCGTTCAGGAAGCCGATGTCCCCAGTTTTCCGGTAGTGGCGATAAGTTGAGACAGGCGCCGATGTTGTGAGGAAAGAGATACCAGTTTGAGTTGTTCCGTAGATAGGTCCTTATCAAATAGATGTCGCTGTGAACGTTGGAAATGAATTGTGATAAAAGCAAGCGTGATCTGTCACGATAGCGAACCGATGGGAAGTAAATGGTGAGTTGACGGGGGTGAACCATAACCTAATTTTGACCAGCCTAAGCCGGAAAACGCGCCATGGCAATCCATCCTTGCCATCCTGCGAAAAGAGTGGCAAACAAAGGAAACCAGCCACCCAGAAGCAAAAGATTTGCGCCTCGTATTTTTGGGCATGTTTACCCATCGGGGTCAGACCGAAACACTGCAGACATCACTTAAGGGGTACTTTTCTTCGAAATTCTTTGATGCGGTAATATGAACCCTTACCGTTGTGGGGGATGATAGCGAGTCTCTGTGTTGTTGTTTGGTACGGGGTTGATCCGCCTTTTAACACGGTGGCCTACATGAATAAGAGACTTGCTTTCCAAAAAAAAAACGCAGTTGGATAAATGATATTATGATTAAAATATAAAAGATAACTTCTCAGCGGATCTCATTTCTCGACGTCCTCAGCTGAAACGATCATCCTGTCCTTAGTCCTAGAAATTTCATGTGTGTTGTGCCAGCTATAACCTCGTCGCACCTTGAGCTTTGGGTGAGCTTCGTTCAGCTCCAAGGGGGAGAGGTATTCTTCTCCGAATTTCTCAGGCGGGCACAACTTGTATCGACCCGGGCTTTTGCTGTTGAGCTCATCGCGTTACGGAGGTAGCTTGATGCCTAGGTTGGCTCGATCCGTGAGAGGAGGATGGGATAGGGAGAAGGAGGTTGCCGCTGCCCAAAGAGGTGAAAAAGCCGTGGCGCCTCGGGCCTAGCGTGCTCACTTTACTGTCTGCCCTGTTGTCAGCAGCCGCCAGGGTATCCCAAGTAGAGGCGATTGGGCAACTCTTTCGTGGAACTATGCGATGAATTGTTGTTTCCGGTTTGGGGTTGTATTTTCCACTTTGACCATAGACTTAGAACTTAGCCCATCGCAAACATCGCAAAGTGATTTTTCTGTTTTAACTCGCGATGCGGCGATGCCTTCTAAAAGACGGCACTATCGAGCAAATGGCTAGTTGATTGTCGCGGCGGCGGCACCGAGTCGGTGCAGCCGTGATGCCGCTAGGCACCACTAGAGACCGTTCCGAACTTTCATTGTTGTCGTCGCTGTCATGTTGCGTCGTAGGGCAATACTGTGTTCGCCTCGCAGAAAGGAGTTTGCCTGCTGAATCACTGTTCTGATTCCAGGCTCTCGTTGGAAGGTTTTCTTCTTGACGTGACTTACCTGCTGTTGTGATCGTCGAACCCACCCATCGTCATGGAGTCATCCAGCAACGCCCAGAGGAGATCTGGGGACGAGCCAAAGACCTCCCTCAGTGATGAACCTCGAGGTCTGTGGAACCGCCATGCACTCCTGTTACGCTATGCATAATCCCACGGTATCGCCCAAGTCTACTTTCAATTCATTTTCAGGGAAAGACTTTGAAGAGAAATTAGCAAGACTTCAAAAAAAATATTCACCATTCCTAAACACAACTATAGCTAAGCTAGAATCAAGCAAAGATAAAGTGAGAGCCTCCCAGCTACATAAAATGAAGAATCTCCAACAAATTTTGACATCCAATACACAAAAGTAAGATGTTCATTTAAAGTCTGTTGGAGTTGTCTCTGTCATCCACTATCTAATGTGAAGTTCTTTTCCAGGTTAAAAGTTGACATGTTGGATAGATGTGAAGAAGTATTAAAGAAATTGGTGGAAAAATTAAAGGTATGTAGGGTTTTTACTTCCCTTGTGTATTTTCTCCTGCTTCGCTGCCCGTCACCGGCCGCGGTGTGGCTCGTCTCGTCATGCCGTCGCCCCCTCCCCTTTCTCGTTCCCCCTCCCGTCCCACGTTCTCGTCCCTGAGGCTGCTGCTCTTCCCCCACTCCTCACTCCCCTCCCCCTCCTCTTTGCCTATTCTGCCATTCCACCTAAGGGACCACCACTTTTCTCCTCCTTACCCGGATTTTATTTTTGATTATCTTTGGACTGAGGAAAGTGTGTTTTTTCTAATAATTTGTTTCATTTTGTTTCAGTACCCCATTGCTTCAGACAATTCAGCGCCCACAGCAAAGTATGCACAGTTGAACATAATTTTTATTTATCGCTTGTCAGTTTCTTGTATAATTTTTTTTTCTTTAATACTGCTCTCTTTTTGTAGGCTCCAGACTGAAATCATGGAATCTCCTGCTAGTCCCCCTCAACACGATTTCATTCCTTCAAAATCTGCTCCAAAGATCATCCCTGTAGAGAGATGTGCTACTGTGGAGAGGGACTTCTCAAAGGCTGATGAGGGAACGTGCTTAGAGACAAGTCGTAGTCGTCTGAAAGATCTCATGCTTAAAAATGAATCAAAGTCGCTGACCTCTTTGCCCCCAGCTCAGCATATCCCAGGGCTTGACATGTTTTTTCCTCCCACAGAGGCATTTAATCGGACCTCTCAGGATTCGAATACCAAAGTTGAAAGTGATATGAGGCATCAAAGTTCTTCTGCACCTCAACTCCAACGTTCAAGAGAAGAGTGGAGTCATGAAAATGTCTATCAGACCAGAGATTTTGATGAACGAAGGCTTGCCAGAGATATAGATTACAGGCATTCAAGGAGAGATGTCGATGAAAGGCATTTATCTCAAAGAAGCTCAGGTTCTGATCAACCTGTAATGACACAGACCATGTTTCCTATGGCTGTAACCCAGGCAGCTTCTCAAAGGCCTTCTCTGTTGCCTCGCCATGTGCCTACCCACAATATGGGATACTTGCAGAGCTCTGGCTCAATGCATGAATTTCACAGTCCATCAGACAATATGCATCGTGAAACAACTGCACCTCACCAAGCTGTTCCTAAACCATATCTTAGTAATCAACCTTTACTTCCCAATCCTCCTCCTCCTCCTCCTGCCCTGATGGACCATCCCATCAGTCATTCCCAGTACTCTGGTTCTCACAGGGATTATGGCCCTAGTAATTCTCCCCTTCTATCTACTCCAAAACAATTTTCTAACTCTAAAAGTCATGTGGAAGAACACGATAGGAGAAGCTCCATGCATACCAGACCACTTCTCCAGCCAAGCCCTCAAGTAGGAAGCAACAAACCAAGTGCTAGAGAAAGATTAATGCAAAGTATGGATCAAGTTGAAAAATTAGGTGTTAGTACGAGTGGTGCATTGCGTAAACTAAAATCTGATGTGCAAAAAGATCCAAGGCTAGAAAAAGAGCACCAGCGAATGGATTTGCAGAAAGATCCAAGGCTAGAAAAGGAGTATCAGCGAATGTCTCTTAATGAGGAAACTCATAAGTTAAGAGCAGCTGCTTCTGGCTTGAGTGCACCTAGTACACCTGTTGTACCCCACAATGTCTCTGGATTTAGCAGTCATGTTTCTTTTGGGTCAGGTGTTTTTCAGGGCCATCATCTTCAGTGGCAAACAACAACAACTGTGAAACAGACCACTGCGCATGATCTCGGTCAAAGATACCAACCAAGGTCTCGGTATGGAAAGCCTACGCACAACCCACAATTTGAAAGGGGGTTGCCATCCTATGCATCAAAACAAAGTGATGATCGGAATGCTGGGCAGAGAGAAATCGAGAACCCAAGAAGGGATAACGAACTTTCTAATACCTCAGGAAAGAGGCTGTCAGACCCTAGATTATCTTCAAAAGCTGTTGATGAGAGAAAAATTTCTGATGCAAGGAATGTTGACCCAAGAAGAAAAGAGGATCCAAGAAGACAGAAGGAAGAAGGTGATTTTTCATCCCCTCTGGATAGGTTGTATAATGCAGAAAAATGCAGTAAAACAGGCCAAGGATATGGCTTACAAAGTTACAAAATTCCTAAACGAGCTAAAGAACCGAGTCCTCCCAAAGACTGCAAGCAGGTTTCAAATCCGGTTGCTACTGGTCCCTGCCTACCTGCTAACAGAGACCCTCGCTTATCTAAAACTGCAATTGTGCTACCTGGTCTTGATTCAGTAGTAGGAGCAGCAACTGAGTTGGCCTCAAGTTCCAGTCCGTTATATCCAGAGTCTCTAAAATCTGCTGAGGATGCTCAAGGTGTTGTGAAAGATACTAGTGAGGTCTCTTCTCAAATAATTTCAACCAATGTGCAAAGAACAAGATCGCCCTCTCCCTCTCCCTCTCTCGAAAAATGTGACCATAGTAAAGTTAGGGATGCTAGTCCATCTCTGGGAAGGAGTGAATCTACTATAAACTCTCAGTCAATAAATCAACCCCAAAGTGGAGTGTCCTCAGAGAGGCGCAGCAGGTCCCCATCTTTGAGTGGCAGTGTGACTGAATCACGAGCTAAATCAAGAGAAAAGAGTCCATCTGATTACAGAAGAAAATCCAAAGGAGCAAGCCCCTCTAGATCAAGAGCAAAATCTAGAGGTAGGAGCAAATCTATATCCCCAGCTCATTCTAGGTCAAGAGCCAAAGGTAGAGAAAGAAGCCGGTCCAGCTCTAGAGGAAGATCAAGTAGGAGAGCTAGAGGGAAATCTAGGAGCAGGAGCCCTTCACCTACAGATTCTAAGTTTACAGCCCGAAGCCCATCCAGATCAAGGGGGCGGAGTGTATCTCGAGGGAGGAGCTCATCTAGAGGACGGAGCTCATCAAGGACCAGAGGGAAATCTCGTGCTAGAAGTCCGTCCAGATCAAGGGGAAAGTCTAGAGGGAGGAGCCCATCCTGGTCAAGAGGCAAGTCACGAGGAAGGTCAAGATCAAGAGGACGCTCAAGGGGAAGGAGCATATCTAGATCAAGAGGCAGGTCCAGGGCAAGAAGCCCATCTAGATCAAGAGGGCGATCCAGAGGCAGGAACCGGTCTAGATCAAGAGGTCGATCCAGAGGAAGGAGCAGATCTAGGTCAAGAGGAAGGAGCTCATCTAGATCTAGGGGCAGATCCAGAGGAAGAAGTGCATCAAGATCAAGATGCAGGACCCGATCAAGGGACAGAAGTACCTCTAGATCTCGATCCAAACCATCTGCTAGGAGCAGAAACTCATCTCGTGGTAGAGGGAAGTCAGCCAGTAGGAGTCGGTACAAGTCAAGAGCCGGTAGTCAGTCATCGGACTCGGACATAAATTCATCATCCGGTGGTTGGAAGAGGAAGGAGAGTCCATCGCCCGACAGGACAGATTCTACCAAAAGAGGTAGTACAACGAAAAATAGGAATAGAAGTACTTCCTCGGGTAGCAGTTTTTCAAGGGACTCCTCTCGCCAACACCGTGCTGGCAGGGACAGACCTAGAGTCAGATCAAGAGATCGTTCTCTCACCCAATGTGAATCAAAAAGAAGCTTGTCAAGAGAAAGTATACAAAATTTAAGAAAAAACACTTCTTCCAGGTCCTCATCATGTTCTGCTAGAAGTTCTCCTTTGTTTCCCAGAGACCATTCAAAATCAAGATCACCCTCACCCAAGCCAAATTTTGACTCCCTGTTCCAAACTCCATCATCTGAAGCTGCAAGCAAAACATCCTCTGGCATGCACAAGAAAGACAAAACTGAAGATAAATTTAAGAAGGATGTTGTTGTTAGCTCTTCTTTGAATTCCTGTAGCGACGTCGTTGTTGATGTTCCAACATCAACATCTGAAAACATTCCAGAAGTCCTTAGTAAATCAGATGTCGGAAGTTCTAGTGAAGCTGCTCCTGGAAGCATTACAACATCTCGAACCTCAACTGATTCTAAACCAGAGGCTGGAGGCCCACTTGCTGACAGTGGAAATATGCTTGTTGGACTTCTTAAAACATTAGCAAGCCAAGATCTCATTCAGTCGAACACTATGTTGGAGATAGTTGAATTGGCTGCAAGTCAATTACCTGAAAATATGCGTAACAAAGTGCGAGAACTTCTTAAAGAAGGTAATGATAAGCCTCCAGAAGAACCCAAATCAAAAGCACTTGAAAGTGTTGAGGAGCAGAATAAAATTGACACCCCTGAACCCAGTGTAAGCACCAATGTAAAAGAAAAACCCAGTGTGGGCAGCAATGTGAAAGGAGGGAAAAAGAAAAAGGAACTTAAAACCAAATCTAAGTTGGTGACAGATGTCAGTCTGGCTCATAGCTCCAAGAATCAAGAAATATCACAGGAAGGATGTGAGAAAAAGAAGAAAAGAGGGAAGAATGAATTGGAAAAGCTCCATGAAGATATTCGGGAAATGTTCATTAGTAAGGAGGTGGTCACAGCTACTGGCCAAAGAAGCTGCCGCATGCGGAAAGAAAATAAGGAATTAATGCAGGCCCCCAAAAGTCGTCCTGGATCCGCAGATGAGAAAAATAAACACTTGACTGGGAAATCAGGGACAGATGATGTTGGAGATTTTTCAGATGAGAGTCCTTGCAAAAGTCAAGTTTCAGACTCATCTGGTGTAACCTCAGACTACCAGCCTCCTGAAAGCACTCAAGAACTAGGGTACTCTAGTGAAAGCGAAGATGACAGGCCAGTTTTGAAATTGCAGAAAACTACAAATGATTCTCTGGAACCAATTTGCATCAAGAAAAAGAAGTCAAACTTTCTTGATTCAGAGTCTGAATCTGACACTGTTGTTGGTGAAGAAGGTTTCAAGTTTTCTTTGCCCGAGATTATGCTAGATAAATCCTGTTCCACTAAACTTGAAAGGAACTCAAAGAAAAATGTTGCTAGGAGGGGCAGAAAAGTTGGTTCCATGTTAAGAGACCAAATAATGCCTAGAGAAGATATAAGCACATCATTGATGAATGAGAATTTTGTTGTGGATGAGGAATCGAAGGTGGAAGATAAAGATATGTCTCAAATTGATACTAGTAATATAATTCAGGTTGAAGTTGGTAAAAGTAAACTAACAAGAAATCAATTAAAACGCCTGAAAGGACCAGAGATTAAAGATGAAATAAAATCTTCCTCCAAGAGACCATTAAGATACACCAAAGAAATTTCTGAATGTGATAGTGATGCATCTAAAGGTTCAGAAACCAACCTCTCAAAGGATGATACAGGTAGCCATTCTACTTTTGAATCCTCACCATCACCAGTTAGAAAAAAGAGAAAATTGAAAAAAGCTGAAAGCAACAGGTCATGTATATCTCAAGATATCAACATAGATAAGTCTGTTGACGTACACAAATCGGCTGCTTCCAGTCATTGTCAGGAGATTGAGGAAATTAAACATATTCATGCCTCTGTTGGTAGTGAAGTTCAAAACATGTCTTCAAACAGTGATGTGGGGATGCATGAGGTGCCATTGATTTCTCGACTGCAGAATGTACCATCTCTAAAGAAGGAGCAGCTTGTGTCCAATCCTAAGTACCATGAAGATCTAAATTACTGTATCCCAACACCAAGTGAGAAAGAGCGGTCTTGCAAGATTTGCCATTATTCTGGAAAGATAATAGTGAGCCACTATGTATCATCCCATCCATCTGAAGAAGTTTTAGCGTCTCGCCTTCCCCAGAATATTGCTGCTCAGTTGAAAGTCGAAGCTGATAAGTATCAACAGGACTTAAAATATCTAATCCCTCAGTATTATTCAAGAAAGAAAGTGTCTTGTCCCTTACAATGTTTGCTTTGCAATGCTGTTGCTCCCACCTCCTTACGTTTGTGGGAACATGTATCAACTCATACTGGAGAATATCGATACTCTTGCACACAGTGCAGGTTCAGAACAGCCACAAGAATGTCAATGAAGAGTCATCGAAAGGCTCGCCATAACGGGACACCTCTCAAAGAAATGTGCACCGTCTCTGGCATGGAAACTAGCACACCCATGGTAATTGTGTTTGCATATGTTTGTTCCGAGTGCAACTTCTTCCAGCTGCTTGAATCAAATTTATCAAAGCACTTAAAAGCGTACCACTCTCAAAATTTGAGTGCTCGATCCATTCGTATTAGTGTTTCCAAGAAAGTTATGGTGAAGCCTGAGGTAAGTCTTTACTTTCTTATTCTGTTTTGATGTTTGTTAATGTCTTTGCTTCTCATATTATTTTCCTTTTTACAGATCCTAGTTTCTGAAGAGGGTGTCAAGGAAACTCTAACCATTGAAGAGAAAGAAGGAAAGGAGACCCATCCCCAGGAGACAATATCTGTGAGCAAAGATGGTAATAATGTAATCGAAGAAGTAGATGTTTTGATGTCTAAGGAAGCTAGTGAAAGCAAGAAGGATCCTCCCCTACCTGAAAGCCCACTATCCACCCTGACCAAGAAGCAACCTCCCACTGTTGATATGAGTATATTCATAGGATCTGAGCAACTTACTGAAGATGACAGTCAGTTACAAGAAAAGAGGAAAAAGCTGTTGGAAGATGTTGGTGAAAAACTACGTGGTAGACCAAAAATCCGACATTCAATCTCTGACAAGCTAAATAACCGTTTGACTGAACAGTTGCCCAACTCTTTTGAGCTTGACCATGTGGCAAGTGCATCCCTGCCTGTGGAAAATTCTGTTCCCTTATCTCCTGATGATGATAAGTTGTCTGCTCAGTTCAGAACTGGTTTGAAGACACCTCCTTCCAAATCATCTCTCAAGTCTTCTGATAGTTCTGAAAAAAGGCTCACGAGGTCAACATCTCGAACAACTATCAGTGCCTCAGATTCTGAATGTGACGTTATACCGTCAGACACGGAGATTCCTGATGAAGTGAAGGCACCTTTACCTGCCAGTACGTTACACTACACATTGCAGCGCATGCAGGAAACCATAGCCGAACCTCTTCCGGCAACAAAGTCAAGTACTTCTTTGGCACCAGTTACTTCTTGTGAAGTTTCTTCCAATTTCGAGTACTCTTTGAATAAAGAATCAATTAAAGTTGGTCTTGTTGAGGCCAAATATGTACCAGAAACTAAGACATATCAATTTTTCTGCTTGTCTAATAATTGTACATATATTTCCAACCAATCAATTGCATTTCTGCAGCACATAAAAATTCATTCAATGAAACCAGAGTCAGCCCCTTGCAGGTATGCCGGCAATGTTGTTTGTCCAGTTTTGCCGCATCTATGTATTATGTTTTCAAAATAAGTTAAATGTGTTTGTTTGTTTCAGCCTATGTGAGGAGAGTGAAAATATCCTGCGCAACTTGCAGTCTTCTGTTAGTCATATTTTGAAGTACCATTTGAAACCACTGAACTCTGATGAAAATGTGTCAACATGTAAAGAACCACCACCTGCTGTACCTTTAGATATATCTGCATTTTTGGTATGAACTGTCTTTCAAATCAAAATTTTGATTATCAGTTTTTGAAGTTGTTAAATGTATTGTTATTTTTACAGCCTCGTAAGCCAGTTCTGATACGTCCTCGTAAGCTGCCTGGTGATATTTTGTCCCTGTCAGAAAAGAGGCCCATCATGCAAGGTAACAATAAAGAAAATGAACCATTAGAATCAGTCTGTACAAATTGTTTTTTAACATCAGGCAATTTTTCAGGTACTCAAAACTTGCATTCTGAACAAGAGCGGATTAGTTTGCCATCACTCATTATTTCCAGTGTTGTCAGCTTATCAAAGGTAAGTGGAATCCCTTTTGCCATCCAGCTTATTTATCATTGAGTGGATTGATTCAATTGACTAAAATCATGTTTTATTTCAGGATCACACACCAGATGGAACCCCTCTAGAGGAGCAGGTGAAAATGCCTTCAACTTCTTCTCATGGTAAATATATAATTCTATTTCTCCAAATAGTATTATTTAGGTTCGTTGTGTTTGTATCCTTTATTAATAATCTTTGTTAAAACTGGTATTTTAGATGCAAGAGGTGAAGGTTTGGGCATTGTCAGACTCCCTTCATCACCAAGGTTAGTTAAGTGTTGTTTTCTCTTTTCTGTTACAAACTTAGTGTTCAACATGATCATGTACCTAATACTTTTCCTCTGTTGTAGTTCTGAAATTAAAAAGGACTTTTCAAGTATGCAAGAAATGATGAGATATGAAAAATTATGTCATCTTTTTAAATGCAAGGGCAAGCATTGTTCTTTCAGCACCAACTCAAAGGTATGTTCAGTTGTGTTTATATTTTTGTTTTGTGCATTGTGTTTTGTCTTTTTCTGTTTGTAAACAACTTATTTTCCTGCAGGAGGTATTTTCTGATCACTATCATAAACACTTACTTAAAGAATTGAAAAGAAGTGATGATGCAGCTTCCAAGATGCACGAATGGCAGAAATGTGTTTATTGTTCTTCCTCTAAATATTCTGGTAATGAGTTAGTTCATCACATATTATCAAGACATGGCTCCCTGAAGTACCAGTGTTCGAGCTGCTTTTACAGGGCCACCTCTGCTGCAAGTGTGGCCTTCCATCAGGTAAGATACCTAAACCTGTCATTATGTTCAAATTCTGTTTTATTTCTATACTGTGACTTAAGAAAGCTGTATGATGTTTGCCTTAGTAATTGGTTTTTCCTCCTCGTTTCCTCTAGAAATCTTCACACAACACCAATGTAATGGTCCTTGAATGCTCCAAAATCCAATTTGGTCAACAGGCTGCACCTACTGACATGACTCAGAACAAATTGAAACTATACAAATGTGTTCAAGGTGAGTAGCCACCCTGTTTCATTTTGAAGTGTATCAAATTGTTATAGCTGCCAATATATGTTTTCTCTTTTGTCTTGCAGTTGTTCATGGACATAGTGACTGTGGAAAGATATTTGTATCTTCGGAAAGCTTTATCTCTCATCATGAATCTGAACACAATGCAGACAAAGTTTTCTTCTGTAGTGAATGTAGCCTGGGTCTTGACAGTTCCAATAGACTGGTTTATGTAAGTATCACTGAAATCTTGTTTGCCATTGAAAGTGTTTACCAAACTAATCACAAAATTGCCTCTCTCAGCACTACAGTTCTTCGCACTCGTATCGCAAGTACCATTGTTTTTACTGCTCAAAAGCATCAGAGACTCCCCAGGAAATGAGTTATCACATGTCTCTCGATCATCCTGATCAAGATATGGTTGTTGCTGCACGGCACCTTCCTGTAAGTACTTTGTATTATTTGCCACTGTAAAAGGCAGAAGCCACCAATTCTTCTTAAAATAAAAAATTGTTTGCAGGGTACAGTCTTATTATCAAATGGTTTCAAAGTTGGCGTGTTTGATTTGGGAGAGGAGTTTTTGATACCTCATGTGCCACCATTTACCCCACTTGCGGTAGAGGCAGTTGAAACTGACACGAATAATGAACCAGCTTATTTCGATGAAGAAGTTTCCTTGCCCTGCTCAAGTTTTGAAATCAAACCAAATATGTCATGGCCGCAATATAAACCTGCACCAGAATGTGACAACCCTGATGTTGAAATAATCAAACCTGATGATAAATTTGAAATAAGGACTGAACCTACTGATCAGGTCAAAAAAGGAACAGGAGTAGTTGGTCTTTCTGGATCCCTTTTGTATTTGTGTGGTTATTCAGGTAGTTTTCCACTTCACTGTTTTTAAAACTTGACAGGTCCTGTAGAATTGCCAATAACACGTTCATCAATTTGGTTTTCAGGGTGTTCATTCAAAGCTGAAACATCTCTGGCTCTCAAAGAACATTTAAGTGTGTGCCGTTTATCCGTAGATTCCAGACATTTATCTTGTTTGCACTGTCAAAAAATATTCAGATATCCATCCATGTTCTTGGATCACTTGCCTAAGCATGGTCTTCCCCGATATCTTTGTAGTATGTGTGACTATAGAACTACACATCCGGCTATTGTGATAAGACACTGCAAGAATGTACATAAAATCTCATCAGTGAGTCTGTCTCCTGTGAAATCTGAACGTATTGATGATTCGCATGGTACCCTTTATAAAGCTTGCCAAAAGGTTTGTATCAAACTGCTCCTAACTTTTTCTCACCTGTTTTGCCTTTAAAATTTTACACTCTTATTGGCTATTAATCCATTGAAAAACTATTTTGTAACCTCTTTGTGTTACAGGAGACAGCAACAAAGAGAGGCAAAGTCAAACTGTTACAACCTATTGCCAACAAGACTTATTTTGGTCCAAACGAAAGGCATTTGCTCCCTATTGCAGCTGTTTTCACTCAAGATGTAACGTGCACACTATGTCAATACTCCACTAAAGTGCGTAGCAATATGATGAGACACCTGGAGCAACATGCTTTAGGATGTGAGCCCACTTCAGTCCCTGTATTAAATCCGGTGCCTTGTTTGGAGCGCAATGAAAAGATGTTCGACACAATGACTAATCATGCCATTAGTTCAACCATTCCTGTACGCCGAGATAGTAATGCTTTTAAGGTGAGTGTTCTTACACTTGAAGGTACATTAGAGTCACATCATTATTTTATTTCTTCTTTTAGTGTTACACGTAATTCATAATCAATTGATTTATTTTTCCAGGTGATGGATGAGCCTAAGTTTGTACCAGAAAATCAAAGATATGTATGTTGTGCCCCATCATGCCCTCAGATATCATCTGATGATGCTATGTTAAGGCATCACATTCGGGTCTTGCACCCTGAAATTCTTGTGTACAAGTGTCCACATTGTCCTGATTCTGACAGTGATAGCAACAAACAACCTATAATGTTAGAGAAACTAGGTTCACATCTTAAAATGCATGATAGTCGACTGTACAGTTGTCTGGGTTGCAGTTACTACCATTACCACAGGTAAGCCCAAAATACAGTTCAGTCAGTGTCGTCTGGTCATAGTCATCACATCAAGTTTCTTCATCTCTTTGCTGTTTCATTTGTAGGTTCATTGTTGAACGCCACACCAGTGAGAAGCATCCTGATCAGAAGTACATCAGAATAGCTAGGGAGCCTCAACCTGATGGATCTGTTATCAACACAGACTCTGAAATAGTGAGCGAGGGCACCTACGAGTGTGGGCTTTGTTCTATCAAGGGAACCAAAGCAGAAGTAACGGCACATGCGTCTTCAGTCCACCACATAAATGCTTTGTTCAAGTGTAGCCTTTGTAATTTTAGGTCCAATACTCGATCTCGATTCAGTTCTCATTTCTCTAAACAACATCCTTATGATAAAGAAGACATTATTGAAGTGATTCAAAAGGTAAAAGAAACAAATAATAGAACTTCAGTGTTAGCCAATTTGATTAATCAAACAAACTTTCTTAATTTTATTTTAAACTTTATTCTCATTTTATTTTAGTGCAAGATGGATAAGCCTTCTGAAGATGCTCCTCAGCCAGTGGTAGAGACTCCTGCACCACCAGTTGAGCCACCAGTGTTTAATTCAAGTCCATTGTGGCAGAGGGGTGGATCCCGAATCAGACATTTACGCGGAATTCTATTTGAAGAAAATGGAATTAAACCTAAAGAGTTTGAGGTTTGTTTCTCGGAAGCACTTCTATTTTTACCTAAACAATTCCAAAACTGTTAGTTTTTCATTTCAAGTTTAATATGGCTCCACACAGATAATTTCAATGTTGCTTTACTCGTTCTAGCACATCAATGTGGAGAGAATGACCCCTGTCAGCATGAAACGATCACTAAGTTCAACTAATAATGAAGAAGGGCATAACAGCAAACGAGAAAAAAAGAATGATCATTTTTTCAAGTGTTCTAAATGCTTGACCAAGGTTCCTGTGGAGAAAGAGAAGGAATATAGAGAGCACCTTCGATCTCACTTCCAAGGGTACGTCAATATTTCTGCTGTCAAAACTCTTTTGAGTTTTGTTTATTTGTTTGTTTGATTTAAAATTTTTTAATTTTAAACATTGAGTGCTTGTTAAGAGTTAATTTTGATTTTTGTGTTGACAGTGATGACTCTAGGTTCAAGTGTGGTAAATGTTATAAGACCTTTGCTTTGCACGACGAGATTGTCACCCACATTACTCTAGCTCACCAACTGCCAGCAACTTCATCAGATGTAATTGACTCGCATTCAGAGGACAATGTAAGGTTTTAATTTCAATTTTGTGCAGACTTTGCTTTTTTTAGGTTTGTGTTGAGCATTGGCATAATATTTGCTTTCAGATCAAGTTGGATATCACTCGTCAGATTTTAAATTTGGGTCTACCAGTTGAGTTTTTAGCAACCAAAACTGCATCTTCTCAGTGTCAAGATCAATTCACTTTATCTCCAAAACCAGCCGAAATCAGCCCAAGGAGGGTAACAAGCCCCAGGAAACAACCATCTAGTGGAAGTAGATACAGTACTCGAAGCCCTGGTAAAGAATCTCCTGTTGGGAAATCGTCCATTCCATGTGACAACATCTCTTCTCCGAATGTGGAGACTGACAAGAGTTCACAGTCATCACCTGTTAAAGGAATTAAACCATTAATCAAGAGGCCATCTTCAAAACCCGTGCTAACTGATTTGCATTTGAACCAATCTGTAAAATCAGATGGATCACCAACTGACTCGTCAACGGTTCCTGGTGCGTATCAAGGTTGCTCTCTTTATAGCATATTCTTTTTGTTTTTTTAAATATCCTTTTTATTTGTTAAAATTAATTTTTTTAAATCAGATTTTGATAACAATATCAATATAAACTGGAGTAAACCTGCAGATGAAATGGAAATTGATGAGAGTGCATTTGAGAAGGACATTGAAGAAGTTGAGGATGAAGAAATGAACTTGGTTGAAACTGGCTCAAAAGACACAGAGAGCACAGCAATGCAGGGAGAAAGATCGCATTCATCAGAATTAATAAGAGGTATTCATCAGACCAAACTTTCTAATGTACCGAGATTTTTTTCTCTCCCTTTGTTATTTATCTATATTTTCATGTTTCAAATCCATCAGATTTAAACACTGGCATGGAGTGCAAATATAAAGACAGCCATGGCTGCAATTACATCAGCAAAAACAAGCAAGAAGCAACTTTTCATGAAAAAAGGCATTGGGAGGTGAAACCATACAAGTGTGGTCATTGCAGCTATCAAGGTGAATAACTCCATTTCTGCGTGTGTACTTGCACCAAGGTTTTTTTCTCCCTTTGTTTTTGTTTCATTTGTTTCTTAATTTATTTTTTCTTGTACGACAGCTATTAAGGAGTCTTACATTAAGCTTCACAGTAGGAAAAAGCACCCTGCCTCAATTGTGATGATAACATTAAATGAGATGCCAGATGTTCCAAACATATTACCGCTTGCTCGTCAGCAAAGCAAACCAAGGTGAGTTCTGTGAAAAGTGCTGGCTGAATTCCTGCATTATTTTGATCTCACTTCTCTAAACTGTCTTCTATTTCTTATTCTTTCAGCTCATCATCTTCTGCCAGCCCAATTGCATCCAAAAATGTTTTGGGTGATAACAAGAGTCCAGAAGAAGATCAGTCATTAGCCGGACTGATGGACGATGATGAACTATTCAAATGTATGAATGTACTACGCTGTGGATATTGTAGGCTTCGAGAAACTTCACTATATCGGTTGTTTACCCACTGGCAATCTTGTCATAAAGGGAATGAAACATTGCGTGACACAACTCTTGATGACCGCAGCGTTGTACCATTTAAGTTTCGAGAGGTGTGTTGGTTTCACTTAAACTTTTTTTCCAGTGTCTGATGTTTCTGTTAAATAAGAGGATCCATTTTTTAATAAAAAATTTGTTGCTTTAGCTTAAGCTGGGAAATCATGAAAAAGAGACAATGGCATTTCGTTGTGCTCTTTGTAATAAAACTGGGACAATAAGACTGCTCATTGAGCATTACCCCACACGACACCCAGGAGAAAAACTGAAGATTTCTGGGCTCATTCATGATCGTGTTCAGTGCTCCTTATGCCCCCGACAATTTAGTGGTAAAGCCTCTCTTACCAGCCACTTCTCCTCATTTCACCCTGGGGAAAATGTAAGCTCCTTTAAAGTGAAAACTCAAGAAAACGAATTTATTGATGCCACGTAAGTAAATCTTGATCTGGTTAGTGGTCACACTAATTCAATATAATCAATAATGTTGTCACACTTTTCTTGCTCATATTCTAGAATGGAATGCTTCTACTGCTCCGATCTGGTGAAGATATCTTCAGATATGAAAGAACACCATTTGAAGTTTCATTCTCACCTTCCCCCCAAATTCATAGAGATCGAATCCAGTGAATCTCAAGCCCAGCTGCAACAAAATGAGGTAAGTCATTTTAGTCCCTTTATCTCCTCTTATAATGGCAGAAAAAAGATACAAGAACTGTCTAATACTCCAATGTCTCTACTTAAATACATCACACCTTCCCTTCCAAGTGACTGCAAATTGGCATTGAATATCTCTTACTTTTGTTACAGAAATCAAACCCAGTGAGCTTTCAGAGTGAAGGAAATTTCCATAATGAAGTTGTGAATGCCAGTAGGCCTTCGGTGATTACATGCAGGAGGTCTATATCAAATGAAGAGGAACCATCAGCCACCGACTCAAAGACTGCTGAAAATATTATTGTACATCAGAGTCCAGTGAAAAGAGCTGTGGCAAGGAAGTCCACCACCAAAGTTCGGGCTGTGGCTCGAAAATCCACGGGTGGCAGAGTTCGGCTCAGTTTACTTCCAACTGATTCGGAGAGCAGCTCTGTCGAAGATGAATCAAGTGATGAAGAGGGGTGGGTTGATGTAAATAAAATTACATGTCCCTTACAGTTTGAAGGATCCAGGACCCGAGTCAGTGTAGCTACTTTATCACAGGTAGTGGTTAATGATCAATCGTTGTTCACTTCATCCCATCCATGTTAATCTCTCTATATATTTTTTATTTTTTTTTTTGCAGCATGCTAATATATATCCAAGAGTGGTGTTGAATCTGATGTTGCCCCGTGATGAAAGCAGAAGTGACAGCTCATAGTCCAGTATCTGTAACTCTTGCAGAGGAGGATCTGGGGGACTGAACCTGGGATTAAGTGCGTCAGTTATTCCATCGTTTTATGTTTGTGTTCTTTACTGTGTTTGTTTGAGACAACTTACCCTGGTGAAGTTAGTGAGATCTATCTTTTCTGTTTACAAGTCTGCCAAAAATATGTGATGCACCTTGGTTTCTATTAAGGATTATTTGTTTTGTACTTATTTAAGTGCATTGTGTTTACTGGTAAATCTTGGGTCCCTTGTCAATGTTCATTGCAAGTCCCATTATCACACTTTAATTTATTTTCATACTGTCAGTCTTGTGCTTTATCACCCTTTAATTTATTTGCCCTGTAAGATATTTTCATTAAGTTTTCCTGATTCATTGAGAGAACTGGGAGATCTCATCTTTTGCTTGTCTTAATTCTGACTGTCGGATCCAAGTTCCTCTGTTATTGATTGCTTTCACAGTACCAAAAATTTTATCTACTTATTTCTGAGTTCCTTATGCCGTTTTTGTTAGGTGCGTGCTTTATTTTTTTGTATATTTGTAAGTATTAGTTAGTTACCAATCATCTCAAGAAATGTATTTAGAGGTTGTCTTCGTAATCAAGTGCAAGTAAGCACTTATAACCCAGTTAGCTCCTCCTATGTTGATCATTGTTAAGGCTTAAATTAAAACCCATGGAATGTAAGTAACAAAATGACCATATTTGCTATGTTGTTAAATGAAGGCCGTGTCTGCACAATAAATTTATTTTGGCAAATCTCTCATAATTTGCATCCAAATGAAGTTGTGACAGTAAGGAAAGTTCTCAGACCCTGTTCCACTTATCAAAATACATGTGGTAAATTGACTGTCTTTTTAAACCCCTCAAAAGATGGAAACTGAAAGACCAGATAGATCCTTGACTAACAGGTCTTACAGGTGGGTGCTTAGGAAGCACAATTTATCGAAAGATTCCATTTATTGGGTATGTGAAACATGTTTCAGAACATAAAATTAACCAAGGAACTTAAAATACACACTGTAAAACTTAAAATTTATGCTAATGAAGTAGGTAAGATTAGGAACAAGTAAAATTAAAGCAGTGAAGCAATAGCACCTTCCTATACAGATTCTCACCTGGTCCACAACAAAAGAAAATCTCAGTAAAATAGGGTGCGTTAACATTTACCTAGTTCACATCATACATTGTCCAGACCAGCAAAGAATTACCGACAATAGGGAGCATGTTACTCAGCTTAGGTAAGGTGATGAACAAGTAAAATTAATGCAGTGATGCAATAGCACCTTTCTATACAGATTCTCACCTGGTCCACAACAAAAGAAAATCTCAGTAAAATAGGGTGCTTTAGCATTTACCTAGTTCACGTCATATATTGTGCAGACCAGCAAAGAATTACCAACAATAGGGAGCAGGTTACTCAGCATTGTCAGAACTTACAGCTTTCATAAAAAGGTCTTGAATGTATTCCAATTCGGGAAACTTCTGCTTGCGAGGCGGTCCCTTGTTGATACCACTCCATAACACTTGCTCTGTAAATAATGGTTCAAATCAGAAGATGCAAGAAAAAAAATCCATTTACATGACAATTACTTACCAGACTCATCATCCCGAATTAAAACCAATTCAAATGCCCCTCTTCTAGGTTTCTCAGGGTTGTACACCGCTTCCAGCTCAGGGCAGCACTGACGGAGAGCATTAACTACTTCATCAGCACGGCGTTTAAACACTTGTCATGATTTGCTGAGGGGAAAAAGCAGAACAAATTAAGCATTGTCTCACTAGGTAATATCACCTTACATAATTTGGTTCACTAAACAAATGTTGCAACTTACCAGTGCTCAATGGCTACCTTGACTTTGCCATTTCTAGTTCCTTTCGCCTTAGCAGGAGGTGCAACCACAGGATCTTCTAGAACCTCTTTCTTTGGCCGGCCTCTCTTCGGTGGTGCTGGGGCATCGGCTTCCTCCTGAACTACTTTCTTCGGTCGGCCTCTCTTCTTGGGTTCAGCAGTCTAGAAATCAAGGAACAAAAACATCACTCAAAATAAGCAGAACAAAACTAGGAGTGCCACAAAGTTGAAGACTTTCCTTACCTCTGGTAAGCTATCTGCAGCATCCTTCTTCGTTTGTCTCTTATTAGGTGCTTTGGCTTCAGTCTCTTCCTTCTTGGACTGCGCTTTTTTCTTAGGAACATCAGTCTCTTTCTTGAGAGGCTTCTTGGATGCAGCACCCTAATAAAACGACAAAATGCTTAGCTCAAGCAACAACTGAAAAGAAATGACAAAACTAGTAAAACTTGCCTCCATCAGAGCAGCTTCCTCCATAATTTGTTTCTTCGTGGATCGCTTTTTGGGCTCATCAGCCTCATTTGTAGGTTTTTCAGTTCCGCTTGATTGAGCTTCCTTCTTGGGTCGCCCTCTCCCTCTTTTCGTAGGTTCAACAGCCTCATGCGAATCTTCGTCGACCTTCTGACTATTCTTCTTACTGGCAGCTGGATTCTTAGCAGGCTTCCCATTCAAGTCTTCACCATCCTTCACAGCAGCTCTCTTCTTTGGAGCTGCTCGAGGCTTTTTTGCAGGTCCTGCTTCAGAAGACGTCTCCTCTTGGGCACTGGTGGCAGTCCGTTTGGCCCTGGACTTGGTTTCAGCCTTAGCTGGCTTGGCTTTGACAGGTTGCTTGGCCCTTCCTTTCCCTTTGGCAGGTGGATCAGGATCCTCGTCACTATCACCGGCACCATCATCATCCTTGGCAGCAACTTTGGGGCGTGGGGGTCTGCCCCTGCCCCTCTTGACAGGGGACTTGTCGATGGGGGACAAGGCAAGATTCGCCATCTCTTCGCCATCCTGGCCGTCCGTGTCACCCTCACCCTCACTGCCATGTTGCTCGCCCTCGCTCTCATCCTCCTCGACCTCACTGGCGTCATGCTGGTCGCCGTCCACGCTGCCATCCTCGGCCTCGGCGCCGTTGCCGGCGTCTTCCTTGTGCTCGTCTTCAACGCCGCTGCCGTGCCCCACGCTGTCCTCTTCGTCTCCGGAGCTCGCAGAGTCGCGCGCCTTCTCCATTTCTTCCTCCAAGAGACACGGGAACGACGACAGGAACTGAGATGCACAAAATGTTCAACACGTGTGGGCTACCGCCCGGCTTGCAACCGTTCCGACGGGATCACAACACGGTCCACCACCGGCCCAGTTGACTGACAGTTGTTGACTGAGACACGGCACGGCACGGCACGGCGGGCATGCTGGACCGGGGCGGAAGAGACAGCGGCGACCGGATGCCACCCCTCACCCCGTCGCCGGCCGGTATGAGAAATCGTCCGAGCGCACGCTTGGCGCGAACGCGCGAATGGTGGCAATGGCTGTCTGTCTCAGCAGCGCTCGTTCGTCAAGTCTCGTCTCCCTAACGTCGCGCGGCGGTTTCGGCTTTGGCCGCGCGTCGCCAAAGCCCAAGCAGCGGGCTGATTTCCGACAGCGTTCCCCGTCGCTGTCTCGGACTCTCGGGGCGTGCCGCGGGGGTGCGACAGAGACAGAGCGACGGAGCGCGATGTTCAGACGCGCTCTGCCGGTGTTCGCGGCTCGGCTCGCGCTTGGAGTGGTTTGGGCCTTTGGGCCGATAGAGAGGTGCCGAGGTAGGGCAGGGTGGGGCACGCTGGCGGCGGTGGGGCCCAGCCAGCCAGCCGGGCCCGGCCGGGGCCGCGCTGCCTCGCGTCGCGCCGCAGTGCCACTCGACCACACTCGACCCGCCTCCAGAGTCGGTGTCAGTCGCGTCATCCTCGGCGAGCACATCGACCAGCGTGAGTAGTACCCGCGGAACTCCTCGGTGGCGGCGGCGTCCTCGCGCTCGCGCCGCCAGCCTGCCCGCTGCCCACCGCCGGCCGCTGGACTGGACCCGTCCGTCGCGGGTTCACACAGTTTGGCTGCTGTCCAGACCCGCCGTGGGCCGGACTGGTGTTGCGAAACCCTCGCGTCGGCCCGAGTGGATCGGATGAGACCGCGGCGAGGCAGCGCCATGTCCTCGAAGACAATCCCCCGCAGGTGTGCCTCTGCCTTTGTGAGATAACGCCGCGAAGCATCCCGATGGACTTCCCCAGGCGTGCTGCCGGCCGCCTCCGTGCTGGCCGTCGGCCGTCGGGTCGGGACGGTGTGCTCCGCGACGCGTCGGTCCGCGGGCGGGCGCCGCGCGGGAACGGCGGGGCAGATCCGCTTCGCGCCGCGAGTCGCCGCACGGTGGGCCAGAAGACCGGCGCAGGCGGCCAAACCTCTAGACCCGTTTCCAGCTCCAGCGTCGCTTAACAGGACTCGAACCGAACGTGTGACCCCACCAATGGACTGCTCTCCGAACGACGAATCCATAGGTGGGGTCACACGTTCGGTTCGAGTCCCATTCAGCGACACTGTAGCTGAAAAACGCGTCTTAGAGTTTTGACCGCCGCAAGCGCGGTCTTCTGGCCCACTGTGCGCCGGCCCCGTTGGTTACCCGTCGCTCTGTCGGTTTCCGCGGTTTGTGACTCTACACTGCCGCACTGCCGCACGGCCTTGACCTCTCGGTCGGTCACCGAGATTAAGTACGGAGGTTTCGATGGCCGGAAAACCGCTCAAGAAATACAGAGCGTTGGGGGTTGGGGGCGGCCCCAGCAGGCCGATGCCGCCCTGTCTCTCGCACTCGCGTTGCGTCAAGGTGCGAGAGAGACAGAGCGACGAACCACTGTTCGGAATCGGCCTACAGGCCGGTCACTTGTCCACGAGTCGCGGCAGAGCGGCAGAGCGGCACGGCGGCCAGTCCGAACCGAACCGCAAAGCGGTGGCGGCGAACCCGCACCGCGTCGCGCCGAACCGCAATCAGAGGCGGTTTGCTGTTCCTGATTCACTCGCCGAAAATGAGTCACTGCGCGCGTTGCCTGTTGCTATCACCCCTTTTTATCTTCCGTATCTTTATAAAAAATAAATAAAATTGGCTTGACACGATAAAAAAAAAAAAATAATAATTTGCGCGCACGGCCGGAAAGCGAAAGTGCAGAAATGGAATATGTTTACGGGCAGGCCTTCGCAGGGCGGTGCTAAGAGGCACTAAAAAAGACAAAGCGGCCGAAAAGGCTGAAAGGGGCGCTCCATGCGGATGAACTGCGCCTACAGCGACGCCGATCCTTTGAGCCGCTTTGTGCAGACACCGAGCCCGGGCACCGGCTGCTTTTAAAGAGCGCTTTCGTCGCTCTGTCTCTCTCGCACTCACGGAGCGCCCCGTCGTCAGGGTGGTGGTGGCAGGTCGCCCTGGTCCTGTCTGCCCCCCCCCCCCCCCGGCGGTGACGCGAGCCACGAGCATTGGACATTCTTATATTCTTTTCAAACGGAATGCCCCTAATTGCGAGCCTTTGTCTCCGGGGACGCGGAATGCACGTCGCGATGCTGGGTCTGCGAAGGGGCCGCACAGTGGGCCGCACAGTGGGCCGTGCGGTGCCGAGACCCAAAGACGCGACGCAACGCTGCTGATGGGCCGCGCAAACACGGCGCACTGACGGAGCGACACGAGGCGACGCGGTGGCGACGCGGTGGCGACACTCCGTCCCACGCACCGACCGTCGCTCTGTCTCTCTCGCACCCCCGCGGAACGCCTCGTGAGTGCCACAGAGAAAGAGTGCGACGACGGACGGGACGCCCCGCCGTCGATTCGAGTCCCATTTAGCGACTCTAGAGCTCAAAACGCATCTAGAATTTTGGCCGCCTCAACAGTCTTCTGACCCACTGTGCGGCGCCTGGCGTCAGGCAGTCCCGCCACACAGCCCTGTCGACAGGGCTGCCCAGCGCCGGTCGTCAGGCGTCTTTTTGTCGTGGTGATGGCTTCCCTTTTGAAACGTCGGTCCCCGCCGCCGGCAGCCTTGGCCTGGCCAGGGTCGTTCCCCGCGACAGTCCATCAATGACGGCGCGAGTGTCAGCGGCTGGTGCGTAATAGGCGAAGCGCGAACGAGGTGTCAAACTCTCAAAGCCGACGACGCGACGCGCCGCGACGCCGATTCATCCGTCTTTGGCTCTCTCTCTCTCTCTCTCTCTCTCTCTCTCTCTCTCTCTCTCTCTCTCTCTCTCTCTCTCTCTCTCTCTCTCTCTCTCTCTCTCTCTCTCTCTCTCTCTCTCTCTCTCTCTCTCTCTCTCTCTCTCTCTCTCTCTCACCCCTCTGAGGTTGGATATAGAGAGCGAGAGAGACAGAGCGGCGATGGCGGAATCACTCGACGGCAGTGACTAGAAAGAAGTCGCTCGGAAGTCGCCGGAGGTATGGCCGCGGCGCGCACAGTGGGCCAGAGGACCGGCGCAGGCGGCCAAAAGTCTAGACCAGGATTTTGACCGCCTCCACGGGTCGCTTCTGGCCCACTGTGGGCGGTTCGGCAGTGCAGAGCCCCGCTGATCCCCGGCTGGCCGGCCGCGCGCCGACCAGACAATAGCGCCACCGGCTCACCTACGTCCTGCTCGTCCTGCGTGTCCTGCCCTCCGCGGCGCCCTGCAGCGTGATAAGATAGCGGCCATACGGCTCCCTGCCATACACCGATAGCGGACGACGCCCGCCTGGCCGGCCGTGTTTACCAATTCCGCAAAATTCAATATTCAAATTATTTTTTTTTAGCGAGAAAAGAAAAATAAAAACAAATAAAAACGTAACCGCAAAAAGAGCTTGAAGCCAATCAGGACGGCGGGACAGGAACCATTCGAGCACAGCGTCGTCACGCCATTGTCGCGTCGCAGTCATCGGCCATCACACCATTTTTTTTTCTTTTAATCTCTCGAAGTAATTATGGAAGTGATGGAGTGTTGATCAGGAAAACCTTGCTGGGGTTCCTTAGCGCGTCCAATGGTCGCCGTTTCCTCGTTCGCTTCGTTCAAAGTAAGCCGCCGTGCGCGTTGGGCGGGGTTGTCTGTCTAGCACCAGGTCCATGCGTCGCTCTGCCCCTCTGCCCCCCCCCTCTCTCTCTCTCTCTCTCTCTCGTTCACACCCGTCGGGGTGCGAGACAGACCGAGCGAATTAGCGTGCAGCCCTTCGAGTGCGATGGCGTGGCTTGCTCCTCAAGTGCGGCTTCGAGTGGCCGGGGGTCGAGCCAGTCGAGCGGTCTTTGACTTGGAAGTCAGCAGTTCGTCGTTCTGCGTGCAGCATGGCGCCCGCGATACGAGAGCTCAGCCCCGAGCTGGCGGAGAGGGCCAAGAAGGAGCTCGGCGAGGACCCGGCCCGGCGCCAGGACGACATCGACCACATCAAGGCCTGGCTGGCCAAGCAGAGCTTCCTCAACGCCAACACAGGTAAATGGTAAAAAAAGAAGTCAGAAAAAATTTTGCGAGCTAGGATTCGAACCCGATAACGCGCCACCGCAACGCGCGATGGTAGCCACGCACCCACGTAACGCCAACACGGGTAAATGGTAAAAAAAAAGTAGAAAAAAACTACTAGGCAGGATTTGAACCAGAGGACGCGTCATCGGAACGGTAGTCGATAACCACCTACCCACATGTCTGACTCTTGCCTGCAGACGACCAGTGGATCCTCACCTTCCTCCGCGGCTGCAAGTTCTCGCTGGAGCGCACCAAAGCCAAGCTGGACAGCTACTACACCATGCGCACGCTGCTCCCCGAGTTTTTCAGCAACAGGGACCCCATGCAGCCGGAGATCCAGGAGATCCTCAAGCTCGGGTGCGTGTCTGCGCCTCGCTCTGTCTCTCTCCCACTTGGAGGGGAAGCCCCGTGAGTGCGAGCGAGACAGAGCGACGAGGGCGCCTGCGACCGGGGCGCAGGCAACCCGCTGCGCGCGCTGCGGCGGCCGCGCCCCGCAGTGTGGCCAGAAAAATAGGCAAAAAGTAGCCCAAACACACAGGTGTGCGGTGGGCCTACTAGGCAGCTACTGAACAGCTGTGGCGAGAAGTCGCCTAGTAGGCAGGAGGAGATGCAGCCTGCCGCACCCCTGTGTGTTTGAGCTACTTTTTGCCTACTTATCTGGCAACACTGGCGCCCCGCCAGTCTGTTGGCGTCTGTGGTTCTGCCGTTCTGTGCACCTAATGCTGCAACAGCGTGTGATGGCAGGCTCTGCTTCCCGCTGCCGCACCCCGACCCCCAGGGCCGCAAGATCTTCTTCATGAGGGTGGGCCAGTACGACCCCTCGCGCGTCAAGCTCACGGACATCCTCAAGCTCAACTACATCAACATGGACCTCGTGCTCAAGGTAAGTGAGTCTCAGCGAGTCTCCCCCTCGACGGCGTGCTGGCCCGATTCGTCGCTCTGTCCCTCTCGCACTCGAGGGGCGTCCCGTGGGGGTGCGAGAGAGACAGACGCACTGTGGGCCAGAGAAGACCGGCAGAGTCGCTTCAATGGGACTCGAATCGAACGCGTGACCCCACCAATGGATTGCTCTCCTAACGAGGAAGCCATCGGTGGGGTCGTAGTTCGATTCGAGTACCGTTTAGCGACTCTGGAGCTCAAATCGCGTCGAGGGTTTTGGCCGCCTCCTGGCCCTCTGTGTGACGCCTCGCTACCCGCAGGACGACGACCGCACCTTCATCTGCGGCGACGTGCTCGTCCTGGACATGCGCGGCGTGACGCTGGCCCACGCGGCGCAGGTGCAGCCCGCGCTGCTCAAGCGGTCCAGCACGGTCTACCAGGACGCGTACCCCGTCAGACCGCAGGGCATCCACTACGTGTACCCGCCGCCCTCCTTCGAGACCATGTTCAACATCATTAGGTCCTTCATGAAGGACAAGCTCAAGAAGCGAGTGAGTAAGCGAGACCGAACAAGAAAGCCCGCGGCTCGTCTTCAAGTGTGGCACCTTTTTTTTTTTCGGATTTTATGAGAAGTAGAAATGAATTTCGCAGATGATGCTGCACGGCGAGAACGACATCACCACCCTGTACAAAGAAATCCCCCAGAGCTGTTTGCCCAACGAGTACGGTGGCGTGGCCGGCACCATCGACGAGCTCGCCGGTGAGTGTAGGACAGCGGTTCCCAACCTCTCTCGGCTCGCGACCCAAACAGGCCTTCAAAGGCACCGCTCAATGTCTCACGTCTGACATCTGCTTCCATAAACGTTCCTTGAATGGAGATTTTTTTATTTTTATTTTTTTTTGAATATTAGTCTGGCGACCCTAGACGACCCCAAGGCCCAAGCCGCGACCCCGACTGGCCCCTTCCTCCACAGTGATATAACGGACTTTGCTCGCAGCCGCCTGGAAGGCGAAGGTGGAGAGCGAGCGCGACTGGCTGCTGGCCGACGAGGAGCGGCGCAGCGATGAGCGGAAGCGGCCGGGCAGGCCCAAGACGGCGGACGCGCTCTTCGGCATGGAGGGCTCCTTCAGGAAGATGGAGTTCGACTGAACCCACCGAACCTCCTCGTGTGTATAGCTCTGTTTGTGAATAATGATTGTATATAAAGAAAACTGTTGTTATCGATGCGTCGTTTATTCTTTCAGATCAAAATAATGTAAAACAGAAAAAAAAAAAAAAAACAGTTTTACTTCACAGCCTGACATTTTCTCCGCGACACGGCTGCAAGCTGCTGGATGGGATCAGTCACCTTAAATACATAGAATTTAAATACACGCACGAAGCATTTGCCTTAACTAAGTCGAGGTACAAAAACGGAGTCTTAACTTTAAGGGCGTAAAGCGAGCAGAGCCTCTCCGACCCGGTCCGACTGGGCTTGCTCTGCTTGCAGTCGACGGAAAACTGGTAACGCACGTATCACATGAAGGGCATCACAAGACAGACACGCGGGGCCTCGCCCCTCCAGCCCCCACAATAAATAGCAAGCAAGTCCGGCTGGCCCACTGTGCGGCGCCTACCCCGCGGCGGTCCCGTTGGCGCGCAACTGCAGCTGCCGCAGCCCCGCCACTGCCGACTGGAAGCCCGCGTTGTAGTCCAGGGTCACCTCGTTGTAGATGTACTCCCGGCGGATGTCCTCGTAGAAGTCGTTCTCGTCCGGGCCCGACACCAGGGCGCCGTACAGCACCTGGGGGTTGGGCGCGGGCCTGGCCAGGTCGCTCCAGCCGCAGGGAGCGGGCCGGTCCGGGCACGAGCTGGCGGCGTGGTGCGGCTGCGTGGGCCACCGCCGTCCGAAGCCCACCACGAAGCTGCGGCCCGCGTCGCCCAGCATGTAGTGGATCTGGCGGCGCGCGAAGTCGCGGTACAGCTCGGGCTGGATGCCGGCGTCCGCGGCCTGCGCGGGCAGAAGGGAAAGGGAACGCTTGAGAATGCTCCGCGCATGGCCCAGGCGAAGGCCCAGGCCAAGGCCCAGGCATGGCTCAGGGCAGGGTGCCGACCTGCAGGCAGACGAAGGCGATGTTGGCGGCGTGGCACAGCGTCCCGGACTTCTCCACGTACAGCAGGCCCTTGGGCGTGCGCTTCTGGTGCAGCACGCTGTGGTCGCAGAAGGCCCTGGCGGCGCCGCGGTACTCCTGCAGCCCAGTCAGCTGCGCCAGCAGCACCTGCAGCAAGTGAGCAAAGTGAGTACCACGACGAGGCCGTGAGCACAGCGAGCACCACAACAAGGCCGTGAGCGCCACGACGAGGCCGTGCGAGGGCCGCCAAGAGGACATACCTGGACCCCGGCCACCTTGCGGTTGTAGAAGAATTCGGCGGGGCGGTCCCGCAGCAGGAACTGCGAGTAGTGGTGCTCAGCCTCGTCCAGGAACACGGTCTCCTTGGTGGCGGCGTACAACCACGCCGCGGCCCAGGCCAGCTCGTCGCCGTAGTCGGTGGACCTACGCGTCATTGTGTGGCTCAGTGTGTTGTCGCTCTGTCTCTCTCGCACCCCGGCGGCACGTCCCTCGAGAGAGTCTGCTCTACTCACTCGTAGTACTGGGCCGCGCCTTTGATGGCCTGGTGGTAGAGGCCGCGGTACTGCGTGGCGAAGCGGTACAGCTGGCGGGCGTGCAGCAGGCACAGCGCGGAGTAGTCCGGGTCCGAGGCCCTCGTCACCACGGCCACGGCGGCCAGCGCCGCGGCAGTCTCGCCGGCCAGGTCGGAGCCTGCGATGCGAACCAGTCCACTCTCAGCGCTGCCAGATGGGTTGCCTGCCCCGACGGCGCTCCGACGCTAGCTTACCCGGGTGCTCGCGGTCGATCTTGTAGGCGGGCCTGGTCATGTTGAGCTCCTCCGGCCGGCCCCAGTACCGGTGGTCCAGGCTAAAGTCGCCGACCTGGCCGTAGAGCTCGTCGGGGGACACGTGGCAGCGGATGAAGTAGTCCGCGGCCCAGCGCACGGCGCCCTCGGCCTGGCGCCACTGGCCCGCCGCGCGGTACGCCTCGCCGTACGCCGCCAAGCCCCAGGCCAGCAGCGTCGTCGTGGACGCCATCGTGAAGCTGAACTTGACGAAGTCGCCAGCTGCGGAGAACGCACTCGTTACGCACGTCGACCAGTGCGCGGACTGATTCCGCTCGCCACTGCCGTCGTCGCCTATCTCTCTCGCCCCGCATGCGGAGCGAGAGAGACAGGGCGACGAAAGTGCCGTTCGGAATCGCTCTGCAGAAGCGAACCAGTCATCTCTTGCCCCACCGTCGTAGTAGCCGCCCGAGAGGTCTTCGCCGCGCTGCCCGCGGTCGTCCAGCGCCGAGTCGCCGCGCCACGCCACCCTGTTGTCGGCGGGGAGGCGGCCGGAGCGCTGCGCCTCGTAGAACAGCAGCGACAGCCGCAGCACCTCGTCGTAGTCGTACCTGGAGGAGGGAGGACGAGTGAGAAGCCTTGCGTCTCCGGACGGCGCGGTCGCTCAGTCGGATACGGACGTGGCGGTGGCGTTGTTGGCCGGCCGGGGAGCTGGAGGGCCGCGGTCAGGGCCGCCGTCGTGGGAATACCGCACGCGGCTCAGCCACGACCGCGGGGCGGCCACATCGACGTGGACGTCCTCGGCGCCGGGGATCCACGGCGGGGCGTCGCGGAGCAGCGAGAAGGACTCCACGCCCGCCTGGACACTGACGACCTCGCTGGAGGCCGTCGTGCTGGAGGCCGCCGTGCTGGAGGCCGTCGTGCTGGAGGCCGTCGTGCTGGAGGCCGTCGTGCTGGAGGCCGTCGTGCTGGAGGCCGTCGTGCTGGAGGCCGTCGTGCTGGAGGCCGTCGTGCTGGAGGATGGCGCGCTGGAGACGACGTCCGTGAGCACCGGAGTAGACACGGCTTCCTCCACCCGAGGGAGCCCCGGGGGTGGCGGTGCCGCTGAGCTGGGTGCGGCCACCACCGCCAGAGCCAGCAGGAGGAGCACACCGATGACCAGCAGCCTCGCCGAATGCATCTGTGAATGATTGCAAAGTTCCGCAAATGACTACGGTGTCACGTGCTTCGACTCGTGGATTAAAGAAAAAATCCCCGCAAATCGTCCCGGAGACCCCCGAGCCCCGAGGCTGTCCGCTGTCGGAGAGAGGAAGATGACACATCAGTGTACCGTCTACGTGAACATGTTAACACCGAGTTATATTCAGATGTCTTGAAGTTTCTATATCAAAATATAAACACATTTGTGAATGACATTGCGCTAGAAATTTGTCACATAAAAAGTTCCAAGATTTCATTAGTATCATCTGCTTTCACGTTAGCGTTAATTTTTTTTATAAATCCGTACTGGTTTGATGGTGGGACAGGTGTTCCGGGAGCGACCGAGCCCGCCCGGCACCAGGGTCCCTCTCCCCATGCACCGGCTGAACCTCGCTACGGCACCGCGGCCTCGCATTCCGAGCGGGGCGGAGGGCCTCGGCAGGGCATGCCAGGGCCAAGGGCGCCAAGGGTCCCCGGGGCCAAAGGGCGCTCCGTGTCCAAAGTGATTGATGCCGCCGACGCGAGACTCACCCGGGGGATAGGTTAGGTTAGGTCAGGAGGGAACGACTGCGCGTATACGTCCATGATGGACTAGGCGGTGCACAGTGGGCCAGAAGACGGGCGCAGGCGGCCAAAACTCCAGACCAGACGCGTTTTGAGCTCCAGAGTCGCTAAATGGAACTCGAACCGAACGTGTGACCCCACCAATGGGTTGCTCTTCGAACGAGGAATCCATTGGTGGGGTCACACGTTCGGCTCGAGTCCTGTTTAGCGACTCGCTGGCGCTCAAAACACGTCCAAAGTTTCGTCCGCCTGCGCGGTCTCCTGGCTGTTCCACTGTGCGGTGAGGAGTGTGTTTCGCCGTGTGACTCGACTTGGGCGGTGGTGATGAATGGACTCGGGCGCGGGCGGGCGGACTGACTGACTGCGCCCGGGGAAGACCCACAGACCCAGGGTAGGCAACACGCCGTGCTGCTGCACCAGCCACAGGCTTCACTTGTCGGCGCCGGTTCGTTGTCCGCTAGCAGAGCGCTGTGGCGGTCTGTTCAAACAAGGCGGCCTGCGGGCCCCAGCGCTGGCCCCACGCGGGGCCCCGGCACGTCGCGGCGCGGGGCAAGCGTTTGCGGACTAACCAACCCTCCCTCCCCTCCCTCCCGCAATGCCCGGAGCGCTGCCGCTGACACACCACGTGTTGTTTTGACACACGGACACACTCACACACGCAGGTAACGAGTTAGCCGCGGGAAGTGGGGATGGCGTGAACGTGGACGCGGAGTAACGCCCGAAGCGCGAAGAGAGAGAGAGACGAGGGAAGGCGGCGAGGAGTGAGTGGCTGCCTCACCTTATGGCTGCTAGAGGGTTGGTGCGCGGTGCCAAGGGGTTGTCGTGTCGTCCTCGGCCTGCAGTCGGGCTGGAGCCTGCTGAAGCCTGCTGGACCGAGCGCTACACCGCCGTCTCGCCAATCATTCGCTACTCCGGACTCGGCAGGATCGCGCGCCGCGGCGACCACCGACGGCACAAGTTTTCCTTGACGTGGTTGGCAAAGCCCGCCCGCCCCGCATCGCAAGACTTCATTTAAGGTGTTCTCGGAAGCCGGCGCGCTGTGCCATGCCGCGCCGTGCCGTGCCGGGGCGTCGTCGGCGGGCCCCGCTGCAGGCGGGGAAGGCAGCGTCGCTGGCGTCCTGCCTGCCGCTCTCGGTGGCCTTCTCCGCTCGGCCCGCGCGCTGTGTCGCCGTGCGTCCCGGAGCGCCACGCCGCGCGGACTGGACTGGACTGGCGGCAACTGATTGGACTGGGCCCGGCATCTTGACGGATGGACTCCCCCGCCCCACTACCCTCACCCCTTCCGCCGCCTGGAGCATGCCCCCCCCCTCCCCCCGGTTTGTCCGCCGACGTGTTGCAGCAGCAGCCTCATGCCATTTGCCCCTCAACGGGTAAATTCCCCTGCCAGGCTGGAGTGCAGGCAGGCCTACGTGCGCCGCGTGGCGGTCCATGCCGATGACTGTGTTTTGCAACCCGATTGCAGCTAATGATTGTGACGCGGCTGCCTGCAGACTGACTCCGCGCGAGGGGCCCCGTCGCTCTCTCTCTCTCTCTCTCTCTCTCGCTTACACACAGGGAAGTGCGAGGGAGAGAGGCAGGCCTCCCGCTTGGTATCAGTCCCGGCGGAAAAAGGCCGGGAAGGAAGCGCTCTCGATGGGGGGGGGGGGGGGGGGGGGAAGAAATGACCAGTGCGCAAGTCAAACCAAGGCCAGTATTTTTATTGATTGATTCATTCAATATTTTGGAATATCCACAGAAACACAGTGAAACAGGGAAAACATTAAAGTGATAGCTGGCTGTGCTAAGCAAAAGAACTAAAACAGGAATGAGATGGCTTTTACGTTATGCCACAACATAGAATGTGCCGAATAAATGGACTTGGTCTTTAGAATAATATATTTCTCTATGAATAGATGAAGCTCTATTATATAACTGCAAACATAATTGTGAAAAGAGAAAAAAAAAACAAATTGGTAACTGGTAAACATAGCATCCTAAATAAAATAAACAAAAAAACATTACAAAATAATTACAACCTTATGAAAGATTGATAGCATATAAATATTTTCTTCAGTTACAGCTTGGGCATTCTTGGCCTCGGCCAACGGTCTTAACATATCTTTGGGTTAAATACACACAAAAAATAGACAAAATAAAAACATGTTGGACAAAGGAAAAAAAAAAACAAAAAAACTATAACAAGTTCGAAGCAAGTAACAGTGATTCAAAGATAAACCCAGACAGGCTGGGTGTAGGAATGGATCCAACTGTAGAAGATTTGCACCATCAAAAATAAGTGTTTTGTTTGACTTTTATTAGCCAAAATAAAAATGATTAAAAAAATTCAAAATAATGGAAACAACAAACTGGTCAATTACATACAGGCGTCTACATTACATAAATCTACAACACAATTCCAAATTTATCAGTGCCACTTATCTTACCTGGCGCACTATAGCACTGTTCATGAATCAGGTTGAACCACAAGTCACAAAATTAGAAACATCTTGAAACCTGGGTAACCAGTAATTAATTTCACAATATATGGCACAGAGCATGGAGCAATAATAACACATTCTCACAATACATCATTTCTCACATTAAATTTCGTATTTTACATTTGTGATCGTCAATACAAATTATACATCAGGATTGAAGCCTTAAACATACCTAGAACATTACATGTCAATCAAACTTGACCTCCATCTTCACCTATAAAAAGAGCGCCTTAAATCAGTCTCAGTTTAGAACAGTAAGCTGGGCATTCTTCTAAAAATATACTTCATTCTCTGCAAGCTTGATGACAGTATCTGAGTGTCTTGCTCATGATCTCACGAACTCACGAGATTTGATACTATAGTTTTCCTGACAAATTTCAATCTCAGCACAAAGACATCAAACTCAGTAAGGCACCATTGCAAGGCAAATTTAGGAACATTAGTAGTTGTCTAACAACAAGAGCTTAAATAAAAGTACTAAGGACCATGACAACACTTATGAGCAGCAAGCAATCGAGACAAATCCTAAGTTGTAAATATACAAACAGAAAAATGTTTTAAATTATCAATCCAACACCATAGGGTTTAGTCAACCAATGACACTGTCTTTAAACCTACTTCATAGAAATGCTTAAAGTTATTCAAGGCACACCAAAGAACAGAATCTCCTGCACTTTTGAACATGCCTCAGAACAAAGTCTTTAGTGCTTAAACTTAATGTGACTAAATTGTGATGCTATATAAAATTATTGTCAAGAAGTCCAGACAACAAAGGAGAGAAATAAATAGGAGACTTTTTTAATGGCGGGTAGGAATCTGTTTGTACATCTAAGAGGAAAATTAGACCTTATCAAATCAAGAAGTGGAATGTTTGCATAACAAGAAAGGGGCAATACTCCCTAATCCCATCCCAGGAAAAAATAAATAAAAATAAAACCAGAACAAAGAATCTTAATTGAAAAATAGAATTCTAGAGATTCATCAGATCATTAATGACAAGCATAATTTGAGAATTTCCTATAACTAGAACCTAGCTAAGACTTGCATTATACATTCAAAAGGATTAAAAATACAGTATTATTGAAAAGGGAATGTATGAAAAAGTTCGCACTAAGTAAAATTGGTACAGATATTTTAAAACAACAGTTTCATTAAAGTCAATATAAAAACCAAAGTTCTACAATGAAACTGATCCCTTGAGAACTCACACAGCTCTTATCGTCCCTAAATAATACATACATTTATAGTATATTGCTTGTTGAAAGCTCCTAAACTTCCTATTCTACAATGAAACAGAAGTTTAAACATATTGCGGAATGATGAGCTATGGCCAGGTGTCCACACAAAGAACACAGCTGCCTTTGAACAGAAATACTTTGTCACAAACAGTTCTTTTGTGTTAAATTTGAATAAAAATAATTATGTTTGTACAGGTAGTTTATGTTGAGAATTTCTAAACAATACCTTAGAGATAGATATTATGGAATGTTCACAAAACTGCCAATACTTATCACAAAACAAAGCAGGCCGAATAACATTGAAAGAGATTGTTAGCCATTCTGTTAGCTGGAATGCTAAACTGTAGAATGTAAGTTAAAGTGCAGTGCTTTCAACAGGTGTGCAGGCGTCACCAAAGCCACATGAGCCGTTCACGGTGATTGGTTGGCCTTCCTTTATGGCATGGAGGGATGGGGGCCCAGGCCGCACGCTCTCGGGCGTCCGGGCTTCAGGTGTGGTGGACTCACTGGAATTGGGACTGCGACCTGAAAATTAATAAAGAAAAACATTGGAAAAGTGTAAAAAAAAAAAAAAAAAAACAAGTCAAAAATTCTCCTCCAATCATTCATTATTTTAGTCCATACATACCAGAATAGTTGAATATGTCCTTTTTCAGATCGTTAGGAAGGGATGCACCAACAGAAATGTGCATGGCAAGACCTTCTAACCATACTTCCATAACTTCAAAAGGTGGTCTGAAAAAGACAAGAAAAAAATTTGGTTTAACATATACGTGATTAGTTCAACATAGGCCACTAAGATAATAAATTCACAAACACTAACCTTCTGTCAGGATTGAGATCACAACAGAGAAAGGCAATTTTGTAGAAAGGTTCAGGGCAAGTAGAACAAAATTTATCACGAAAAATGGTTTGATTCAAGCCAAAGTCAGATGACCTTGGCAGGTAGTCGGGGTCGGCGAGCACTCTTCCAATAATCTCACAGAGTACAATACCAAACGAGAAAACATCAACCTTCTCGTCATATTTGTTTCCTTTCATCATTTCTGGAGCCATCCAATAGGGATTACCAACAACAGTGTATCTTTTCTTTCTTTCACACCGTCTATTGCCAACTCCACGCTTGTTGCCATAACGTCTTCTATCAGCACCCATATTGACATTGGGTTGACTTTGTGAAATAATTCTTGCAAGACCAAAGTCAGCCACAATCACTGTTTTGTCCTCCCTGACAAGACAATTGTTTGAATTGAGATCTCGGTGAATTATATTCCTCTGATGAAGGTATGCCATTCCAGATGCAATGTCTTTTGCAAAGTTAATGCGTTGCTCCCACGGTAAAGTTTCTGATAGATCATGTACCAAATCCTTTAAAGTACCACCTGGCACATACTCAGTCACCAGATGGAGTCTTTTGTCTTTATAGAGGACTCCAATAAATCGTAAAACATTGCTATGGTGCAAGCTACGTAATACAGCAACCTGCAAAACAAAAATTAAATATTAGGGGCAAATTTTTGAATTCAAACCTGCAGCTGAACATAATTAAAATCTACGGAAAAGTTGCTCTGTACCTCTTTAACAAAGTTTTTCTGGGCTTCTTCATCAACGCGATACAGCTCTTTCAGAACCATTACCTCATTAGTTTCTCGATGGGTAACTTTGTAAACTTGACCAAAGAATCCCTTCCCTAAAAGCTCTCCTTTGACAAGATCGGATGCCCTAAAAATACGCTGGTTCTTTGGTTCAACTCTGAATGAGTGAGTTCTGGAAAGGTCACATGGGCCTTCCCTGTTTGCAGGTGGAGATCTGCAGTAAATTCATCTATTAGACAAACAAGATCTTGGGGAAGGAAAACTTCAATTGAATTGAAACACAACTAACCCTTCCAACAGTCTTGACATGGATGATGATCGCTCCTTGTCACAATTTCCTCGATTTCTGCGCAATTGTCTCGATGATCTTGAGCTGCTCATGTAGCCCTCATCTTTCCGTCGAAATATTCTTTCTCTATCAGAGACTGGCTTAGAGCTACTTGTACTTTGACATGTCACCTCAGTATTACAACTGTTTGGACTTGAAGTACTGTTAACATTATCGCAATCTTTTTCTTTTTTCTTGCTGATGTCTGCAAGAGCTTCTATAGCACTATTCACTATTTGAGAGGGAAAAAGAAGTCTTCTACTCAGAGCATCAGGGTCATGCTCTATGGTAAGCTGCAATAAATCATGACATGTAGGGCCAAGACTAAAAATTAAATTTTGATTGTTTTACATTTTTCTAATACCTGAAGAGACTGGTCTGAGCATCGAATTAGGTTTTCTATTTCTTGAATTGGCTGATTACCTATCGGCGATCCATTCACTTCCAATATTCTGTCACCAATGTGTAAGGACATGAGGTCTGCACTCATATCCAATCTGAAAATTAAAAAAAATTAGTTTGAAGTCAGATTTTCAGCATTCTTTAGGTCTTACGTGGGTATGGGTAGGCCATTTTCATTAGAAAACCGTATTTAGGATTATCAAGTGTAGACTAGACATCATAAGAGTTGAGAAAGCTAGAAGCTGTGATCTCGGCTATACCAAATTAGATATGCACTGGCTACCGGAAGAACTAAATACATTTACAAAAAACAGCTACTACTTGTACTAAGTACTACTGAGAAGTATTTTACAGAAACAAACTTGTAAACAAACATGTGAAGATACAATAACCCAGATTTACAATCAAACAAATTTCTCAAACAAACTCATACCGTATTGCTCTTGGTTGGCGTCTGAATGAAATGGATCGATTGAAGCGGAGTTCGCAGCAGAACCTAAAGGCTGCTGCCAATATGGACACTGCATATTCGTATACCTTGTGCCGTAGATTAGAAAGGAACCTGTAAAGCATTAGTTGTTACTGTGGTTATAAAACAAAATGTAGCCAGGAGTGGGATGTCACTGACATATGCATCATATACAGCCTTAAATGTTAAGATAAGTTTGTACATAAGCTCCAATGCCATACATTCCTAATTAATTTACAATTGTAAAAAAATAGCTTTAAGTCATTTACTTTAAATAATAGTATGTGAGTCTCACGGCCAAGTGAAATTTGACCATAAGTTACACAGTGGTTATGATACATATTTACAAGCTATGCTATGTATCTGCAGTATAAGTAAAAGGCATTCATGCACGTTGGGTGTGGACAGAAGTTAATTTAAAAAAAAATTCAAAGAGCTCCCTTAAATGAGCACATGCAGCATTATATTTTTTACTGAAGAACTTACTGGGAAATTCGCATGCCTTGGCCTGCTACTGGTCTTCCATGAGCACTTTCTAAACTTAGTTTGATCCCTCTTTGACCAGTGTCTCCAACAGCAGGTATTTCAACTAATCGGATGGAATGTGGTTTACGGACAAAGGGAGCAGCTGCCATGGATTTGGAAAGAGGCTGCATTTGGCGTTTGTAGCACACGCCGCTGAAATCAAAGAAATATATTATGACACCTAAAAACTAACCCAAAGGCAATGGAATAATTTTGAATAAAATCCAAAAATCCTTACCAGTAGAGCTTTGAACGCTCAACCAAGGCATATGATTCACCATCACCAATAAAGCATGAACAGGAAGAGCACCGGAAGCATTCTGGGTGGAATTTATGATCTCCTGCGACCATAACCGGACCTGTAATAATCTGAAAACAGTCCATATTGAAATTTAATACTATGAAAAGAAGACTACTAAAAACAGCTGACAAACAGTCAATGAGCCAACAAAAAACTCACCTGAGAACAATCTTGACATGATTCTCCATATCTTGACCAATAATCATCTTTACAAAAGAGAAGCCCATCTTTCTCAAAGTACCAAGTAGAAAGTGCAATATCACAAGCAGAGCACCTGAAGAAACAAATTTGAGGTAAAGCTGACATTGAAAGAAGATTGATGCAGCACACATTTACAGATTGTTATATCAAACAAACCTGAAACATTCACTATGCCAGTCCTGGTTAAGGGCTCGGATATATTCATCGCTTACTTTGTTCAAACACCCAGAGCAATAGGCAGGTAAGTGTGATACGTCCCCATCTGTCTCGTCAGGAGCATCACCTAGAATCCAGCAGAAACAATGTCATAAAGTACAGGGTGTCTTTTGAAGTCATACATTTTTTAATATAACCTCTGACAGATGGTCCAATTTCGAAATTAAAAATGGACACAAGCGGAGGTCATGCCCAGGAAATGGAACCTCAAGCATTCATTCAATTATAAAGTCTCAAATAAAAATACTACGAATCGTTAACAAGTTAACGATCAGAACCAAAATATTGTTAACAGATGCAAGAGATGTCACAGACAAACGTCAAAATTTACGGGGTGTCACCGTCTACATACGTGACATGATATATTGGACAAGAAAGCGACACGTATGCTCAATCCAATTGGTTAACAAATCGTACCTCCTGCAGAGCTATTTTCCATCACGATTTCATTTATGTCCGAAGACCAAGTTGATCGTTCGATTTCATGGCATTTCGCTTATTTCACTGCCACCTTGACGTCAACTCGAGGAACGTAAACAAAAGTCTGCAGCGCCATCTGGGCGGCCGTGTTTTGTTTCCTCCCCGCCGCGCTGCCGCGCTCGTTTCGAATGCTGTTGCGGTGCTGTCTTTCTGTTGCTCTCTGTCTGTGCGAGGATTTCGGATTTCGACTGCTTCCTCCAAACAAGCAGACACGCCCAAGACCCTTGCGGTTTGATCGGAGGGGCCAGTGGCCAGTGAATTGCCTTTTGGCTGGTTTTGGCCGACTAGATGACCACGCGAGATGACACGAAGAGGCTGACCACAACACAACACATACCTTTCAGCACTGACTTGCTGTTGCTGCGAGTGATTGAACCTTTCGAATGTTAGGATTACATCCTGGCACCGACTGGGAGGGACACTCTCCGTTCAGAGCTGCAGCCACGCTAAATCAAATGCCCCTCCCCCTTTATCGTCAAGCAAGTGCTTTAAATTTAAACAATATCCAAAACCTCGTTTCGAAAATGCCCCCTCAGGGCCCCCTCCCAGGCGGCGTGGCGCTGCACTGCGAGTGCCGCATGGATGGCCGAGCGGAGCCATTCCGGTCTCTCTGTCGTACTCATGGGGCGCACGGTGCGAGACAGAGACGCAACGCCATCCGCGGTCCTGGTCCATTTGCCAGGGCCTCTCCGCGCCACTCGGTGCCGGTAGGTGCCGGCGCCGCCACGGTCCCCGTCCTCCCCGTCCTCCCCGTCCACGGCGAGGTGCGCTAGTGCCCCGGCCTCTATGCCCGCCGTTTCCGCAAAGCCATTGTCCGGGGGGCCCATTGACCCGCTTCCCTGATGCGTGAAGGCCGAGCAGCCCAGACGGTAGAGGAGCCCAGCGCGCCCAGCGCCGCGGAGCGATGCAGAAGAGTCGTCTCGTCGCTCTGTCTCTGTCACACTCGTGGGACTCTCCGTGGGGGTGCGAGAGAGACAGTCCCCGCGACGCCTCCCAGCCGGCTGCCCTGCCTGGCGCAGCCTGCGCAGCCTGCGCAGCCCCACGGCCAGGATAAAAGTACGTGGACCCTTCTTGAAGGCCCGCTCATCCATCCTCATGCCCGGCCGCCCTGGATCCTTGATATGGTACCGCGCGCCGGAAGGGTCGGGCGCCGCTGCAGCGCGCTGGACCCAAGTGGAAGCTTCCAGTGACACCTGGCGTACCTGGAGGAGTGCGTGAGGCGACAGGTCGAAAGCCACCCTATCAAGGGGGATATCTCAGGGCCCGTACGGTGCCGGGTACCGTTTGGCTGTAGCGCCTTTCAACGGTGGGGCGGGGCGGGGCGGGGCGGGGCGGGGTGGGGCGGGGCGAGCCGGGGCGGGCCGGCCGAGCGCGCCAGATCTGTCGGATACGAGTCAACCGAAAGGATGCATGCGGCCCGCAGCCCGTCATGTGTCGACTGTCGGCCCGTCACGTGCAGTCATGTGCCATCGCGCCGTCACGTTCGCACCCACGCGGGTCGCTGCCCTTCGCTATGCCCTTTCCGCTTTCCCTCGTCCATCTCTCTCTGTTACAGCGCTGTGTCCAGGACTTCGACGCGCACCCGCTCTGAAACGCGCCAAGAACAAAATAGGTTCTGTCAGTTTCAACGACGCGTCTCCAGCGTTGTTATTATTGGAGCTCCAGATTTGAGCCTTGTTCGGTGGGTGCGGGCGGCCGGCGTGCGGTTCCCGCTGGGTGCCTGCAGGCTCGCCGAGTCCCGGCCAGGCGGTCCCGGCTGCCCCCGGTCCCACGGGACTCCCGTGACGGAGGTCGGCAGGGCGGCGCGCCGCTCGGTGCACGTCCTAGAAAATGGCCAACGCTTGGTGGGGCGCTGAACCCGCGCCGCACAGGCTGCGAAGCACTGCGAAGGCCGCAAATGTGGGCCAATCCGGCTGCAAATGCGTGCAGAATGCGGCAGAATGGCAGCCGCTGGACCGGATCGGGTGACATGCGGTCCGAACCGCGCCAACATTATGCCGGGGCTTTGCGAATCGAGGGCCGATGTGAGCGGCAGGCCGGACACGGGACACGCTCTGGGACTTTGTGAGGTCTCATCATGAGGTGCGGCCGTGATCGGGTCAGGCGCAGATGTAGTCCAAGCGAAGGAAGGGTCATGTCGCACCTTTTGCCCACCCGCATTGTACGACGCATTGCCCACCCATTGGGCGGTTCATTGAGAGCAAAAGGCCTCGGCTGCGTGCTGCACTGCCCCCGCCCACACCGCACACGAGGGGGAAATAAATGGCCGAAAGCATGTACACCAAAAATTAAATTTAAAAAAATGTCAAAAATTTTGAAAAATTTTATTCAAAATTTGAACAAATTTGAAGATTTATGGTAAAAAAATCACGAAATTGTCTTTTTAGGACCGACCCAACATTTATTATTTTTCACTGCCCTCCCCAGTGTGCTTCAAAGCCACAGGAATGCGCGTTCACCATTGTCTGCTGTGGTGACTGGAGGTGTACACCCGTCGGTTTCCCGGTCACGAGGAACGGCGGTTCAAATCTTATTACTATACAACTTTTTTCTCTGACCGCTGCTTATTGTCACGTCAAGATCCCGCTTCAATCGGCCACAGACATGAGCCGTGGTGGCTGAGAGTGGAGAGGCGTCGACCCCCGACCGTAAGGTCCGGGGATCGAATCCCGATAATTCCTTTCATTTTTCGACTGGCTTCCCCCCACTGCGACTCAAACCCGTCGTCCGACACTCGGCAGACGTGCAAGTCAGGGTGGTGTAGTGGTCTAGGTCGTCTATGCCAGGCCATTACACCCGGGTGTCTAAAAAGCAGTCCGCTTCGGCGGATTGGCCTCGGCACTGGTTCGATCCCCGATCGAGCCAGCCACTCGAAATTGGTCGCGAGTGGGTCCATTCCGATTCGTCGGATGGAGTTGATAAGTCCTTTGAAGCTGGCCCACTGACTGCATGTTCGGGTCTGGGAGCGCCGGACAGCGGGGGTACCATTTGGGTACCGACCACCCTGCGCAAACAAAAGCTCCCAAAACTACTCTCTCTCTCTTTCTTTCTTTCTCAGTCTCTCTATCGTCTCTGCCTTACTCTACTCTGCCCATGTTGGGCCGTGTCGGCGGCTCGGGTCCTACTGGGTCCCCCGGCGTACGATATCGAAGTCGCTGGATCGGATTAACCCCAGTTACCTGATAGCACCGGTTCCCATCCCGAACACCGAAGTAAAGCAGGAGGCCTCCCCATTAAGACTGGGGAGGGGGTGTAGAGTTCAATTTTTTAAAATTTATTTATAGTTAAACACGAGCTTAGCTCGCCGGCGGTTAGATGGGAGGCAGAACACGTGACAGCACCAGTCCGGATCGGGGATCGGTCCTGCACTAAATGAACTTTCTCTTGCAAAAATTTACGTAATTATTTAGCCTTAGTGACTCCACCACTGAATTGTACTCTTCGAATTCGAGTGGGCGGTTTCACGTTCGGATCGGGTCCTGCTAAGCGACTGTGGAGCTCAAAACGCGTCCAGAATTTGGCCGCTGGCGGCCCACTGGCCGGCTAGAATGGCGAATTCGAAACACGCGCGCGTGTCTAATTTTGACACTGGAACCACACGCCGACATTCGGCCATTCGCCGCCGATGCCAAGTGAACCCGTGACGCTACGACGCCGTGACCCGTTGCTGCTGTTGCGGCGACGGGCGGGGCGGCAGGGCGGCAGGGCGGCGGGGCGGCAGGGCGGCAGGGCGGCGGGGCGGCGGCATGGTGCGCCCCAGTCCGCCCAAGGCCCGCTGGAGAGCACTGCCACGAAGGGAGGAAGGCGGGCCTGCACCACCGCCACACCATGCGCAGAGAAAGCGCCTAACACTCGCACACACACACACACACACACACACACACACACACACACACACACACACACACACACACACACACACACAGAGGCACGCACGCACCGGCACGCACGACTCTAGCACGCTATGATGATGGATTGCCCGCAGCCTTGCACCGACCTTTGTGACGCGCGGCCATCGGCTGGTCCAACCGACCGGCGGACCCGCGATCTGCAGCAAATGCCTGATGGACGTTCAGCGGAAAGAGCAACCGAAACTGTACAGCGCGCCTGCCGGCTGCTGCTGCTGCTGCAGCCGTATCGTAGTGAGAGTTATACACTCTCAGACTCGATGAAGAAATCTATGAAGAAAATAAATAGTACGTTTCTGAGAAGAAAATACTAAATATTATTGCTGTAGGCAATAGTACCTGGTTACTGACAATAAAGTCAGTAAGAGGCTGAGAGTGTATTGGGATGGCGTTCTGGCGCCCTGGCGAGGTGGCCTCTCCCAGCGCCGCGCCGCAGCGCCCAGCGCAGATAAGACGGAGGGGTGATACGCGTGAAATACCGCCGCCGACGTTGAGATGCGGCAGTGCAGAACTGGTTTCCAACAACGAGTTTTGTAAATAAAGTCATTAGTACTAGTTTTCCAATTACAGCACGAGGGATAAGGACGCTCGCTGCTGTCATTTCGGGCCGTAAGTCAGGTCGCCGGGTGTGGCAATCCGTCCGTCGGCCCGTGCGTTCGGAACGTCGTCGTGATGGTCGCGGTGGCGTGTCCGTGTCACCCGCGGCGCGGACGTCACGGGCAGCAGCGGTACCGGTACAGTCCGTCACTGCCCGACTGTCTTGGCCCCGCCGGCCGCCGTCTCCGTGCGAGCGAGGGGCCCGGAGCCCGCGCCCCTCCCGCGCCGCGGACTGCGCGCCGCGCCTCGCCGCGCCGCTCCATGGAGAGCAAGCAAACGCAGCCAGCGGCCGGCCAGTCGCCGCACGGACGCCGCCGGTTCCAGTCGCCCCGCGCCCTGCCACCACTCGCTGAACCCGGCAGAGCCCGGCAGAGCACGGCAGAGCGACGACCGGGACGACGACGTCAACACCGACAAACACGTTATACTGCGTGAGTGTGTGCGCGCGTGCGTGCGTGCGTGTGTGTGTGTGTGTGTGTGTGTGTGTGCGTGTGCGTGTGTGTGTCTCGAGGGGCTGTACAGGAGTGCGTGCGTCCGCAAGGCGCTGGGAGGTGTCGTGTTTACCGACCCGTGGAACCGCGAGAGCCAAGCGGCCGTGGTTTTGGCGCTGGCGGTACTCGGAAGTTTGAATTTGATGCGTGAGGCCCGGTGAGGCCCGGTCATTCCCCGGCGTGGTCCGGGCGTCGGAGAGGCGGCTGCCGCTCGCCCGGCGGGGCTAGGACGCGTCGACGTGCGCGATGACGCCGCTGTGGCAGGCGGCGGCCCCGTTTGCCTGGGTCGGCAGTTTGGCCACGCCACCGCGTTAGTGGTTCGTGCCTTGTCGCCGAAATGGGCACCGCGTCACTGCACGGCCAAAACTCTAGACGCGTTTTGAGCTCCAGAGTCGCTAAATGGGCGACTCGAACCGAACGTGTGATCCCCCCAATGGATTCCTCGTTCGGAGAGCAACCCATCGGTGGGGTCACACGTTCGGTTCGAGTCCCGTTTAGCGACTCCGGAGCTCAAAACGCGTCTAGAGTTAAGGCCCACTGTGCGCCAGGTCCCCGCGCCTTGCCCGGGTCGCGCCAAAACGTGTCAACCTAAGAGTAGAATGACCCACCGCGGTCAGAGGTCCACGCCATCCCAGTTCCATGTGAAAGTCAGAGGGACCGGCCAACCGGCTCCAAGTGACAAATGGGTATTTTTTTTTATCGCACTGCCAAAAGCAAAAAGCAGGCCACTGCGGTCGTTCGTCGTTTTGTTTTGGCACACCTCAAATCAAAATGCTCGCGTCTTCCCCTCCATCGCTTTTCCGGCTTGCTGATCTCGTGACCCAATTTTGTACGCAGCCAAAACACGACCGGTCAGGGTCAGGCGGCTTGGGCTCTGGTTGTTGACGTCCGTCCGCGCGCCGGCTGTTGCAGGAAGTGCGGGAGTGCAGGGAGTGCAGCGAGGAGCGTCGAGGACTCCTCCGACCGCGCCGTCCGGCCATCTGGCCCGAGGGCACCCCACCGGCATCATGAAGAACACCGTCATCAAGTAAGTAGCGCCAGCATTGCGCCAGGACCGCGCCAGGACCGCGCCAGCCACGCGCCAGCCACGCGCCAGCACCAGGCCGCGGAAGGGTCGAACCTAGAGGCAGGCTCTCGCGGCGCGGCGGGCTGGCCGTGGCCATCCATCCCACATGCCTTGCCATGCCAGGCACGGCGCGGCTAGGCAGTCCCGCCGCGCGTCGGTGCAGTGCGCGTCGCGTGCGGCCGCACGCTAGGCGGGAGGGCCACCAGGCACCAGGCGAGCCGCCAGGCTCCAGCCCTCGGTCCGCCACTGGACCGGCACGCCAGGACATTCTTCGTGCTTGCTGCTCGCGCCGTTTCCGTTCGTGACGCGTATTGTTTCTGCCGCGCCTTATCGGCTTTGTTTGTCGAGGGGCTAGTGGGCCGGAGGACCGGCGCAGGCGGCCAAAACCCGCTGCGCACGCGTTTTGAGCTCCACAGTCGCTAAACAGGACGCGAACCAAACGAGTCGACCCCACCAATTGATTGCTCTTCGAACAAATAATCCATTGGTAAGGGTCACACGTTCGGTTCGAGTCCCATTTAGCGACTCTGGAGCTGAAAACGCGTCGTGAGTTTCGGCCGCCTGCGCCGGTCTTCTGGCCTCTCGACACCGTGTGGCCCACTGCTGCGCGGCGCCTCTGTTCGGCAGCGGCCCGCTGGGCTTCCCGCCGGCGTGCCTCCATTGGCTGGGCCGGCAGCCGGCAGGCTCGGCCCGGCGGCTCATCGGATAGACCGGCCCGGGGCTTTCTTCGACTCATCATCGGCGGAGAAATGCCGATAGGGCGCTGGGCCCCGCGACATGTGTGTGTGTGAATGTGTGTGTGTGTGTGTGTGTGTGTGTGTGTGTGTGAGTGAGTGTGTGTGTGTGTGAGTGAGTGTGTGTGTGAGTGAGCGTGTGTGTGAGTGGCGGGGGCGAAAGCGGCCCGGCGAAAGTGCGGGACTGTATTTCCGAAGAGTGATGCGGGGCCAACAGATTGGCTGCGGGGCAGCGATCACAGTGCAGGGTGCAGGACAGCGCGTCGCGGTAGGGTGACGCCTCGCCCTCGCCAGGAAGCCAGCCGCGGGCCGCGGCCTCCGCCCCGGAGACTTGTATGCGCTGGAGCACGCGACGCTGGCCGCGCCGGCCTCGTGGTGGACGGCGCCCTCGTCTCCTTGTCTCTCTCGCACTCGTGGGGCGTGCCGTAGGGGTGCGAGAGAGACAGACTGCCGGCCGGCGCGAGTCAGCGAACTTGGCGGGGTGCTGGCGTGGGGCCTCCGGTGGGCGGCCTCGGCGCCCCGTGCATCTCAAAGCGGCCAAGGCACGCCCCAGGCACGCCCCAGGCTCGCCAGCCACGCGCGACGCGGACGTGTCGAGGAGGCTGGAGCAGCGCTTTGTGGCTCCCTCGCACTCACGGGGCGTCCCGTGCGGGGGTGCGAGAGGGTCGCACAGTGGCCCAGAAGACCGGTGGAGGCGGACCTAGACGCGTTTGGAGCTCCGCAGAGTCGCTGAATGGGACTCGCGAACCGAACGCGTGACCCCACCACTGGATTCCTCGTTCGGAGAGCCGGTCTTCTGTGCGGAAGGCGTCGTGGGAACGGGAGCGGCCAGGCGCGGACGCGGTCGCGGCTCTCTGCGTCGGCGCTTTCGGACGCGGTGCGCGTGGGCGGCCTTGATCCCCCGTGCCCCGTGCGCGCCGTCCCCGTCATCGTGAGGTAACGCCAGCGAGCAAACGCTCATCGGCACGCAGCATCGCACGACGGCTTCGGTTTCGCCCGGGCAACTCGAGGCGTCGACCGTCTCTCTCGCGTCACTGCGCCCCGCGCGGCAGGGGTCGGCGACGTGAGGTGGCGGCGGCGGCGGCGGCGGCGGGGTCGTGGGGGCGCCGGGGTCGCGGCGCCTCTGCCGCGCTTCTCGCTTTCGGCCGGATCCTGCAGCCCGATTCCGTAGAGTCGTTCTCATCGCTCTGTCTCTCTCGCGCCAGCACGGGGCGCCCCACAAGTGCGAGAGAGAGAGAGAGACAGAGTGACGACGACCTTCTCCGCGAGGCACAGCATCACGTCGGCAGTTCCAGCGGGACCCGCGGCCCCAACGACGTTCCGCTCCGATCCGCCGTGTAAATGTCCGTCCCGAAAAGCGAAACGCGAAACGCGGCCGGCTGAACCGTGTGAAGCAGCCAGCAGCCTTGGTGGGCCCTGCTCGTCACGCCCCATCGGAATGGGAAAAAGGTCCCACTCCACCGCGCGTGCTTCGAAAAGACTTTGCCACTTTTTTGCCACCACGGCAGAGAGAGAGAGAGAGAGAGAGAGAGAGAGAAGAGAGAGAGGAGAGAGAGAGAAGAGAGAGAGAGAGAGAGAGAGAGAGAGAGAGAGAGAGAGAGAGAGAGAGGGCGTGGCAGTGGCGGTCTCTCGGCGTGGCCGGCCCGCGTCCGGTGCCTGTGCGAGTGCTCGCGTGTCGGTGTACCGTACGTCCGTGCCGCGCGAGGGCTGCGTCGCTCACATTCTCCGGCGGCCGGTCGCCCCGTCCCTAGGCTGCCCTGCAGTCCGACTGCACTCTCAGTCTCGACGTTGACTTTTTGTACACGGTATTGACATTTTGTAAGTAGCACCTCCAGAAATTTGTGCAACAGAAATACGTACTTTTCGCTTTTGTGATAATTATTTACATATTTGTTAGTACTTATTGACTAAAAAATTTTCCTAAATAATTTCATGAAGTAAATTGTACTTATCTAAGAAGAAAATACTAAATATTATTGTTGGAGGCAATAGGTACCTGGTTACCGACAATAAAGTCAGTACGATGCTGAGAGTGTGTCTCTCTCGCACCCCCGCGGGACGCCCCGAGAGTGCCACAGCCACGAAAGCACTGCATCATGGAATTGCTTGCACGAGTGAGACAGGGCGTCGCCTCGTCGCTCTCACGGCCAAGGGTGCGAGGGAGACGGTGCGCGGCCACGTGACGCGCGCCGGCCTTGAGGGGGCCTCGTTGCGGTCAAGCCCGGCCAGCCCCAAAGGCCAGCCCCTCCAGGTCGTAAACTTGGACGTTCCGTTGGGCCGCGACGCGACGGCCGGCCTGACCCACATCAACGATAAGCTCATCGGGGAGGAGCAGGCCGGTGCAGCAGGGCCTTCGGAGAGGCGGCCGGCAGCGCCGGCAGCGCGAGGCCCGGCTTCAAATGTCACGCCAGTGCGCCTCGTCTCTCGCTCCGTCTCTCTCGCACTCACAGGGGGCGTCGGTGCGAGAGAGACAGAGCGAGCGAGCGAGTCTATAAGGCTGACTGGGTGAATGGGCGAACCTCAAAACCAAGTGGCGGCGCTCTTCCGCGGCGGCGCGCGGCGCCATGGCCTTACGCAACGAGGTATCGAACATCGAACACAAATATTATATGCCGACTATCCGCTGCTGGGCACGAAAATAGACTCCGTACGTGTTACAAAGCATCCGCCGAGGCGCTGGGCGCGCTGGGCTGTCGGCCCGGCGGCGGGGCACAGTGGGGCAGAAGACCGCGGAGGCGGCCAAAGTCCCGGACACGTTTTGAGCTCCAGAGTCGCTCAATGGGACTCCGTATGTGATCCCACCAATGGACTCCTCGTTTCGACGGCAATCCATTGATGGGGTCACACGTTCGATTCGAGTCCCATCAAGCGACTCTGGAGCTCAAAACGCGTTGAGAATTTTGGCCGCCTCAACGGTCTTCTGACTGTTCCACTGTGCGGGGCGGCGCCGGGAACGGGTTTGTTGCGGGGAAAGCCGCGCGGCAACCTCGCCAAGCAGCGGCGGCAGGCTCGTGCAGGTCGGCCGGACGGAGCCGTCGTTGAAAGTCCAGCCTTGAACCTTGAACCCTGAACAGCGCGGCGCAACGCCACTTTGCTGAGACCGAAGCGGCCGGGCCGGGCCGGTGATTCCAATGAGTGCGTCGTCGCTCTGCTCTGCCTCCCTCGCGGTGCGCCCCCATAATGAGTGCGAGGGAGACGGAGCGACGGCCTGCAGGTGCAGGGTCGAGGGGTCCACCACTCAGCGCAGGAGTGTACACAGGATTGCCGATTACCAGTGATTACCTACTTAAAATCTAAAAAAAAAATCTTCAATTTTGGCCAGCTAAGAGCATTTTTAGCCTATTTTCATAAGGCCGATAAAAACAGCGAAAATATCCAGTTTTGGCATGAGATTACCATTGATTACTCGACGAAGTGTACACAGGATTACTAGAGTGGTGGACCCCTCGTGCAGGGTGCTGCGGGCGGGCTGCCTCGTCGTCGTCGGCGACCTTCCAAGGGTGTCACGCCAAGTGCCGAGGCCGCCGCCGGTGAGTCTAATTTTATTTGGGGCGTTGCTTTGCCCACGACGGGGCGCGATTTTTTTTGGCCCACGGCGCCGAAATGGCTCATGATGGCGCAGTGACGCGGTGGGCGGTGCAGTTAGTTCCACCGCTATGCTACTGCCCTGGGATGCCCGCCGCTGTCACAGCCGGCGTCACGCTTTCTATCCGCCATTTTTCAATCCTATCCGACTTATCCGACATGCAGAAACAAAAGCCGCACAGCCCGCGCTCTGCAATTTTTTTTAAAACTATTTTTTTTTGTTTTTCTCTCGTTTCATTTCCCCACGGCCCGCACCGTGACCCGCGGTATCCGAACCCCCACCGCACGCAGCACGTCTTACGGCACCCTCGCGGGGAGTTCCATAGGCGTTGGGCCGGGCAGCCTGCCGGTCCTGCCGGCTGGGCCCCACCCGCGGCGGACTGCGCACCGCGTCCGGACGCCTGTCTCTCTCACTCCCCGCCCCGCAGCAGTCATAATGGCCGAGTCAGGAACTGGTTCCGCCATTCCGTCGTTCCGTCGTTCCGAAGGGTCAAGAACCGAGCGCGCGCGCGCGCTCTGTTTGAAGTGGCATTTCTTCAATCGAGTGGAACATCGGTATGGAGCATATGGGACTCGAAAAACGGGGTCCCGGTATACAGTGGAGGCGTGGAGGCGATCAAAGATAGTGCTCGCTGATGCGGCGACACCACGGCCGCCGCGGTGGGGCGCTACTGCTGCATCAGCTGAGCTGCGGCTTTCACCGACACAAACACACACACACGCACACACACTTGCGGCGTGAGGAATCAGCGGTCGCTTGTCCGTCACACAAACACAACACACACACACACACACACACACACTGCAAGGTCGTCGCGCGGGGCGTCGTCCGCAGAGAAAGGGGCGCGTGATTTGATTTACGATTCCTTATTCGCAGGACGACTAACGAGACCCGCTGCGAATAAGTAATCATGATTGGCAATGCGGCGGTGTGTGTGTGTGTGTGTGTGTGTGTGTGTGTGTGTGTGTGTGTGTGTGTGTGTGGCGTGCGCGCGGCGGCGGGCTGCTTCCGACACGGCGGCGCTGCCCGTCTCTCTCGCACTCACGGGGTCGTTCCGCCGCGGCCGCGGCCGTGGGGTGGTGCGAGAGGGACAGAGGGAGCGGCTATGGCGAGGCACGAGCCGAGCTCAAGGCGCGAGGCACAATGGCGGGCCGATTTCCATCGGGAACAATAATAATTATACTCCGGCCGCCGCCGCTGCAGCGCTGCGGTCGGGACAAGTTGGCTCGCCAGTGGCGTAACGCGCAACGCCCGCAGTGTGCCCGTAAGACTCGGCTTAACGCACAACGCCCTCAGTGGCCGTAAGACTCGGCGTTTTGCGACGCGCCGTCGCGGCACGGAGTGGCGTGGCCGGGCTTCCATTTATGATGATCTGACCCAGCCGTGAAGACCGAAATAAGGAAACCCTCGCAATGCTTTTGCCGCTGTACTATCAGTCTCTAAAGTTTTGTCTGGGCGATACCCTATGCGCGAGAGACTGCTCATAAGGAGACCGTTGAGAATCTCTCGTGCATGGGGTATCGCCCAGACAAAACTTTAGAGACTGATAGTACACTCCCGTTGTACACTCTGGACCTTAGTGATCCCCCCTTCGCCGCGCGGCTGTCGCAAAGGTTTACGGCGGCCCTGCTGTCATTGGAATCTGCTCAACTCAACCGGCTTCTGTAATTGTTGGCGCCGAGGGCGTCCTTGGTCCTGCGAGCTGACGCGCACGGACGGGCGCGGGGGCAGTAGAGCGAGCAGCGGGACAGTGCACTGCCGCTTCCGCGCGGAACACCCGACAGGAGGACCCGCTTTGTCTCTCTCGCACTCATGGGGCGTCCCGCAGCACAGAAGACCGTTGAGGCGGCCAAAATCTAGACGCGTTTTGAGCTCCAGAGTCGCTAAATGGGACTCGAATTGAACGTGTGACCCCACCAATGGATTGCTCTCGAAACGAGGAATCCATGGGTGGGGTCACACGTTCGATCCGAGTCCCATTTAGCGACTCTGGAGCTTAACGGTCTTCTGACCCACTGTGCGCAGACGGCCAGAGAGACAGAGCGACGACGCAGCGTCCGGATGCAGCCCGCTGTAAATACTAGTGGTTGGCGACACAGAGCGCCGCTCCCTGTCGTCCAATAATTGAGCCAAAGTGACTAGCATTTCGCTTTCCGCTCCCGTGCGTGCGTGCGTGAGTCAACTTTTTTTTTTTTTTTTTTGGCGTGCGCGTTTTGACGCTGCCCGTCCGCGACGCGGCGATGCTAACTACCGGCCGCAGCGCCGTTTTCCACCGGCAAAATAGCAATTCTGTACACTCAGTTAATGGTTTCTTTCTTGAGAGTCGTTCACTCTTCGAAAAGGGGGTTTCTCGCCAACAGTCAAGTGCCTGGCGTATTTTTTTCCGTAACAATGGGATTCTTTACGATTCTTTTGCTCACGGGCTACAGAATTTCCAATGGACAAGAGGACCATACTTCTGTGTTTTTTTTTTTTTTTGTGTGTGAGTGTGACGTGTGACTGCTTTTGCGCGGCGAACTCGTGCGCGGTCGTCCGTGGCCAAAAGGCTCGTTGTGTTCGGGCCCGTGTGCTGCTGAAGCAGGCAGGCTCCGCCCGCCTTTATTTCGTGTGTGTGTGTGTGTGTGTGTGTGTGAGAGAGAGAGAGAGAGAGAGAGAGAGAGAGAGAGAGAGAGAGAGAGAGAGAGAGAGAGAGAGAGAGAGAGAGAGAGAGAGTGGGTGAGTGTGAGTGAGTGTGGGTGTGCTGGACTAGTCGTGAGCCCCACACGGCCCCACAATGGGTCATTGGGGAAACACACGGCTGGCCTTGGTGCTAATGCTCGCTGGGTATCAGCAATATCAGCAAACGCGAAAAGGAGGGAAGGGGCGCTCGCCGGCCAGAACGGAGCAAAGCGATTCAACACTTGTTTGTTTGGGATCGACACGCAACACCCAGGAACAAACTCTTTTCCTCTCTGGCGCGGCCACTGACCGGCAAGGCGGCTCTAAACGCGGAAAGAGACCGTTGACAAAAAATAATTTCTTTATTTTGGTCACATTCTCTAAATATATCATCGGCTAAAAACTTGCAGAAAGACTTGCCTTTGACTTGTTCTTAATGGGCGGTCTCACCTGGCGTCCCTTCAGGAACACATTGCCATGCCTGCTTGTCCGCACCCTCGCTCGCCGCGTCGCGTCGCCGCGCTCGGCGTGGATTAGGTCGGGCTGGTCCGGACTGGCTGCCCGGGCTGTCCCGCCGGCCCAGGTGTCACTGACCGAGCAGCCAGCCTCGCGCTGCGTTCGAAGAGGCGTGCCCAGGGCCTCGACGGCCACCTGCCGTGGCCGCCGAGCCGGGGGGTGCCGCGCGCGCCTCGGAGGCGTCCTGGCCGGCCGGCCCGTTTTGTCGCCGCACTGCCCCGCTCCAAGCTCGAACCGCCCCGGCGGCCCGGCGGCCCGGCGGCCCTGGCCCCGCCGTGTCCCGATGAGAGGTACCTCAGCGCGCCGGGTACCGCCGGGTACCGTTTGAAAATATTTGACGTGTCGTGAAAATCGGGCGGAAATATTAAGGCAAGGCGGAGGAGAAAGCGGACGTCGGGTGTTCGGCTGGTCCGATCGCCATCGCGGCGTAAAGCAGACCACGGCAGACGACGCGGTGCTCGGCTGGTCCGATCGCCATCGCCGCGTAAAGCAGACCACGGCAGACGACGCGGTGCTCTGTCTCTCTCGCGCGCCTGCGGGACGCCCTGCGGGACGCCCCGTGAGTGCGAGTGAGACGGCCCTTCTGCGGAATCGCTCTGCTTCTCCTCTCGCACCCCGGGAAAAAAAACGTAATGCGTCTTACATGTACTCCCGGACTCATCGGCGCGTATGCGGTTATTCAGTGTGCTTTGAGGGGTCCTCGCCGACTGCCCCAGCGGCCCGCCCGTCCTTCCAGGACGCCCTCCAGGACGCCCTCCAGGACGCCCTGCTGGTCCCGTTACCGCTCGGCGGGCACGCCGCGCCTCGGTTGGCGCGGCTCAGTTGGCGCGGCCGCGGCTCGGTTAGCGCGGCGGTCTGGCCTGGCACGTCCGCGAGGCATTGTTCTCGCATACGCAGACGGCGTCGGCGACGCGCTGCCCCGCCGCCCATATCCTCCGGGTCACGCCGGTCACGCCTTGCCCAGCGCTGCCGACTATCAATCACACAGGCCGAGGCAGAGGCCCCGCGGCGGCACTGCCGGACCTCGCCGGCCTCACCGACATTCCCACGACCGAGACCGAGGCCACGGCGGTGGAGCGACCGGCGCACAGTGGGCGGTCTAAATCCCGGACGCGTTTTGAGCGTTCCCACTGCAGACTGTTTCCGACGCGCGGTCTACCCCGGTCCGCCACACTGGCGCCGCGTCCCACTGCAGTCTCCGCACGCATGCCCGCTCTGGCGCCATCGCCGCGCGCGCAGCGCCCTGGCCGCGTGGGCCTAACAAGGCATTGTCACACATTGCGTTTTGGTGCGTTTGCCGCCGCACCAGGCCTCGTCGCTCTGTCTCCCTCGCTGCCCGACCACGGGACGCCCCATGAGTGCGAGAGAGACAAGCAGATCAACCCGAAGGGGGCCCCAAGACGCGTGTGGCCCACTGTGAGCCGGGGTCACGTGCGGCCTACGGAGTATTACCCCACGAGTCGGTGTCCGCGCCGTCTCTGCCGGCTTTCCCAGTGGGCGCGGCGAGGACGGAAAGCGAAGCCTCGAAACGACTCGTCTTGAAAAACAACGCGGCAATTTGGAGCGGCGGTGCCGCGGCGGCGTACAGTGGTGGCGCCGAGTGGTTCCGTCGCGTCGGAGGTTGTCGTGGCGGCGGCCGCGCACACGGATGCCATTTGAAACCAAGTTTCCGGAGGTGTCCGATTCGATTGGGTCCCATATTCTGTTGGCAGGGATGCCGCTTCTACCACTGTCAAAAATTGTTGACCGTAGGCTTGCTTATCCCGTACTCTTTCCTCCCAGTGTGTATCTTTGTTGTTGCCACGTGGTAAAGCGATGGGTTTGGTGTTGCAGGAACCCGTCGTGGTGGAAGCGCCGCAGCCGGCTGGAGCGTGTGCTGACGGCGGCCACGGCCTGCCTGATGTGCGTGTCCGCGGCGCTGGTGGTGTCCCTGGCCGTCGTCTCCGTCCCGGAGGACTCAGGTCTGGCAGTCTGACGGCGTCGCTCCGTCCCTCTCGCACGCCTCGCCCCGCGAGAGGGGCAGTATGTCACATCCACCGCACACCGTCTCACAGTAGCAGCCGAGCGGAAGAGATTTCCGAAGCGCACGACGACGCTTTCCAAATTGCTCCACTGCGCAGTGTGCAGGGGCGTGTCTGCGGGGGCTCAAGGGGGGCTCAGCCCACGAAACGTCCAGATCCGAGGAGATCGGTAAAGGATTGGGAGGGGTCTAGTAATAGTTCGATACTCACGGATTTTGCTTTTGAACGCCTTGGAGCTTGTCTTGATGGCCATAAAGACTTAACAAGTACCTACAGACTGTCACCATCGATATTTAATTTGCTGTTCAGCACAGCAGGAGATGAGATTGAGGCTAGGCACGTCGCTAAGGTAAATAAAAATTACTGCTTGAACGGCAAATTGTGTTGCGCGCCTGGAGGGTGGGCAACTTTAGACACATGCCCCTGCAAGGTGGACAGTAGCCTCACCCCTCCCTCAGTAAAACTTTCTGAACACGCCCCTGGCAGTGTGTCTGTAATACTGGTCCGCATGCAGGGCGTTGGGGACGCAAGGCGTGACGACGGAATTATTGTCTGGGCGCAGAGAAGTCACTTACTCACTTGAAAGACGCGTCACGTGTGAGCACGTGTGTTGTTTGAGTCGCGGCGGCGCGCGGACGCCACGCTTCTCCTGTCAGAGGCATCGAAGCGCAGGCACCTTGACGCACTCAAGCTTCGGTAGGCCATTTTTAGACTCGAGTCCGCGCTTGAGTCAGAATAGTCGAAATTTTGAGAGGTTGATTGTTCCGAAGGTGAGCCCGAGCCTCGCCTCACCTCACAAGAGTTATGACTAAAAACAGGCAGCTTCTCTGCCCATAATTGTCAAAACTAGTGTGGTTCCAGGGGGAGTTTCATTCGGATTAAAAGAAGGACAGCACAGAAACGTGCAACTAAGAGTTTGGGTTAACGAAATATTTTTGAGAAGATAGGCTTTGTCAGAAGCGCGACTCACATTCATCGCCGTTTGCAACCGCTTACGCTTCATCATGCCAGTGTGTGTCCGCATTCGTACGTGTCGTGTCATTTTTCGTCATCCCCAGCCGCTCCTCGTTGGGCGCGTCGCCTCCGTCCGTGCACTGAGTGGGGTTTGCTTATTCACACGCTGGCCATCGTCTGTGTGTTGTCATCGCACCGCAGCTTATTCGCACGACTCGGGAGCTAGTAGGTCGCCCCAGCCGTCCTGGCCCTCCCGCGCTGTGGCTCCTGCGGCCGTGGCGCCGTGCCGGGTAGGCAGCGCGGGCTGGCCCCGCCAGAGAGAGAGAGAGAGAGAGAGAGAGAGAGAGAGAGAGAGAGAGAGAGAGAGAGAGAGAGAGAGAGAGAGAGAGAGAGAGAGAGAGAGAGAGAGAGAGAGAGAGAGAGAGAGAGAGAGAGAGAGAGACGTCGCAGTCGCACCCAATGCCTTAAGGCCGACGCCCCCGCATCGCCACGCATCGCCACGCATCCCTCAAAGCGAGAGAAAGAAAAAATCCCACGAGAATGAAGAATAAACAGAATGCTAAAAAGAAGCTTGCATGCTGCTGCTGAAATTCTAACATGGTACCCCGTTGCTTTGAAAATTACCGCTTCTACATCCCCGAAAGAAAAAAATGTTAATGGAAAAAGCCGTTTGCTCCGCTGTACATTGCTGCGTGCGTTGATGCGCACTAAACGATTAACACGATGTTCAGTGTCACGTAACGGCGAGAGTAAATTTACCATTCGCAATTTCCGTCCACTAATGAATCAAGCATTGACGGACTGCCCGGAGTGTTAGGCGAGCTTAAGTGGTGGGGCTTCTCACATCATTGTCGAATCTCTGTCACTGTTGGGCATTCCGCACCGTGTTTCGCACAGTGTATTCATCTGGGTTTCTCTCTCCGAAGGTTGGACAGGTGTCGACGCCAGCGCTCCGCTGTCCAGAGTCAGGAGGAGTCCCGCTGCAGGAGGTTGGATTCATTATTATTTTTATTTCATTCACATTACCTTTTTTTTAAAAAAAAGAATGTAAAAGTAGAATTTCAGTCACCATTTTGTACTTTGTTTCACACCGCTGTGTTTCACTTCCTTACAACTGTCCTTTTTAGCGTGTTTTCGGTGTTTTCCCTTTTTTCTGTTCGGTCCCGGGAGTAGGCTTTGCGGTGCGGTGCACTTGATGCGTCCCGCCACACGTACCGGACATGACCCACATTACATGTAGCATGGACTATTGCCTGGTGGAGGAGCAGCAAGGAGCAGCCTCTTTTGTCTAGATCGTAGAGTTGGCTCTGCGATAGCTTCGTTTCGATGGTTATGGTTGGGGTACCCCCATCTCTTGCATGCTAAAACGCGCCGCCCAGTGTATAGCTCCGCATGCGCGGGGGAAGGCCACTTTGGACAGGTTTTTTTTGTTTAATTCATTTGGTTTCTGCGCGAGCAGTCCCCTTTCCTTCTACAGCCTGCCCACTGTTCCGCCTGCCCACTGTTCATGATGGCGTGCGGTTTCGCGCATTAAATCTCCCCGGCATGAGCATGCATGGCATTGCGGATGGTCCGTGAGTGTACTTCCGAAATGTGTGCTGTTAAAGACAATTCATTCTCCCCCCCCCTCCATCTTCCCATTTTGGTGTGAGTGTCCATCCTTATCGTAGAATCTGTCATTTATATCTGTGCGATTACCGGCCCGGGTCATTTCCCACATTCGGTACATTTATCACACGGCCTCATTTTTAAATCCACTAATCTGCTGCATGCGTATAGATTTATATGCATGCTTGAACCGTCGCACAGTGCCGTATTTTTGCAATGTCATTGTTAATGTTGTACGAGGCATCCATTAATTGTTTTTTTTTGTTTGTGTTTTTAAAATATTTTTTTTTGTTTTTTTTTTCGTAACCTGCCTAGTGACGGCGCTCTGTGATGCGCAGGCGCTGCTGACGCCGCGCTCCAGGGGCCCGGCCCCACGTCCAAGCCCATCGCGGACGCCTCCCAGAAGGACGTCTGCCTCACGGAGGGCTGCATCCACACGGGTAACGCCTCCACTGTACCGCGACCGCTTTGATTTGTTTGCGGTGTTTGTTTTTCCGCGTCATCCGGTCGTTTTCGCCGACGATGGCTCCAGCAATCACTGCACAGTGGGTCAGAAACCGTTGAGGCGGCCAAAATCCCGGACGCGTTTTGAGCTCCAGATCGCTAAATGGCACTCGAATCGAACGTGTGACCCCACCAATACCTTTCTCGTTTCGAGAGCAATCCATTGGTGGGGTCACAACGTTCGATTCGAGTCCCGTTTAGCGACCTGGAGCTCAAAACGCGTCTAGAATTTTTGGCCGCCTACACGGTCTTCTGACCCACTGAGCACTGCGGCGCCTTTCGCTCTGTCCTCTGAAGCACCAGTCGGGTCGCCCCACGAGTGCGAGAAGAGACAGAGCGACAGCCAAAGGCAAGCCAAACGCACGCCAAAGGCAAGCCAAAGGCCACGACGGGCCGATCCATGTTGCGTCACATGCACTAATCGGGGCGCCGTAATCTTCCAGAGACGTTGACTTTTGGATTTGCATGAGGCGTGTCGGTCCGCGTGCTGTTGCTCTCGCGGCACACGTGCCCGGCGAATAATAGAGGCCGGCGAGCGGGTCACCTCCGTCTCCCTCGCACCACACGCGCAACGCCCATGAGTGCGACAGAGACAGAGCGACGACCCGCTGCTGGGATGAGAGAGGATGATTGGGCGCGAGATTGATTCTGCGCGGGGATTATACTCCCTGACCGATTGACTTTTTAATGCTGGCCATGGTATATGGCCGTTCTTAGGCGCGTAGAGTATTGACAAAGAATTAAAAAAAAAAGTTTGTTTGCGACGCTGATAAATCATGCTCGGGGAAACCCAAGCCGTAATGGTACCTGCTTCCGATGTACAAACGTCGCGGCGCAGCACAGTGGGCCCGAAGACCGGTGGAGACGGTCAGAACCCCGGACGGGTTTTGAGCTCCACAGTCGCTAAATGGTGTCGGACCGAACGTGTGACCCCACCAAATGGATTGCTCTCCTAACGAGGAATCCATTGGTAGGTCACACGTTCGATTCGAGTCCTCTTTAGCGACTCTGGAGCTCAAAACGCGTCGTCTAGAGTTTTGACCGCCTGCGCCGGTCTTTCTGGCCCACTGCGCGCGAGACTTTTTATTGGGATGCTCCACGCAGCTCGTACCTGCTCAAGACGATGGACCTGGACGTGGACCCGTGCGACGACTTCTACCAGTACGCGTGCGGCAACTTCATCCGCACCACCAACATCCCGGACGACAAGACGTCCAATACCACCTTCTCCAAGATCAACGACGACCTGACGGAGCAGCTGCGCAATGTGATCGAGGAGCCATGACCAGCAAGGACCCCAAGTCCTTCGGCGTCGCCAAGAAGCTGTACCAGGCCTGCATGAACAAGAGTAAGCTCACGCAGTACGGCACAAACACGACCATGGGGCTTTCTGCTGCTGTTGGTTGTTGTTTGTTTGTTGTTGGTTGTTGTTGTTGTTGTGGTCGTGGAGGTGGTCCTGGCTGACGCGTGTTGCCTCTCTGACGTGCAGCACTGGTGGAGGAGCGCGGGCTGACGCCCACCAAGGAGATCCTCAAGGTCCTGGGCGGCTGGCCCGTGCTGGAGAAGGACTGGAACGAGGAGGCCTTCGACTGGAAGGAGACCACCTACAAGTTCCGCAAGGAGGGCTTCAGCGTCGACTACATCTTCGACTTCTCGATCAACATCGATCTTAAGAACTCCACCTTCCGAGTCATCGACGTAAGTCGACGCTTCGATTTTTTTTTTCCGCAGAGTAATTTTGTTTTGAAGGGCGCGGTATACTGAGAATCGCTGTTGGAAAAACAGATTGACCAGGCCTCGCTGGGGCTGAGCCGCGAGTACCTCCACAAGGGCCTCGAAGACAAGCTGGTCAAGGAGTACTACAAGTACCAGACGGACATCGCCGTCATCTTCGGCGCGGAGCGGGCCGTCGCCGAGAAGGACATGCTGGACGTGGTCAACTTCGAAATCGCGATGGCCAACGTGAGTACCGGGAGGCTGCCATCGCAAAGATATAGACACACTGGAAGTTTTTTTGAAGGCGGTCCTGTCTGAAAATTGAGACAATTTAGTGCTCATTGTAGTGCCCCCTTTGCAGATCTCGCTGCCCAACGAGCAGAGGCGCAACTCCACCAAGCTGTACAACCCCATGAAGATCAGCGAGCTGCAGGCCAAGTTCCCGTCCATCCCGTGGAAGGAGTACATGCAGCGCATCCTGCCCGCCTCCATCACCCTGACCGACGACGAGGTGGTCATCGTGGACGTGCCCGAGTTCTTCGCCAAGCTGGAGAAGCTGCTGGCCGCCACGCCCAAGCGGACCGTCGCCAACTACCTGCTGTGGCGCGCCTGCTCGTCCACGCTGAGCTACCTGCACGACGCGGTGCGCGACCGGCAGCTCAAGTTCTACACGGCGCTGTCCGGCCGCACGGAGCGCGAGAGCCGCTGGAAGGAGTGCGTGGACCTGGCCAGCGGCAGCATGTCGCTCTCCATCGGCTCGCTCTACGTGCGCCGCTACTTCCGCGAGGACTCCAAGCGCGAGGCCCTGGAGATGGTCAACAACATCCGCGACGAGATGTACAAGATCCTCAAGACGTGCACGTGGATGGACGACGCCACCAGGTGAGCGTCTCTGTCTGTCTATCTGTCTGTCTGCCTATCTTTTGGCCCACTCCCGGCACCGTGTGCACAGTGGGCGTGCGTTTCAACGCGTTCTGCATTTCCAGGCAGGAGGCGCTCAACAAGGCGTACGCCATGACCAACCACATCGCCTACCCGGACGAGCTGCTGGACAACGCCAAGCTGGACAAGTTCTACGAGGGGGTGGGTGTCCTTCCGCCGGCAGTGCTCATTCCTGCACGGTGGCCTGTGATTCAATGCCTTCTCTCTTGGCGCAGCTGGAGGTGAACCCCGACCTCTACCTGGAGAGCATCCTGAACCTCACCAAGTTCGGCACGGACTACTCGTTCAACCGGCTGCGCCAGAAGGTGAACAAGACCGAGTGGATCTCCCACGGCCGTCCCGCCATCGTCAACGCCTTCTACAGTTCCATCGAGAACAGCATCCGTGCGTACCCTCTGCCTGCTCGCGCGCGCTGACCCCACAGCCATTTAATTTTTGACATGCCTCCGTTGCACAGAGTTCCGGCGGGCATCCTGCAGGGCGCCTTCTTCAAGAGCGACCGTCCCAGGTACATGACTACTACGGCGCCATCGGCTTCGTCATCGGCCACGAGATCACCCACGGCTTCGACGACCAGGTACGTGTGGCGCCGCGCAAGCGCAGTGGGCGCCTTGAGGCCCGCCGCGCCGTGTTCCCCGGGGCCTGGATAACCCTCTGGTCGTGGTTCTCGCAGGGCCGGCAGTTCGACAAGACGGCAACCTGGTGGACTGGTGGGCCCAAGGAGGTGCAGAAGAGCTACCTGGAGAAGGGCGCGCTGCATCATCGAGCAGTACGGCAAAACTATACCGCCAAGGAGGTGAGCCTCAAGCTGAACGGCATCAACACGCAGGGCGAGAACATCGCGGACAACGGCGGCATTCAAGCAGGCCTACCGCGCCTACAACACGTGGTCCGAGCAGAACGGGCCCGAGCCGCGCCTGCCCGGCCTGCCGCTCAACCCACGCCAGCTCTTCTGGGTGTCGGCGGCCAGCAGCTGGTGCTCCAAGTACCGGCCCGAGGCGCTGCGCGTCCGCATCACCACAGGGTGAGTTCCTCTTCGACGCCTCGTGGTACTCGTTGTTGGGGACCGTCGTCGCTACCCCGCGTCCCGTGGCGACGCCGCGTACGGCGCGGGGTATCGCCTCGCTGCTGTGTCGACAGAGCGCGCTGCCGTCGCCGCGAGACTTCCCCGCCGCCGCACACGCACAGTGGGCCAGAAGACCGGCGCTGGAGGTCCAAACTCTCGACGCGTGTTGAGAGCTCCAGGATCGCTTAACAGGACTCGAACAGAACTCGTGACCCCACCAATGGACTCCTCGTTCGGAGAGCGATCCATTGGTGGGGTCACACGTTCAGGTCGAGTCCTCTTTAGCGACTGTGGAGCTCAAAACGCGCGTCCCGGATTTTGACCGCCTCCACCCACAGGCCCACTGTGCGGTCTCTCTCTCTCAGCCCTGCGGTGCGCCGCGGGACTTCCCCGAGAGTGCGAGCGAGACAGAGCGACGCTAGCCCTGCTCGGCCTGGGGCGTGCCAACAACGAGACTCACCATCCTCGTCCTCCCTGTCTGCAGGTACCACTCGCCCGGCGAGTTCCGCGTCCGCGGCCCCATGTCCAACCAGGAGGACTTCGCCAAGGACTTCAACTGCCCAGTGGGCAGCCCCATGAACCCAGCCCAGAAGTGCCAAGTGTGGTAGACAAGACAGACGGCCAGCGCCTCGCCGCACTCAGAGACCCCATTGTTAGATGCCGTGCGGGGTTCGTGTCATGTTGGTGTCCCCGAGGCTGCCCCCCGTTGTCCATCACGTGATAGAGGAACAAGTAAAGACTGACGTTGTTAGAGTCCGTGCTGCGGCTCTGCAGCGGTCGGCCGGCTGTGTCTCCGTCGCGCCGAACCTCACGGTGACTCTCTGTAGAATCTCACGAGACAGTCAAGCCGCTGGAGATAGACTCCGGGCCTCTCACGGTCTGACGGCCCCGTTGCCTGTTGGATCCCATTTGTAAACTTCACTTGACGTTGTTGAGCCGCTCACGCGCTTGGAGTAACCATTTGTTAGTGAAGCACCGCTCAATGTTTGAGATGCTTGTGCCAGAGATGATCAAGATATGAAAAAAAAATGTTGTGATTTTTTTTAAAGGAGATAATTTTTAGTTGTTAATGTATCTGTTGTATTTAAATTTCTTTGTTTTATAACTGTGGACTTATTGTCTTTTAGTATTCACGAAAAGACCTGCCTCAAATTTGAGAAATTTGTCAAATGCTAGGGTATGCATGGTAGAAGAATAATAGTACGTAACCATTCCGTCCTGTCCGCCCGTACCTGTTGTTTTACAAACTAGCAAGTAGATCGACAGTCATCGTCAATAACAAAACGTAAAACGAGAAATGTCGACATACTCGTATAAACAAACCGAAATGAATAAAAATAGTAAAATAATTTGAAAAGCCTCTGCGAATTTTCCTTTCTGCTCGTCCTCTCAAGACCTCTTGGACGCCACCCACACCCACCCACAGTAGGCGGTCAAAATCCGGGGTTTTAAGCTCCAGAATCGCGCCAAATCGTCTAAATCGGACTCGAGCCGAACGTGTGACCTCACCCATGGATTGCTTTCCGAACGAGGAATCCACGGGTGGGATCACACGTTTGGTCGGAGTCCCACCTAGCGACTCTGGAGCTCAAAAACGTCCAGCATTTGGACCGCCTGCGCCCGGTCTTCTGGCCCACGCCCCACGCCGGGCACCAGGCGGTCTTTACCGCGGCTGCCTGTCACAATTACACCGCCTTTACCTCGGCCAGCCTCCCTTTATCAGGCGGCCGACTTAGTGAGGCGGAGGTGGACCGAAGCATGGCGCCGCCTCCGGCAGCCGAGCCGAGCCGTGCGACCAGATTAGACCTGCGTGGGGCCGATGCCGAGCGGAAGGGGTCTCGCCGCTCTGTCCCTCTCGCTCTGGTGGGGCGTGCCGTGGGGGTGCGAGCGAGACAGAGCGACCAGAGCAGTTTTCGGCATGGCCCGCTTTGGGCGGGGCGCGGCGGCGCGGCGGTGCGGCGGCGCGGGGGCGGGGCGTGGAGTGGGATAGGGTTGCTCGCTACGCGTGTAGTGGTGGCAATTACCGCAGCGCTTACGGCAAACGGAGCTCCTTATCAGGAAGGGGGAGGGGGGCAGCTCTCCGCTGCTTGAGAGCACCGCGCCGCTCCTCAACGTTTTCCCCGCGCTCGTCCTAATGAAAGCCAAGTGGGGCAGTTTGCACACGCAGCCCTGGCCGCGGGGCGCGCGGGGACGCGGGGGGAGGGGATAAATTTTTTGTTTTCCGGGAAGTGCCGGCGCGTGGCCGCCCACCGAGCTGGTAGGCAGGCAAGGCAAGGCCCTGATTCGGCGCTTCGCTCGTGTTTTTGCAGGCAGTGCCGTTTTGTTGCGAGAGCCTTAAAGGGCACCATGTCAAGAGCCTGAAAGGGGGCTCCATGTCAGTTCTAGAGAGGCCCATTTACGAGGGCCCAGGAGAGGCGGCGTCTATGTTTAGATCTTAGAGAGCTGTCCTACGTTTGGCGAGCTGCTTGTTGTCTGGCTTATTCAGAGCGAAGCCCTGGTGATCGGATATATTAACTAGATGTGGACCGTGGGTGTGAACCAGGCAACGGGCATGCGCCGGATCCAGGGAGGGGCGACAGGCTTTTGCCCCCCCCCCCCATGGCACCTAGATAACCGCCTGATTGGTAGGCAAAAAACCATACACTTTGCCCTGTAAATAGTGGCAAAAAGTGCCCATTGATGTACCTTTCTGGATACGATACTGGCAACGTTTGCATGCGACGGACTCCAGAGGAGGGGCAACAGGCCATTGCCCCACCCCCCCCAAGTCACCTAGATAACCGCCTAAAGGTAAGCCAAAAAACCATACCTTATGACCCCTGTAACATAGGCAAAAAGTGCCCCAAGAGTCACCTCTGGATCGCTACTGCAACGTGTGACGTTGGAAGTCGAGAATCCCGGACCTAAATTATTCCGGGTAATTGCAGGCAGGAATGGACAAAGGGCCACGAAAGGGATGGTAATACTTCTCCGCCTTGGGTCCAAGGGCCTGCGGAGCGGGGGGGGCGGGGTGGGGGGGAAGAACGCGCAGCGCGGGGCCCCTGCCGCCAATTGTGCCCAAATCCGAGTCCGTTCTTGTCCTCGGCGTATATGAGCGAGTCTCATAACCACCTACTGCTCGGAAACTCCCAGGCCGCCCCCCGCTAGTCGACCCCCGGGTAGCGCACCCCGCCCCTCCCCCACCGCCATCGGACAATGTTCCCACCCTCTCTCTATCCGCCCCGTTATACAACCCATTGCAGATGTAATACTCGTCGCTTTGCGCTCCCGTGGGATGTCGCATTCACTGCGCCAGAGTTCTCAGCCCTCGCAACAGTTAAGGTAATTCAGAGTAAGTTTCCGACCATGGCTGGGTCCGCGGGGAAGCGCGGGGTAGGGTAGCGGCGCAAGTGCCGGATGTGTGGATTGCCGTCATCATTGTGCCTGCTGGCTGGGGGACTGGTCGGCAACGACGCGCGTGAATATTTAACTGGGGGAATGCTGGAGGCATCATCATCGAGGCCGTGGCCGTGGTGGCGGTTACCTTCCATCATTGGTGATGTAAACGCGCCGGAGAGAGGGGAGGGGAGGGGAGGAGAGGGGGGGGGGGCGTGCGTGCTGAGGGGAAGGCCCTGATTGAGTCGAGGAATAAAGTGGTCCTCGGTGATAGTGCTTTACCAAAGTGCCGCATGCCCCTCGTCAGTCCTGGCCGTTCCGGCCTGCCCCCGCAGTTTTTTGGCCTCGTATTATCGATAGCCTTTAGCGTCACTGTTGCGCGGTTGCGGCTGGGGCTGGGTCGGGGCTGGCGGGGGCGGGGCGGGGCGGGGCAGGGCGGGGGTGGTTCTCCCGTTTAAACGAGCTGCCGCGTCCTCCGCCGCGTCACTCCATCACTGGTCCGCCGCGTTCGCCGCGTCGCCCGCGTCACTCGGCTGCCCTCCAGATACCGCGTGGCCGTCCTGCGGAGCCATTCCAAAACCGATGTCGCCCTGTCTCTCTCGCGAGGGCCGTCGCGCGGGGGTGCGAGAGGAGGACGAGTGGCAGGGCGACGCTCCGTCAACCCCCCGAGTCGTACCTCGGGTATGAGTCGTTAGCCTAAGCCCAGGCCCCCCCGCACGCGGCCACCGCCAATTTGGATGTGGCTGCAGGTCAAAAATATAGCCTCCCACCGAATCCATGACAAGGCTCATATCCGAACACTGTTCGCTCTGTCTCTCTCGCATTCACGGGGGGCGCCCCGCCAGAGTGCGGCGAGAAGTTGCGAGAAGAACAGGGAACGACGAAAGCCCTGGTTCGTGGATGAGCCTGGCTGACGGGGTGGTCGCATTTGATAAGGGCGGCGCCCGGTTGGCGTCCCGGTGCCGAATCACTGCCGAGGGCCTGCGGACCGATGCCTGAGAGTCGTTATTCTGTCGCTCTGTCCTCTCTCGCACCATGGGGCGTCCCGTGGGTGTGCCGTGAGAGACCAAATCAGCGACGAAAACGACTCTCGGCATTAATTCAGTCATTTGCTGCCGTCGGCGGAGCGCCATGAAGGACCATGACGGCGGCGAGGAGGACACGAGGACGGCCGCCGTCGAGGCCGCGGCGATTTTGTGGGCAGCCAATTAAAAACGGGAAGCCGCGTCGCCGCGATCGCCTCGTCCTCTCGTCCGTCAGGGATCGTCCATCGCCTCCCAGGGGCTATTTTTATTTGGGCAGTCGGATTGTTTTTTTTTTTTTTTTAGCGCGGCCCCGCCCGGCGCGCAGCACCGCCGCAGCACCGCGCACCACGCACCG